>JANZLC010000002.1:12322631-12333806 GCA_026413385.1 Erythroxylum gracilipes | reverse complement strand
TCTGTAAGCTAACTTTGATTGCCTTGTGTTTTGTAAAAGATTTTATGTATGAACTTTGATACTGTTGTTGAGATTGTCTAGAGTTGAGCTTGCCTTGAGTGGACTAGAGAGTCCTGGTGTTATGGTTGGCTGTGAATATAGAAGTGTGTTTGAAATCGTTTGTAGGTTTTGGGATTTTTAAAATATAGCCGTTGTGCTGCCTAATTTTTTTTTAAAAGAAAAGAATCGATATTCAGTTAGCCTTGCATAGTCGGATTAAGGATACCGTAATTGTCCTTAGCCCGGTTATGCGGCTGTTGTCATGGGCCCGATGTGATACCGGGTCGTGACAATTTGAGTTAGGAATTTAAGTTACAGAAAATTCTTGTTGTTGACTCATTTTTTCACATGTTTTACACTGGTAAAGCATTAGTATGTTCGTTAGCCTCAATTTTATGCATAAGCATGTTTATAATTATTTTGCTTTTATTCAACCCGTAAATTTTTCTGATATGAAATACATTTTTTTGAGTTAGAAAGTGATGACTATAAGGTTTAGAATGATAATATTATTCTTCATTTACGGTGGATGGACATCAATTAAGCATGAACCACCTCCTATATTGAAACTAGCCTTTTAGATACGGTTAATCTTTATTAAAAGTGGGAGTAACATAATCATCATATGTCATGTTCATAGGGACTATGATGTCAACTAATATTTATGATTTAGTTGATTAGCATGATAATGTCTATGCTTAGTTAAAGGTCATAATATAAGCAATTCTTGTCTTCAAGCAAAGCATTTAATAACACTTTGATTATTATATTCTTATCTCAAAAGCTCTTCGATGTAAAGGTGTAAATGAGCATATTATGAAAATAAGAGATATTATGGCTCAATTGAAGGCTCTTTAAGTTGATATGTGAATTGAATAAATTCTAAATGATGATAGGAGTATTGCCCAAAAAGAGAGAGCCATTAAAACAAGTTATACTTGCAGGGAAGTAGTTGAGCCATTTATCATTTACCAAGACTCGATCTAGCTTTTTTTTCTTGATGAACCATTCTTTATTTTTCTTGTTATTCTAGTTGTAAAACTTGCCCTTCCTACTCATGTCAGTCCTTCAATATGGCTAATGCAATTCTAAAATCCTTATTGTAATTCCTCATCTTGATATTACCATCAGCTTTTGTAGGATGTATTACCCACAATAAGCCATAGATCTTGTATGGAGTCCCCTAGGTGCTTTAACTTACTCTAAAGAGAGTTACATTAGAAAGGGAGGTTAAAATCATATACAAATGTGATGGACAAGCTGACTTTCTTAGCTTTCATTTTGACAATAAGATGAATTAGCTAATCTTCAAATCAAGAGTAGATTATCTCTGCTTGATTTGGATCCACTACAATTACAATTCGCCCATTTTAGTGTTGTTGATGATTGGTTAGCACTTATCAATGCTTTTTTAAAAACTTTAGCCTCTCATTATTGTGCCATTTATCTTTATTTCTAGGAGACCTATCAAAAATGAATTAGATTCATTAATAAAGTCACACACTATTTGTTGTTTTCTAGGATTATTGAGTCGTCTTTTGTTATAAGATAGTATACTCATTTGAAAAAGTTAGTAGAGGATTTATTTTTCCTTTTAAAGCTTCTTATTAGTGAATCTTTAAAAGTCTTTCGTAGTAAATTCTTCAGGAACCTAAAGATTTGGCTTAAGTGATGTAAGGTTCATCATACTAGGTTGAGTGTCCTCATTCAGCCTTGGGTTCTTCAATTTCTCCTTTTTTTTCTTTAGATATTAACACATTTTTTTATGTATAGGGAATAGGAAGCTCCTGAGTTTCCTTTTGATTCTCTTTTTAAGTATTATTCTCTAAAGGTGCAATCTTAACTTCCATTTAATTTCTTGGTTCATTTATACTTTATTCTATAGTTTAAGTCAACTCCTTGTATTCTCCATTTTAAAACCTTCTCCTAGTGGACTTCCATATTTATCTTTAAGTTGCTTCATCAGGTCTCTAGGTATATGTGACAAAGACCTCATCCTAGAAGAGTTTATTTTCGTCATCTAACCTTACTATGGGAATTTTGTGAGGAAGATTTTTGGGATTCAACTAGGATGCAAAAGCTAGCAATTTATCCTTTTCATTTATTTTGTTGCTTCATCTAAGCACAAAGGTTTGTCAATAAATTTGGCAAGGTGACTAAGCCCTGAGCTAGTCTAGTATTCAAGAGGGATTTGATGAATGTTAAGCTAGATTAGGAATTGGTGCTATTTAAGGTTGTGTAGTTTAATGCCTAGATTCCAAGTTTGAAGAAATATGGGTTTGAATTTGAAAGTGTAAAGGGACATTTTCCAAGACTTCTATATCCTACAAATAAGAAAAAAAGCTTGAAAAAGAATAAATATTCATCATTTAACATCACTTCAGACAAGACAAAAGATTTCCATTTATGATTTGCTGATGCTAAAATGGCTTGGAAAAAAGGCATTTTGTGCAATAAGTATACAATGAGTTTTCATTACCATTTAGCATGCCTTTTTAAGAATGAATATGTGGAGTAACACAAAATTTTCTATTAATGGATGTTGGGGGACAATAGTGAAGCTTCAAGTTCTAGGAAGAGTCTCTCAAGTTTTGTTTCCATATTTATTGATACCCTAAGTGGAAGGGTGAAGCTCTGTTGAGATAAGCTATAATTCATGGTATGGTCAATTAAAGAAAGGTTAAGATTGTAGGTGAAGGAGCTGTTGTTTAAAGTTGGAAAGGTAGGGGATAGGTTAAGCATAATTTCCATAGTTACTAAAAAAAGGAAAAGGAATACAAATGGATGGAAAGAGAGAAAAAAAAGTGGGAATTTAAAGAGGCTAAAAAGAAGAGAAAAGAGGTAAAAGGAAGAAGAATAACTGAGTGAATAAGAGGAATTTAACTGGGAATAAGCTAAGTAAATGAGTAAGAGGGGCTGAAGTGAAACAAGAGCTGAAAAAGGAAAGTTAAAGGGCTAACAATAAAAGGAGGGGGAAGTAGAATAATATAAGGCAACAAAGAAAAAGCCAAAAAAAATATTTAATGAGGGAGAGGAGGGAAAACATGTTATAAGAGTAGGAAGAAAAAGCTAAAGGAAAGATGGAAATGATAGTCAAGATACCACCAACTACCATGCATAATCATGAAAGAGCTAGAGAGAAGCTAAAGCCTCTCTCCCTACCATTTAGAATTTCGATATTAATTAATATATTTTTAAGTTTATAGTTTACAACCATTAAATAAGTACTTAATCGAATACTATACAATTGATGAGACTAATAAAAAGCATTTAAGACTTAAGAGAGAATTATCGATGTAATACGTATATGAGCAAAGGCTTTATAGAAAGAAGGAGATGAAGCTCAAGTTGATTAATGAGAGGTCTAAAGTTTTGATTTCTTAGGTCAAAACCTTAAAAATAAGCTCAAATCTAGATATTAAGTTTTGATTTCTTAGGTCAAAACCTTAAAAATAAGCTCAAATCTAGATATTAAGCTTTGTTATTGAAAGTGATAAAATTGAGATAGTCACTAAGGAAACTCATGGTGGACGTCCCTTATACCATTTACCCTACCTAACTCTATATATTAGTGTAATTGTTATATGGACTTTTTCAAGAATAATAATTTTGAATAATTTTTTCAATTAAACGTAAACATAAAAATTTGTTAAATGTTGCTAGGTCTCTTAAGTTTTAAGTTTCCTTGCCTATTAATTGTTTTGGATGATTATGTTTTATATGTAACTTAGCTTACTAATATGATACCTTCATTTATTCTTTGAAATAAATCTCCTTTTGAATTACTGATCTTATACTCTTTGTAACTTGAGGATTGTCCAGCCATGTTTTTGGTGTTATTTCTCCAGGGACCTTGTTAAGTGACTGTTTCACTACAATAACTTAAGCTATTGTGTGAGACCAACTTAATTTGTTTTATATATTCACTAACACACCTCCTTAAGTGAAAACTCGGCTTGAAACTTGCACAGGCTTACTCTACCTTGTGCGGAATAATAGGTGGGTGGTAGGATTTGAAATCACGACCACTTGGTCACAAAGGCTCTGATACCATGTTAAGTGACCGTTTTACCACAATAGCTTAAGCTGTTGTGTGAGGCCAACTTAATTGGTTTTATATATTCACTAACAGACCTAGATGTAAAGTGAGGGAAGGTCAATATTCGTAAAGAAATAACCCTATTGTACTTTAGGTAGCACAGTACAAAGAGACAAGATAAAGGAAGTAAGTACAGTTGCAATAGGTGGTTGAGTAACATATACCCTGTGGTAGTTAATTAACGGTTAACCAGTGTTTCAACCTTGGTCTAGTTATGAGTTATGTCTTTTTATCGATGTGTAAATATAATTTTTGGAAGGGTTTGTATCCCTTTAATGAAAATTTATTTTATAAAAAAATCACCAACTTTTCAGCATTTGAAGGTTTTTGGTTGTCTTTCTTTTGCATCAACTATTGATGTTTATAGGACAAAGTTTTATTATAGAGAAATAAAGTGCATTTTTCTTGGTTTCCCTTCAAATACCAAAAATTGTTTATTTTTTGATATTAATAATGGTCAAATTGAAAGTTTTTAAGAATGTCTACTTTTGTGAAGATATTTTTTGTTATTCTCAACAATCATCAACTAATATAGGTTACTCTATTGTGCTTCTAGCCACTCTCCCATATATGGATTTTAATCTCCTATCACGAAGTAAGTACCAAACCTAACACATCTTTGCCAACATCTTTATATTCTCCTACTTTTATTTTTTAGAAAATTAATTTTCTGTTCTAAGAAAGTCCACTGGAACTTATAGTCCACCATTGAAATATGAAGATTATTACTTTAACCTACAAAATACTACTACCTCATCACATACCATAGCTTCTGTCATATCTTATACTAACCGCACACATAAGCATAGGAAACTATATGCTTCTATTGATGCATTTTCAAAACCAAAAAGCTTCTTGGAGGTTGTCAAGCATTAGTTTTAGCATGATGGAATGGATGCCGAGTTACAAGCATTGGAATCCAATAATACATGGGAGCTAGTTAGTTTACCACCAAATAAACTACCTATTGGGTACAAATGAGTCAAAACTAAGTATAATGCAGGTGGTAGTATTAAGATATATAAAGTCAGACTCGTAGACAAAGGCTTTACTTAGTAGCCTGATCTTGATTAGATAGAGGCTTTCTCTCTAATAGTAAGGATGACAACTATTAAAACTTTATTAACACTTTTTTTATTCACCGATGGCATCTTGATGTTAGCAACACCTTCCTCTATAATGATCTAAATGAGGAGGTTTATGTGAAAGTGCCACTTGAACTTTTTATTTATTAGCCTTAGAAAGTTTGTTGATTGTTAAAGTCTCTCTATGGCCTTAAAGAGGTAAGCAAATAGTAGAATCCACATCTTATAGCAACATTATTTCAACCAGGCTTTACACATACTCCATCAAATCCTTTTTTTTTTGGTAAAATTTGATTCTTCAAGCTTCGCTTATTTGCTCATTTATGTAAATGATATCATTTTAGCCAATAACTTAATGATTTTAAATTGATTATGTTAAGCACTTTATTCAGCTTTCATAATTAAGGATTTAGGCCTCTTGAAATATTTTTTATACATTGAAGTAACTCATTCTAAGAATGGTATTAACATTTGTCAATGCAAGTATGATTTAGACTTGCTGACTAATTTTGGCTTCAATAATGCTAAACCATCATTAACTCATATTGATCAATTTCTTAAGTTTTGGATTGTGTTATAATATAATTAGGTTAGGTTAATCATATAGACATTGCCAGGTTTAAAATTATTAATTGTGTTTTGTCTTTTATTTAAATTATTTGACTGAAAATTAAATAATAAAATTATTTTTAAATGTTTTAATACTATAAAGTGTATTTGAAGTAAGTTAGAATAGTAAAAAAAATATTTTTTATAGGGACAGAATTTATAACGGATGATGCAAGAGTAGTTCTATGAACTTTTTTTTTGTGTCTGATAAAAAAGATTTTCTATCAGCCGGCAACACTATTAAGCCTGATACAACATAAGCTTACTGAAAAGAACATGTATATCAGCCGGCTAATAGTGTTGTTAGTAATATTTATTAAACTAATTGTTTCTAATTAAACACCCCACTGACCTAGAGAAAAGCTTATGCTTATAGTTTCAAGATTAAGAAAGAAGGTTTCATTGTCATAAATTCTGGAAATATAAGAGGTGAGGGAAATCTAAAAATAGGTTATAAAATCTACTTCGATATACATCTTTAATCTTATTTGATCTCATTTACTTATTGTTTTATAAACATTTTTAATTCTCTTACTAAAAAATGAATACATTTTTTCTAATGTGAATTACCAATCAAAGTGATATTCCTCTATTCTAAATTCTCTATAATTGAATTTTCTTTTTTAGAATTGTCTCTTAAGATTGTATCAAACAATATCTTTTGGCGATATTCTAAAGTAGTAAATTTTAAATTTAATTCATAAAAATTAGACAAGAGTTATAAGGTTTATTATGAGGCTCTTTTAACATATAGGATCTCACACAATATAAGTTAAGATCTTATGACTTACATTAATCTCTTTTCATGGTCATTTTTGCATATATGGTAATAGTCATGTGCTATGGTATTAACTCATTTTATTTAAAGCGTATGTCTTTCATTATTGCAATATCATACATATGTTGGTTCAAATATACTTACTATTTAGTCTAAGTTTACTAGTCTACTCTTAAATTCATCTTTCTAAACTCTTATCTAACAATTTACGGTAGATATGGTAACTATTTGATCACTTTAAACTAATTTCTCTTTTGACTTACTATCAAAGTTAAAATTCATGGCTTAAGTTTCTTTCTCTTGCTCTTAAGTATCACTTTGTTGATAAACTTAAAACCTACTTTATCTTCAATCATCACAAATACCAAAGGTGATTATCTGTGTGAGATGATCAATGTTTTATCTATTTGACATCTTTGTGTTTATACATAAAATATTCCATATAAACTAAATATCATAATCATGTATTACATAACTTATCATTTAATAAACAATGTTAACACATATTTTCCTTTAAACATGATAATATAATCAATGAACATATATGGAGAAATGTTTATTAATTGCATTTCAATATCTATGTAATACTAGTGACTTCACATGCTTAATATATGTATATTAGAAAATTAGTTTTGTTATTAGGTCGACACTATATCTCGTGTAGATATATACTTCATGCTCACTTCACCTTGTGAAACTATATCTTTCACTTAATTGTACCTACTATCGATATGTTTAATTTTATAATAAAATTTAGAGTCTTTAATATAAGCAATTGTTATTGAGTATTGTTAGATCAACCTCGGTTTTATTGACCTAAAATTAACTAAGAATCGTCTAAGCCACATAACTTTCTTATATTTCTACTGAAAATGCCATAAATTCATCTTCTATTATAGACAATGCAACATATGTTGTTTCTTACTTATATATAACATCACACTATTGTAGAGTAATAAAACAAATTTAGAGGTAAATTTTCTCTCATTTAGATCTCTTCCCTAATTTGCATATGTATATCCTTGTATATTTAGGTTGTTGATAACACAATGCGTAATTAACAATATCTTTCATAGACCTCAATATTCTCTTTACTGCTTTCTAGTGCTTGTCCTGGATTTGACTAACACATGCTCATCGTTCCAATAACATAACAAATATTTGGCCTTGTGCACATCATAGCATACTTGAGACCTCTAACTACATTGTAATAGAGAAAATTTTCATTTGTTCCCTTTCTTATGGTGTTAATAGGCAAAAGTTCTTATTTGAGATCTTCCCCTCTAGTAATAGGATTATCAATTAGTTTGTAATCTTATAGACATAATCATTCTAAGATCTTTTCGAAAAAGGTCATGTAAGAAAGTGACAACAATCTTTTTGAACGATCTTTTAAAATCTTGATTATAAGAATATATACAACTTCACCCATGTCTTTCATCTCAAATTCGGATGATAATTAGTCTTTGATTTGCTTAACAAACTCACAATCATTACAAGCAATCAAAATGTACCCACATATAAAGATAAAATTGAAAATTTATCTTTTGATCTCTTAATAAATACAAAGTGGACTTTATCATTCATAATGGAAAATTATGTTATAAAAATGAATGTACCACTATCTCGATAAATGCTTTAAATCATTAATCAATTTTAATAACCAAAACACTTTATATTCTTGGCTTGGCTCATCTCAATGAAATTTACAGGTTATTTTGTCTAGATTTCTTCTTCTAGTTATCCATTTAGAAAAGTAATCTTTACATCTACTTGATATAATTTAAAGCCAAACTAGCTATTATAGCTAGGATTAGATGAATTGAAGCAAATCTTATAAAAGTAAAAATGTCTTATTATAATAAATTCCTTCCTATTATGTATATCCTTTAGCTGTGAGGCTACCATATATCTTTTAATATTACTGTAAGCATTTCATTTTATTTCAAGAATCCATTTTTTCCTAATAGCTTTATTCCCATTAAGGAGATTAAATAGGTCTCATACTTGTTTTAAGCTTAAAGAAGTCATTTATTCTTTCATTGCTTTAATCTATTCTTATTTAATAGGACTGGTAAGAATCTCATATACATTCCTTCTCTCATCTTCCTCTTATGGGATAATCCTATAAATTTCCTTTATTATTTTAAAACAATGTTGGGAAATTATTCCATAAGTACTTTTACATTAACGAGGTTAATAAGAAAAGATTCATAAATGTCCTAATTACTCCCACTCGAATAAAATATAGTGTAAACTTTAAGATGGTTATAAACTAAATCAAATTTGAGTTGATTCTTTAAGTTCTAGATTACTCCCACTCGGATAAAGTCTCTCATTATAATTGCCTATAATAAAATTATTATAATTAAGAGTTTTGTGTAAATATAGGTAATGTCCTATTTCACTTTACTTTGGAAAGTCATTTTCTAAAAAAGTGACATCTCCTTATTCAAATTTTATTACTCCTTTATTACCTTGTTCATTTATGAACATATATCATACTGATTGTTTAGATCATCTAATAAAGATACCTTCCTTCCCTCTTAGGCCTAGTTTCCTATATCTAGGAGAAAGGCCCCAAATGAAGGTATCACACCTCCATATTCTTAAACTTTTCATGTCATGTTTTCTATCTTTCTATAATCTATATGGAGTGTTTGTAACTAATTTTGCGGGCATTCAATTAAGTACATAAGTGGTTGTAAGCAATGTATCACTCTCACAAGTGATTAATAAATTTGCTTATGTCATCATGGACTTAACCATTTCTATTAGCATTCTTGTCTCGCTACAATGCCTTTTTATTATGAGGTTTTAGAAATAGTTAATTATCTTTTTAATCTTTTTATTTTATAACATCTTGAACTTATTAGACAAGTATTCTTATCCTTAATCAATTCTTAATTCTTTTATTTTCTTGTCTAATTAATTTTGTATCAAATCCCTATACTTTATAAAATGATTTATTGCTTCTGATTTATAAGAAATCAAATAGATGTGACCATAGTGATTATAGACATTTATAAAAGTTATGAAATATAGCCCTTGCCCTTACATTCATTAGACAGCAGATGTCAAAATGAATCAACTACAATAAATAGGAAGCTAATGTTCTCTTTCTAGATGACTTTCTTTCCATTTTACCATATAGACAGTATTTATAAATAGTTAAAATTTTGATGTAAATCACCTAAGAGGCATTTTTTTAGCTAATTGACTTATTTGATTTTGAACAATTGAACATAGCCTATCATGCCATAAAATTGCATCATCATTAGAATTATTAGATGATATAAACAGGGAGTAACTTATATTATTATTTGAATAAATAATATCCCAAACAATAAAATCATCCAACATAAATATATGACCATAATAAATAGTTCTAAGATATCATCTATGCCACCAATACGGGAATTTACATAAAAATCAAATTAATACCAATATAGAAACGAGATTATGTCGAATCTTTTGATCAAATAATATTTCATGTAAGATTAGGGATTGACCACCAGGCGTGTCTAATTTTCAAATTTTAATCTCTTGTATAACAACTCTTAAGTTGTCTTTTATATAAATCCATCATGTTCCATATGAGGTTTTCTAAAATCTGTGAAGGCATCCCTATCTTTTGCTATATGGTTGTTTGCTCCTGAGTTTGAAATCCATGGGATGTGATTTCATGAAAAAAATAGAATAAGACACATTCACATAATAAATTTCTGTACAATAAGATTATAACTTTTTAGTCTCGCTGTAATTATGAGCGAAGTGACCTTTATTGCCATAATTAAAGTGGAAGAATGGATTGTACAATAAAATGGATAGGGCTTCATAAATGAACAAGTGGAAGAATGGATATACAGTTTAAAACGAAAGACAGAGGATGTTAATCCAAAAACAATAACACAGTAAAATTAATGTGTCACTGTGGAAGTCCACAAATAATCAGAATTTGTTTTCAAACATAACAGAAAGTCAAATTGCTATAGATAATAAACGATACAAGATGCATGTTAAATATACATCTTTAATCGTATCAATTACCTAGATAATGATGGAAACTCACTAATAAAAAATACTTGAAAGAAAAATCTTGGATAATGATTGAATTCGACTAATTAAAGAATATTTGAAAAAACTAATTTTCTCTTTATGAAAATATAATTGATCAAATAATTAAATTACATTTGAATTTGAATTAATGTCTTATATAAATAATTTTAAAATTTTAATTACTCTTTAACAGTATTGCAACTCAAAGTCATTAGATGGGTCCTGTGTCTACCAAGAGGAATTGTATGCATCACTCTCTGCTAGAGACAAATCAGGTTATCTTTCTATCGTGCCCATCAAAACAAAGTAACACCTTATTTATAGGCTCTTTGTACAAGGCTAGAGCAAATAACTACAACCATATCCAGAAATTCTGGAATGGTTGCAACAAGTTCTAGAATTTTGTGCATTACATGTTGGACCCTGAATTTTTGGTGAAAATTAGAAATATTAAAATGAATTTAAATGAGAAAGAAATTGGTGAGAAAATTTATGAATTTAAGAAA
>JANZLC010000002.1:12247820-12263857 GCA_026413385.1 Erythroxylum gracilipes | reverse complement strand
TTGCATAACAATTATTCCAGGGATTTTATCTTTATGATTAATAATTAAATAATTAAAATGCACAAAGATAAATAATGTCTTTTATTGAATAAAACAAAATTTTATACAATTAAAGTACAACCATAAATTGGCTACAAGGGCATAAACCAACAGGTAGATTCCATGATCTTCCTTTCAAGGCATGGAATAGATCTATCCACATAGCCAAGCAACTGCTAACTACGTAGATAGGGCATCATTTGTGCCTTCTAGAGAAGATAATTGTTGCTAGTGAGCTTGATATTGACCATTTGGCCAATGGTTGGAGTCGCAGGTGAAGACGCAGGGAGTGCTCCAGAATTGCTTAAGGTCGGAGCAGATTCTGTAGATTCAGTTTGAAACATCTCTTGGGAGTAGATGGCTCTGATATCATGAATGAACAATATAAAAGGTAGAAAGAAATATCTCAATCACCCGTACTTCCTAACGGATGCTTTCAATGCATTAAATACTGAAGATTGAATAACTGAACATGGCTAAAAATAAGGAGTTTAGATCCTCTGTCCAGTTTTATGGTGTCTTATTGTGTCCAGTGAATCTTAGCCATTTATTTATGCGGGCTCCACGTTTATTTATATAGAGTTCACGCGGGACCCGCATAAATAAATGGCTGAGATTCACTGGACATAATAAGACACCATAAAACTGGACAGAAGATCTGGAGCCAAAAATAAGAGACGTGCGCGTACAAGTTATAGTTATGCTAAAGTTCCTATAGAATAGTTCAACACAGTTATTTTAACAATCGTAACATGGGAATACACATATGATGTTTATTCAACAAAATCTTGTTGTGGGACACTGTTGTTACTCGTTCGGATGTCATCTAATAATTCAAGTCTATAGTCAATCTGAATAACGCGTTCCAGTAAGTTACCTAGTAAGTTCTCACTTGCTACGTTTCGTTAAGAAGAGGGCTGGATTGGCCCCCATTCGTAGTGACAGGCTTGTATTATCTGAAAGACTTTGACGCCCACTGTTGATGGATGTTAGTAAGAACTAAGCTGTCCCACCCAACCCTGTCCCTGTCCCTTCCGTGAAAAATTGAAACAAGATCTATTCTTCCTTTACAATGGTAGGCTTCGGTTATAGATATCAGGATTCTGTACTATACCACACATTGAACTGAAAGTATAAAAACGCTGCATCATTCTCCTTTTGTATTTTTGTATCAACTTTTCGGACCATAAATTCCCAAGGAAAAAACAAAACCATGACAATCGCTCTTTTTGTGCACGTTTAGATAAGTTGATTTGATACTTTCTTTCTTTCTTTCTTTCTTTCTTCATTTGTTTTACAATTCCTTATTGAGTATATCAATATCATCCATCAGCTGGAAACCTCATCCAAGAGCTTATACCTTCTAACCTTGTTTCTAAAAACTTGCCTTGTGATCCCAATATTATTATTAGCAATATCTCCAGACCTTGTCCTTCTAACGTTGTCCTCTCGGCCTTGAGTTATAATCCTCCTTCTCGTCGATGGTGACCTCTCCGTCTCCGGCGACTTCGGCTTCTTGATGGGGCTGTTGACTTGAAACTGTAAATTACCCCTTTGTGTCTTTATTCCTCCTACTCGATAATTTTCACTACTGCTATTCCTCTTCGACCGTTTGTTGTTTCTGCTATCGTCTTCGCTGTTGTTCTTGTTTGACGACGAAGAGTTTGATGAATTCTGTGACTTCTCCTTGGAATCGTGGCTCAAACACCAATTGCAGACTTGATAAGACGCGACTTTTGGATACAGATTGCTACAGTATCTGTGTTATATTTAGAGTGCCAAAGATGAAAAAGCAAATAACTTTTAGGATCACAGACTGAGAGAAAACTAATTCTAAAGATCAAAAGTTTCTGATGATCACGATCAACCAGATGAATCTCAGAAAAAGAAAAAAGAAAGATACCGACATACCTGTGTTGAGATCTGAATTGGCAAACTTTGCAGAGGAAAAGCTCGTTAGGAAGACCCCAATCTCCACACATGCAACACTCTGTGCTTTGTTGCGAAGATGCAATGGCTATTTTATTTGTTTTTGCCATGTCTCTCTTGTTTCATACAGAGAGTGAAGAGAGAGAGAGAGAGAGAGAGTTCCCACGTAGGTTACTCTTGAGCGTGTCTTTGATTGCTTAAGTTCATCACTCTCTCTCTCTATTTATATGTACACACTCTTGACATTTACCAGACTGTCAAGGACAAAAGACTGGTTAACGTGATTTAACCGCGTTAAAATAATTCTTTAATTTTAAAATTATTAAAAATATTTTATAATTTTTAAACTCAACGTAACGGTGCATAAGTTTTTACATAAATCTAGGAAGGGTCATAATACGAGATAAGATCTTCTGTCCAATTTTATGGTGTCTTATTTTATCTCATAAATTTCAACTATTTATTTACGTGAGTTCCGTATGGGTCTCATATAAATAAATGTGAGATTCGCATAAATGAATAAATGAGATTTATGGGACAGAATTAGATACCACAAAATTAGACAAAGAATCTGGACTCCATAATAAGCACAACCTTCTCTTTATATTTTTACAAAAAAAGTTGTTTCTATAATTTATCACATGGTAACAAATTTTATGGTTTTCAAATTTTCAAAAAAATTATTATTATTATCTTAAATTTAAGTCTGAACACATAAAATAAATAATATATATGAATTTAAATGTTGGTAATATAATTCAAAAAATTCTTAATTTTTATTCAAAAAAATTAAATTAATTGAGATCAATAATTTAAGATAATTATAATAAATTATTAATTTAATATAATTTAATTGAACTATTAAAAAATAGTTGATTGGTTTATATAAGCTATTTATATCACATATATGTTGTTATTTTTAAAATAATTTTTTAAAAAATATAGTTTTAAATCAAAATTTTAAACAATTAAATTAAATCAGCCTTTCTTTTACCAATGATTAATATTTTACTATGTACACAATTCATATAAAGTAATTATATTTTTTTCTAATATATATTTGTCTTTTTGGATCAATCTAAAATTAAGCTTCTCCTAAGATAAATAAAAATTCCTTAATTGCGGCATTTGATCTTTCCCTTGTTTTCCGTACACATTTTTTTAGTTTTATTATTGAACTCTCGAGCCGCAATTTGATGTCGGTTTTCAAACAAATGGTTTGTCATTTTGGTTGAAGTTACTAAGAAAAACACATATGAACTAGATTAATTATGTAATTATTATTTACTAATTATTAAAATTATAATTATTTTAATAAAGAAATTTTAAGTTTTATAAAATTGTCTGTAATATTAATGATTGCTAATAACTACTCCCTCCGATTCATAATAAGTGTCGTTTTAGAAAAATGCACACTTATTAAGAAAGTTAATGAAATGTCTGATATACCCTTATTAATTACATGTTAAATGCCTTGAAAATATAATCTGTGTAATTAATATGTGAGAGACATTAAAGGTTAATTTCGGAAGTAAAATTATAAGCATGCATACAAAGTCAAGAATAACACTTATTTTGAATAATTAAAATGTATCTAAAACGACACTTATTATGAATCAGAGGGAGTAGTTTAACAACCTTGCGAGGGCTTTAATTGCTATTGCAAAAAGACATGGAGAGATAAGATCACCTTGACTTCAACCTTTAGAACCTTTAGAGTAGATATACATTGGTGGATCTATTTGAAGAACTTGGGAGGGAATCCAACCAGTTGAAATTATTAAAAGCTTTAATGAAATCAATCTTTATGGCACAACTTTGATATTTTTATTTAAATGATAATCCTTGAATACTTCCTGTGCTATTAGTAAGTTATCCTTGATGCTCCTACCTGCAATAAAAACAATTTGAGAAAAATTGATTAGAGAGTTAATTAGATGTTTGAGCCTCAGCGAGAGGATCTTTGAGATAGTTTTGTATAAGATGTTACAGCAAGAGATAAGTCTGAAGTCTTGGAAAGTGGAGGGATTTGGTTTTGTGGGAATAAGATAGAGGAAAATCTTATTGAGTTCTTTGAGAATGAGACCAGAGTTTAAGAATTCCTTTATCATTCTACAAGTGTGAGGTTCTAAGAGATGCCAAGATTTTCGCAAAAAAAAAAAAACATTTAAGTTGTTAGGTCGTGGAGATTTGATAGTATTAAAGCTAAAAAGGGTGCCTTTAATAATTGGTTATAGAGGCAAGAAGAGAGTCTAAACGGTCTTAGGATAGGGAATGGCGGATGAATTTAAACAGGAGTTTAAAAGAACTTGAAGAAGGGGATTTAGATCCTATGGAGGAATGGAAATGAAGGAAGGCTAGATGTTTTAGTTAATCTTGGTCAAAGACAGGGGTACCTAATTAATCTAGGATCCTTGAGATTTTGTTTTAGTTTCTTATACTTTAGATAGATCTAAAGAAAACAACAGAGTTGGTGTCTCTCGCCTTGATCCAATTAATCATGGCCTTTTATTTAAGGATAGAATTGTTAGTTTTAAGTATAGAGAGGTATTGGTTAAGGACTGATTTTTCTTTTTCTCTTAGTTTCAAGTATAGGGGGTTTATATTTAGCAGATGTTGGATATCATTTAGCTCAATGTTAGCTAGAACTACCTTCTTTTGGATTCCAAACTTATAATTATCTTATGTTTTTAAATCCTTTTAAGTTCACCTTAATAATCTTCAATCTGGAAACCAATTTGTAAGCTTCATATCCTTTAATTGGAGTGTTAAGGCTTGTTTTGATGATATCTTCAAATTCATCTAATTCAATTAGATGATTAAAGCATCTGAATGGAGTTTTTAATTTCCTTTTATGCTTTTCCATGTTGATTTCCAATGATGTACGGTCTCAAAATCTATAATTGCTGAACTAGGCTATTGAGTTTGGGAATTTCAATATCTAATCTGAGTTTACCACGTATCCGTCCAGTTGCTTCCTTATGAAGTGTCCATTTTCTTGGTTGTTATTCCAAAAGAAGAGATTTCCCCTGGGAATGAGGTCTAATAAACCTAAGTTACTTAGGCAGTCTTTAAGGTCTTTATCCATTTTTCCTATTATGTTACTTGGACCTTCAACTTCATGGGAAATACATAATGTAGTTGAAGTCACTTAAGACTATCTAGGGTTCTTTGATTGTTTTTCCGATCTCTTCTATATCCTCACATTGTTTCTTCCTTTGAAATGCATAATTTGCTACATATATATAAAGGTGATGTGCAGCTTGTCTTTTAATAAAGTTGAGTAGATCTCTATGTGGATAAATTGGTGAGACTGTTTTTTTGGAAATGATTCGAATTGTTGTTGATTAAGGTATTAGGTTGTCTTTTGTTCTGGGGAGGTCATTATTTTAAGTGTTAAGGGGGATGTTTGAGTGAGAAGTTAGTTCAGGTGCTAAAGTAGACTGATTAACTATCATTGATGGTTAGGTTTTGTGGTTGTGGCATCTGGCTTAGTTGAGGAGGAGGGTTAAGTTTCTTTAGGGTGTAGGGGGGTAGGGGAATCAGGGTTTAAGGGGATAAGAATGAGAGGTGGATTTGCTTTTTTGGTTATAGAGGGGATTGCTTTGGGCTTCCAAATCCTTGCTTCTTTTAGATGATCTGGGTTCTAAGGGTATGATATGGAAATAATAGTTGTTTCCATTTCTCCACATTGTCCTAGCTTCTGAATAGTTAGAACCTGAGGGACTCCGCATTCCTGTCCACTTTTATGTAGATTTTTACAAAACCAATCCTTCTCATAGTTTTTGTTTCAAGTCTTAGAGGATTATCAATTGCACTGGCCAGGTAACTCATTCCTATTGTAGTCCAATATTTTAGACAACCCGAATAGGAATAGATTTCTGTGCATTTTTATCAAGTGTCATACTCATACCTGGTGACCGTCTTTTTAAGAAAATAGGTTTGCCTCTCCAGTGCTAGGGGTAGATTCTAATACTGTTGTCATCCCTTTCGTGTCTCTGAACTTAAAGAGGAAGTAGTCTTCTTCAATGATATAAACATTCTTTAATTCACACTTTTCCCATATTTTTTCAGACCAAGCTTTGATTATGAAGAAAGGAGGCCTTTTATCTAGAAAGAACCCCACCAGAGTTGTCTTCCATTTAGCTGCAGCTGCTTGAAGGATCTTGGCTTGAGGTGAGACTAATGGTTTGTTTTTGATATCAGGACTTTTGGTTGCAAATCATTAACTACTGCATTCCATGTCTTTGATAGGAAAGGAAGAGAATTATGTTTAAGTTACAAAATTATGTCCCTTTTATTTTTGACAAATGCAACAAGGGACATTCATCTATGGCATCCAAAAGACCTAAACTCTCCTTTTTCAAAAGCGGTTAATTAAAACATCAACACTTCTATTTAGACTTAATAAAAATAAAAGTAATCTTTATTAAAAAGAATACATTTAAATGTACATCTTTATTTATGCTAAGCTAATAATAAGTTGAAATAAACATGATCAATATTCTAAATTGTAAATTGTGAGTCATGCTGTAATCGTAAAATTATAGGTAATTACGAATATAATGACAGTAATGAAAGAGCACAATGGCCATTTAACATGTTTCGTTAAGGGATTCCTGGAATTGAGACGTGGGGAGGGGTACGGTGCCAAAATGAGACTGCATAAATTTGTCGTTAATTGCCAGACTTTTGATTTTCAAGGAATTGCATCTTCACGAACTTCTGACTCATGAGGTTTCACTGGAGGAGATGGGTAAAGCTTTGCAACTTGCCAAGCAGCAGGAATGCGTCCATCAAGTTTTGAATTATTCCGGCCCCAGCTGTGTACATGTGGATCATCTTCTATTTTTAGAAAAAGTAAATTTTCCATGTGCAAAGAAAATTTTCCATGTGCATTCACTCGCTTGGTTAGCATCTGAGGATGCAAGGACAGATGACGAGAACAAAAATTTTTGTCCTTTGAAATGTTTGCTTACCGAGGACAGAAATTTTTGTTCCGTCCTCAGAGGACGAAGATATAAATTTTTGTCCCTCTCAAAATTGAGGTACAGAAATTCTTGTCCGTAGGACAAGAAAAAGAAATGACCACCTTATCCTCTCATTAATAATATTATTACATATTAATAATAATTAATAATATTATTAATAATTAATAATAAGGTCCTTGCCATTGACGTGGTTATAATTGATATAAGATCTAATGGATAATAAGGTCCTTGCCATTGACGTGGCCGATGGATCTAATGGATATCGAACGTTTAACTTCTAAAATTTAGATTTATTTATTTATTTTCAAAATTTTCAGATTTATTAAATGGAATTAAATAAAAGTTTATGTAACTGATGGATCTAATTGATATCGAACGTTTAACTTATAAAATTTTAATTTGTTTTATAATAAATCTGCGGTCGCGTTCAATGCATGATATGATAAGAACATAAAATATAAATTCGGCCGCTAATTCAAATTTTGTAATTTCAATCTACTATGGAACTTGACAGAATCGTTGATTCAACTCATGGAGCCTTCAAATTTCACTTTCGTTTTAACATTAGATTAAACTCATATTTTAATGGAACTCCAAGTATTAAGTTACCAAATCTTTTTAGGCTTATAAAGTATAAAATATATATTCAAAATTAATTTGATTTAAGATTAAGAATTTTATAAAAATACTCTAACCACAAAAGCAAATCTCAAAATCTGATTTATCATAAAGTAATATAAATTTTAGTGTATGCTAGCATAAGTAGAAAACTGAAAAAATGACAAATTAATAAAATTATTTAACTAATGATAAAAATATTCAATAATTAATGATGTTTTTGACGAGTTTTAAGGAGACTCGAAGAAAAGTTAGAACAAATCCAAGTAATTTCTTATAAAATTAGAAAAAAGTATCTTTTAATCCAAAATCTTAGAACAATAAATTATGAATATTGCCTTTATATATAATTTACTTCATCCTTAATTCTTTTTCTACGTGAGATAAATTCACTTATAAATGTTTAAAATTTTTGCTCACAAATAATTTCATCCTTATGAAGCCAACTCCCATTCAATCTTTAGCTAATGTGAACCTACAGCACACTCTATGAATCATCATTCATCAAACTCATATTCATAATTTTCTATTTATCGGATTTAGTCAATCTATCTCTCTGGTATTAATGTTAAAATATCATGTGATCTTATCACTTATGTAGCATAAGAAAATAAAAAATTTTCATGATTTTTCAAAAAACATGATCTTTTTTTTTGAAATTATCTATTTTATTCTATGGTGTGATACGAATCTAGGAATGCTAGCGGGGTGGATTTAATGGACATGGCCATTGCTTGAGTTAGTCATAGTAAATTCCTTGTTTAAGAAAAACGAAGCGCAACTGGTGATGTTTCAGAGTAGTACAATCAAGACGCAAATTGATTATATCCTTATCAGGACAAGAGCCAAATCGTGGTGCAGGGATTGTAAAGTGTTTCCAGCCGCATGCCTATCAACCCAACATAAATTGTTAGTTACAGATCTACATATTAAGGGCTGGAGGGCACAACGATTTACTAAGCCCTTGCGCAAAATCAGGTGGTAGAGACTACACAGAGACATGGTGGAACTTTTTAGGACTCAAGTTAAGAATAATACACCTTGGGTGGTGAGAGGGGATGCCAATCAGATGTGGCAGGGAGTAGCCCGCGTGATAAGAGAGACCTCCACAAAACTCCTAGGGGTTTCTAAAAGATGGGGAGGCGGACGAATGCAATCTTGGTGGTGGTTAGAAGAGGTCCAAAGGACGGTAAAGCTGAAGAAGCGAGCTTTTCAAGATCTGTTGGAAAGTGCTACCGAGAAGGAGCGTATTACAAATAGAGTTCAGTATAGACTGGCAAAACAAAGAGCGAAGAGCACTATCGCAGTGGCTCGTGAAGAGGCTTCCGAGGATATGTACAGGGGACTTAGATACGGCCAAAGGAGCATAAAGAATTTTCAAGTTAGCACGAGAGACGGGAGATTTCAATCACATTTGTTGTATCCGAGACGAAGCAGGATAGGTACTCATTGAGGCCGATGCCATCAGACAGCGGTGGCAAAAATACTTTTATGGCCTTTATAACGAAGACATATTGGTCGACGTAGCGTTAGGGGAACCCCCTGTGTCGAGGCAATACCCAGACGGAAACCCATGGGGGAGGATCACCGGGGGAGAGATTACGAGGGTTCTCAGGAGAATGGGGAGCGAACAGGCAAAAAGGCCGGATGAGATCCCTATCAGGTATGGAAGCGACTGGACGTTGTCGGTACTACATGGTTAGTTCAACTCTTTAATGTGATCCTCGAGTCAGCCAAGATGTCGGATGAATGGTGGTTGAGTAGGTTAATCCCCTTGTATAAGGCCAAAGGAGACATCCAACAATGCTACAATTATAGAGGCATCAAATTATTAAGTCATACCATGAAGATATGGGAGAAGGTAATTGAAAGGAGAATCCGGAGAGCTATTTTAATTTCGGATAATCAATTTGGATTTAGGCCGAGTAAGTCCACGACAGAAACTATTCATCTACTTAGATGATTGATGGAATGCTACAGGGAACGGAAACGGGACTTACACATAGTTTTTGTAGATTTGGAGAAAGCATATGATAGGATTCCTAGAGAACTCATCTAGAAGTATTTGGAGGCAAAGGGCATTCCTAGCACTTATATCAAAATGGTAAGGGATATGTATGAAGGAGCATTGACTAGTGTAAGGACGATCGGAGGTGACACGGCAACGTTCGTTATTAGTGTTAGACTACACCAAGGCTCGGCTTTAAGCCCTTTTTTGTTCACATTAGTATTAGATGAACTTACTAAGCATATATAAGGAGAGGTGCCATGGTGTATGTTATTTGCGGACGATATAATCCTGGTGGATGAGACGAAAGAGGGGGTAAATGCCAAGTTGGAATGTTGGAGAGAAGTGTTGGAGTCGAAAGGTTTTCGAATGAGCAGATTCAAGACGAAATATTTAGAATGCACCTTTTCAGGTCGTCAGATGGTACATGAGGCGAAGGTAGCAATTGGTACTGATATCGTACCACAGAAATCGAGTTTCAAATACTTAGGATCCATCATTCAGAGCGATAGTAATATTGATAACGATATCGCGCATCGTATCAGATCCGAGTGGGTCAAATGGTGAAGTGCGTCGGGTTTCCTCTGTGATAAAAAGGTCCCTATCAGACTCAAAGGGAAGTTCTATAGAATGGTGATTCGGCCAACCATGTTATATGGGGTAGAGTGCTAACCTACTAAGTGTAGACATATGCAACAATTGTTGGTAGCAGAAATGCAAATGCTTAGGTGGATGTGTGATATTACCTAAAGAGATAGGGTGCGAAATAGGGTAGTGAGGGTCAGGCTACAGGTGGCTAGTATTAATGACAAGTTGTGAGAGAAAAGGCTTCGGTGGTTTGGGCATGTGAGTGGGATGCCTTGTGATGCTCCGGTTCGTCGCGGCGAGAGAATTACCCTTAATGAATATAAGAGGAAGAGAGGGAGGCCTTATAAGACTTGGAAAGAGGTGATCAAGCGAGATATGTCCGAGTTGGCGCTCTCCGCCGCAGTGGCTCGGATTAGGACAGTCTGGCGTGATAGGATAAGGGTAAACGACATGCCATAGAGTTGTTTTTGTAGGTCTATGGAGAGATTCCTACGCTAGACGAGTAACACCGTGGACTTGCCGCCCTCTCAGGGCACTGATCAGGGAAGACGCATAGCGCAAATGGCTACGAGAAAAGATGGTCTTGGCAAGGCAAAAGGTAATAACGGACTATGGCCACATTCAAGTATGTATATTACAATGTATTACCAATCTTTACTAATTTATTCCTTGTACCATACATCTTTATTATCATGTCACATATACATGTGGGCCTACTGGAAACAGCCTCTATACATTGTAGGGGTAAGGCTGCGTACTATCAGGCCCCCCCAGACCCTGCTTCAATGCGAAAATTTGGAGTATGATAATGATGATGATGATGATGATTGTGTTTAGGTTTATGTACTGTCCTACAAAACAACACTTTGGTGTAGCCAAATTTTTCGTTATGTTGCTGGAACTGCTGATTTTGGCATTTGGTATTCTAAAGTATTAAATTTCATATTACCTGGTTTCAGTGATAGTGATTAGACAGGGCTTAGATGATCGGAAGAGCACTTCCGGCAGCATTTCAGTTTTGATTCTGGAGCTATAACTTTGAGTTCAAAAGAACAAGAAACAGTGGCTCTGTCATCATCTGAAGCAGAGTATGTAGCAACAACTTCAACAGCATGGCAGGCTTTATGACTTCGGAAATTGCTTGATGACTTTAACCTTGAGCAAAAGGAAGCTACAGAGATTTTTTTTGACAGCAGATCATCAATTGAAACAGCAAAAAACCTGTTTTTCATGGTCGAACAAAGTACAACGATGTGCAGCAGCACTTCATTCGCAAGCTTATAGCTGAAGGTAAAATAGAGCTGAAATTTTGTGGCATAAATTCACAAGCAGCTGATAACTTTACAACTTCACTTCCTCAAGCAAAACATCACTTTTTCAGGCAACTGTTGGGAGTATTTGACTTTGAATTAAGGGGGAGCGTTGAATGAATGATTCAAATCTTAGTTGAGTTAGTGGGTTGTAGGGTCGTTTTATTGGTTAAGCAAAATAAGTTAGTGGTTAGCTATAATCTTGTTAGTGTATGGAATCGTGAGATTATGGTCCAAAATTTCCATTTCATTCCATTGCTCCTGGTATTATTTAAAGACTGATGTACTCTTCTTTTATTAAATGTAGTAAACAGTTTACGTCTTTGTGTCCTTACTTTACCTTTGAATATTTTATTCTTTTCCTTTTACCAACAGCAGTTGGCCACAGGCCGTTCTTATGGTTCAACCCGAGAAACTGAGGGTTGTGGGTGGTGGCTAGCTTGACGAGGGAGTCCTTATGACTGGCAATATGAGCAGGAGAGTTCTGAATTTCAGAGAGCTGAGACTTGGTGAGTCTGGCACTGAAGCCATGCAGGACATGTTCATAAGAATAGAGGAAAGCTTCATTATCATCATCACGAGGAGGAGGGTTCAACAATGAAATCAGGATTCGTCGATGCCATTTATCGTGTGTTGGGAAAGAATCAGGCTTTTGGGAATGATCCAAGTGAATGATTTAAGTTTGGATTTGTTCATTAAGGTCTGAGAAAGCTTTGCCAGTGTCTAGCAGCAAGAGCAAGAACAGAACTAGGCAAAGCAGCACAATCTCAGAAATTGGACCAAAACATCCCATCATTGTCTGAATAGGTGAGGTTTTACATAGCAAAGACCATCTCAAGAGACATGTATTAATTATGTTCAGGATAGATAATTAAAAGAAAAATAATTTTTAAATTGTGACTTTAATTTAAAAATTTTAAATTGGTAAGTGCATACTTTTTGAGATTATTTATACATATAAATAAAAATTAATAAAATAAAATTTCTTTATTGAGTAAAAAATCACTAATTGGCCACGTCTCTATATATAATTAATGTAAAAGTTACCGATTTATCTTTATCTCATTAAAAAATTAACAAACTTTAAGATTATAAATTTAAATTAAATATATAACGATGAAACATATGAGACATAAACAATATTGTTAACATATCTCGACTCAACTTTTAAATTTAACATGAATTAATAAAATATAGTTCAAATCAATAATTTATTATAATTATCTTAAATTATTATCAATTTTAATTAGTTCAGGTCAAATTTAAAGTTTAAATTAGGTCCCACCAATATATGATTGATTCATATATTTTTATATATCACACATATTTTACTATTATTTTGAATAAAAATTTAAGAGATATAATGAATTTTAAAAAAATTGCAAAATTGTTAAATAGATTTAATAACCATTGCAATTTTTTAAATAAGTCCAATCAGACAAGAGTGTCTTTATCTTTTACTTTATAAGATGGTGAAGTCATTATCAATGACATCATGTACTTGACAAACATTCTCATCACTCTTCCAAGAATAATTGAAGGATTTATTCTTACATGTGAGCTTTCTTTACTCCAGTGGAATAAAGTTACGAATTATGAAATAGATAATATAAAAAGTTTGGTTGATTGGGATGTCGGACAGCATGAAACACGTTCATGTCTTATTAATGTCATGTTTTTACATTAATTTAAAAAAAGGGACAAAGAAACGTAATCTTATATATATATGTTTCGGTACTATTATTCACATAGGTGTCTCTATATGGGATTGTTTGAGCTATTAAAAGTCAATTGATGGTCAAAACATATATCTATGTGGGCAACAGTAAAGTAGTAAAAGTTGAGCTATTAGAACTTTTAGGTTATTGTTAAAAACCGGTTATTATTTAGATTTGAATGAGACTTATATTGTGCCATAATTTAGACAGAATTTAATTATATTTTTACATTGGACAAATTTGGTTACTCTTGTTCATTTGAAAATGGTCAATTTAGTCTTTTTCAAAATTCAATATTTTTTGGTACCAGTTCTTTATCATTTATTTATAATATTTTTTTTTAATATGGTTGCCTTATATAATGAAACTCTACATGTCTGTAGAGGTATAAAATGAAAATTAACCAATGAGAATTTTGCATCATCATGGCATAAGCATTTAAGACATATCTCTAAACAAAAATCGAACGTTTTGTGTCAGATAAAATTCTTGATTCCCTTTTTATGTAGACTTTGAAAATTGTGTTAATTGTATTAAGAGGAAATAGATAACCCTAAGCAAATTAGGTGTCAATAGGGCTATAGACGTCTTAGAACTCGTACGTACAGATATTTGTGGGTCATTCCTTACAATTTCCTAGAATGGTCGACAATATTGTATTACGTTTATAGACAATTACTCCCGTTAACAAATAATCTCATAATATATATTTAATGAAAAGACACATTTGATAATTTTTTTGAATCTCTTATTTAATTATCATCGGCATAAACCTAATGCACCAATATTGCCATTTCACAGCTCTAAACCTAAAATTCTTTTTTTCTCCTAGTATTAAGAAATATATGATAACTAGTAAGAATAAAATGAGTACATAACGTTAAAATCATCATACCTATAACATTAAACACATAAAACTATATTACTTATGATCTAAGGTCGGTCCTGATATTGAAGGAAAATTAAATGCGAAATTGCAGATTAATTTCATAATTAATCAACATAATTAATTAACCGTAAGATTGCAACATGCTATATTCAAATATGGTATGGACAAATACATGGAAATTGAGGAAATATCGAGTTCATTGTTTTTTTTGTGAAGTGACGTAATAAAGACACAGAGGATTTACTACTGCTATTCCAAATCCTTATTAGAAATCCGTACAATTCTCAATGGGGCGAGTGTATTTAAGGTTGGCTAACAGTACCTCCTGTGCATTGCAAAACATAGGTCAAGTCTACCCATCATAGCAAGCCCATGAACACAGGCCAATGACATGTTAAAGAGAGAATTAACAAGCCCAATTACCTTGACATCAAATTAATCGGGACTTATACAAAAATTATGTTTATTATACTAGTTCACAAAATTAATGACAAAATTCTATAAGATATTTTATAAGTTTCAAGCAAGTTAAAAAAAGAACTTTAATAAATCGACAATATATAAATATGTAAACTTTAAAAACGTATTTTTATTATTAAAGAGGCTACCTTAAATCTCTTGTTGCAACACAATTGAAGAATTCAAATGATTGCATGAATTGTTAATAGGAAAATTAAGATAATAACTCAAAAAAAAGTTAAATGAAGATAATATGTCAAGAAAACTAGAGTATTTGTTTCATTTTGCTCTTTATGAGAGTTAAGAGTAGGCTGAGTCTTATTTTGTCTTATTTTACTCTTTACGAAGATCAAAAGGAAGCCATATTTTATCTCGTTTTACTATTTATAAGAGTCTAAAGTGAGCCCTATTTTATTTTTCACGAGAGTAGCCTTTTGACATGTGACAATGGGTCAAACCATATCTCTCTCTCTCTCTCTCTTTATATATATATAAAAAAAATATAATGTGTTATTATACCAATAAATAAAATTTAATTTAACTGTTTTTTTTTTGGATTTTTGAACTTAGTTCATAATTAGACTTAACTTTTAGAACGATTTTGACAGCGTCTTATATATAACTGTTTTTTTTTTTGGATTTTTTAACTTAGCTCATAATTAGACTTAACTTTTAGAGCCATTTTGACAGCATCTTTGATTCGATTTGATATTCGAATTTTATTATTTTCAAAATTTTGAGTTTTAGATTGACTTTGAGCATGGGCTACTCAGTTAAGCTCGATCCAAAGGCTTTTTAATTGTAAGTAAATGTTGTTTCAAATATCCATCAACACCGCCAAGTGTTTAGCCAAGATTGGGCATGTATTTTTGGTCTCAAGTGCTAGTTCTATGGCACTGGAGGAATCTGACTCTTTTTGACGAACAGTTTAGCTGGCCTTCCTCACCTATTTCTCTTATTTTGTCTTATGCAGGTCTTATTCACTATTCAGACGTGGGACAAAGTAAGGCTCTATCTGGACATCGCCCTCGACAGGCTCAGACAATCGGTTGGCGTAAACCTCCTATCGGATGGATAAAACTAAACACTAGTGGAGCTTGCAAGCAGTTCTCATCCTTAGCAATAGCAGGAGGTCTACTCCGAGATAGCGCAGGCACCTGAATTGGAGGGTTTGCTCAGAACCTAGGCTGGCGTACTCCGATGGCAACGAAACTCTGGGGAATCTTTACAGGACTCCCGTACGCATGGAACTTGGGATATCACCGAATCGAGCTGGAGGTCTACTTTATTGCAGTATTTGATACTCTCTTCGGCAGTTCATAGATCTATGGCGCTTAGCCTCATCGTTAGGGGTTGATAAAAACTCAGAAAGATTTCTTATTATTTCATCTCAGCGAGATTTGAAGGATTTATACAGAAAATGAATGAAGGGAACTGTAACTGTTTAACTAATAACTAACTTAACTACCAACCTATTTATATAATTCT
>JANZLC010000002.1:12208012-12229051 GCA_026413385.1 Erythroxylum gracilipes | reverse complement strand
TTATGACTGAAAATGTTTTCAAATTAGACCGGGCCCAAATTGTTCACTGATTTCCGCGCATATGATGGTATTCAAAAAAAATTTATACTAAGTTTTTGACTGTATTTGAGTGTTCTAGCATGCCACCCTCGTGAGACACGGACTCGGATATCACCCATCGATGTCGGGTTCGAGTCTTGCAGGAGTGGGGTGCTACAGAAGACATATGCAAGTGCAAACTGATCCCGACCCTTAGCCCATATCTGATTTCAGTGGCTATACTCCAATTAGCCTAACTGGATATCTCTTCTGAACCTAAAAAGCCACGTTACAATTTTAGTGAGTTTTCTGAACTCAGTGAGTTAACCATCCTCGATAGTTCATTCAATCACATAACACATTAATCTATATAATCACATAATTCACATCACTTCATCAATCCATCATGATGGGTCACATGCATTTCATATTCACTTAAAACATATATCACATTCAGAAAGCAGTCAAACTATTTAAATCATACATATCATATGCATATGCAGTGCTCATGAGACTCACTTTCAATTGTTATTATTGTGACCGAGTGCCTATAACTGTCCCATATCTATTGTGGATACCTGGCTCATTGATAACTGTCCCGTATCTATTGGGGATACCAGGCTTATTATACATAGTGAGCCTTTGGCTCTTAATCACTTTCTGAGCTTTAAGCTCTTTTTTCACTTTATGAATTTTAAGCTTTTTTTTCTGTGGCTACTCCGGTTATAACAACCTTTATGTTATCATGCATTCATGCAATGAAATGCATCAATCACATAAGATCAATCAGTCACTTTATTTCACTTTACACATGTCATCGGACCTTATTCAATCATCATTCTAGGTTCAATTCAAGCCTCATTTAATCCTTAATTAAGATCAAATGGCCAGTGAATGTTCGTTAGGCGGACATCCATGTCCGCTGAGCCGACCTTCACGGGTCTCTTATAGAAATGTTAAATTTTGACCCTCTAAACAACAAAATCTCTTATCGGGGTATCCATAGAAGTTGTAGAACTCGAAGTCCTCTTTCTAAACTTACTTAGATGATCTCAATCTAAGTTCTAAAAAAAAGTTATGCCACTTTCCCCAACATATATCCAATTGCATCCTTATTTTCCAGATTTCAAATTCTTTACTTACTACATTCACTACCTTATACTTAGTCTATCATTTCTAGTTTAATTTTCTCATCATTTCTCTATCATTGTAACTACATTTCAACTCAATATCATCCATAAACAAATTATAGTCCATGATTGATCATGAACACCAGAAACATAACATATACATATATACATACTTCATCAAATTTCTGTAGATATTCATCTTCATTTCCACTTTCATTTCACTTCTAACTATCACCTTAATTCATCTCATTTCAATAACATAACTCAACATCTTGGTTAACATAACTTTTACTTTCATTATACCCTGAATTCACAACTCATAACATCTACATAACAACTCATCACTCATAGTTTTCATACTCTCTAAACAGAACATAAACACATATATTCATCCATCAATTTACTGCACCCAGTACTCAACTTCAAATCAAATTTTGAAACTATTAACGACAGAATTTGAATTCAATGTCTTCATAAAAAATGTAGCCATATGTCTCTAATTTAATCCAAATCAAAAATCATCTCATTTGGATATCTAAAGAACAAGTTATGACTAAATTACAGATGCATAATTAGTGGAAAATGTCACAGCTAACATTTTTCCAGCACACTTTAAACACCGTTTACTCACTTAATCCAACATTATATCATTCCATAATCTATTACCCGTCAAAACACCAAAGCAAGACATGAATCTACCTACATTTCTCATTCACGTTTTAGCATGTACCCATCCTCATTTTATGAACATTTAACCTCTAACTATCATCAAAACATGTTTCATTCATCAAAGCCATGAAAATTAATAGGTTACTTACCTTATTAACCCTAAGCTTCTTCATTCACCATGAAACCCTAGCTCCTCCAACATATACGATCATCACAAATGGAGGTGGATTATGTTAGGTTTTCTAGTAGTAAGATGATGAAGATAACCAAAATGGAAGTAGCAAGTGAAGGATAAGAGCAAGGTTCAACATTAATGCTTGGGAGAAGAGAGTGTCGTAGATGGAGAGAAGAATGAAGAACATGAAGAAGATGAAAATGAGAGAAGCTAACGTAATTAGCAAATATGGTCTTTCACTTAATGAATTTCCTGATTTAAAGCTAGTGGTGTGGCAAGTGACACTTTCAGTTGCCACATGTCACTTTCTCAAGGTCTCTTCTTGGTCTTTTATTAACTAGTCCATTTGTCTCTAATTTCTACTTCAATCATCTCCCAATTTTCAATGACATAAGTCATTAAATCTCAATGTCATTTATACAAATTTCCATTACTATTTGACTCTTATTTTTACTACTATTCATCAATTGTTTTATCACTTGACATTTTTCCTAGTCCAAAAATACCCCTTAAATTCCAGAAAAGTCTCATATTTTCACCAAAAATTATGAGTCAATATATATACTCTCCAAATCAATTTTTAACACATATAATTCACAATTCCAAATATAATCACATTTATAGATCAATTATACCCGGAAAATGTCAATGAATACATGTACAATCATTTTAATGTGTACAATAATCAAATTCACATGTACATATGCTAACATTATGCATGAGCATGAAATGCATTTTCTAATCTCTCATTGCTATTTTCTCAATTATAGAAATTTAGGGTTCTTACCCTTAGTATGGAAACGGGATGTTACAGTTCCCTCCTCCCTGCCCCCTCTCCTTTAATAAATTTCGTCATCGAAATTCTTATCTGATTAATCAAAAAGGCAGGGGTATTGTTTCCTCATATGCTCCTCTATTTCCCATTTAACTTCATCACTTGAATAATTTCTTCCAATTGACTATGGTCAATGGAATCACTTGATTTTCCAATCGTTTATTCAGATATCACACTATCTTAACTGTCTCTTCAATTATTTCAAATTACTCACAATTTCATTTCCGATCTCAATAACACATATTAGATCATAACGATATTTCCTAAACATATCCATATAACACTGTGTGAATCTGAAACATCTTTCATTGGTAATACTAACTCATAAGTCAATGGTCCTATTCTCAATAACTTCATAAGGACCAATACAATTCGAGCTTAGCTGATCCTTTTTTCTATCCTCAGCACACCTTGCCAAGATGATACTCTCATAAACATTTCATCTTTCGTTTAATAATTCACATCTCTTCAGTGTTAATACATTTAACTCTTATATCTATCTCTCTGTATTCCATACCTTTGGTGTTGATCCACCTAACTCGTTCATCTTTCATGAATCACTTAATTTCGATTACAGATTCATTTCACTTATCAACAGTATCTCGAATCAATTCTAGCCTTCAACTATTTTTTGGCCTTATTCATCCAAATATACAGGCGGAGGACTCTTTCTTTTGTATAACGCCTTATAATGTAATGATATCACTCGGATAATGATTGTTATGCTTAAAGTCAATTAAAAGTATACATTGACCTCATGTTCCTATGACCTCTAAAATATAAGCTTTAAGCATATCTCCAACAGTTAAGACTATTGGTAACTCATACATGTAGTCACTTGTTTCCACATCCTTAGCTGTTAAATGCTATTTCAGCGAATAGCTACTAGGCTGTATAGCATATGTTGTTATTTGTGCTTTCTCTAATAGTCTCTTTGCTTAATCATCTTTATCGGGTACACATACTTTTTACCACAATCACAAAATATCATTTTTCCTATTCAAACTCAAAATTCGTATTCATTTTCAATTTCTCAGTAAGATTCACAAATTCTGAATCCTCAATTCAGGCTTTGCTAATCTTTTCATGTGAAACTGATCTTAAATTTCAATGCAGCTAATAATACTTCATTTTGCCCCAAATTCAACTCAGTATTCTATGCTCTTTATTGCACTAGGTTTGATAACCTCAATATCTAGATTTGTGTTATTCCGTTATTGAATTTTCTATTCAATGCATCATATAGACAGTAACTTTACCAGGATAGTACTCATTTGTACAATTATAATCTTCAAGTAACTCTATTCATTATCTCAGCCTTATATTCAATCCTTTCAAACTCCATAATTACGTCAAACTTTATTGATCTGAATAATTCTGAAATGTTTCGCCCTACATATTATGTTTCCAAAATTTCAAAGCAATTACTATGCAGCAAGTTCTAAAACATGTATCAAATAATCAACTCATAAGACTTTAATTGTCTCCATTCATATGAAATCACTTATAATGCTGCAACAGATTGCATCTTAATCTCTGGTACGAAACATCAATATATATACTATAAAATCTCCAAATCCAAATGATATAATTAACATCAGTGTTATAGTCCCTCAAAATTATTTTTACATTCATCAGTCCATACGATTTACACGCTTTTCCTCAACATTTTTGTCAAAGGGCTAAAATCAGTAAAAACTCGTTAACAGTTTCTGATAGTATCTAATATATGACTAATTCTAGAAAACTCCAGATCTTATATATATATATATATTCCTTGGAGTTTCTCACTTCATCATTACCTCTACTTTCTCTTTGGGTCTCTTAATATGCTATGTTTGGATACTATACAACCCAACATTTTATTTGATCAAGCTAAGATTCACTCTTATTAAACTTGGCATATAATTGTTTCTACCTTCATGATATGTAAGTTTTACCTCAAGTATTCAAAATATTCTTCTCAACTTTTCAAATACATTCAATATATCATCTATGATCATAGTCACTAATTGATCCAAGAAAAAATAGGACACTTTATTCTTCAATACAATGATACTGTCGAGGGCATTGTTAACTCACACAGATATTGCCAAAACTCAATGCGCCCATGATTATTTCTCGTAATTCCTTAAGTAGCTAATTCTTCAATGAGGTAATATTATCTCATGTTATTTTCGGTTTCCCAATTAACTTCTTTTTTCAAATTATTTTCTCCTTTCATTTGATTTCCTCTGATTTCACATTGACTTATTCTAATGTTTGTTCATTCATATTAGTTCTCCATATATTTCAATTTATTTACAATCTTAACTTCCTGAGTTGGTAACACATTTATCGAATCTATTTTGTATCTCCTGTACATATTTGCATAGAATATAGGGTGGACCTAAGTTTGTTCAGAAATAGAAATAATATCATCCTAATTTCATAAACCTATTAATATAAACGGGTTACTTTTCATCAACAAGCTATATGTACTCTCTGTAGCATATTCAACCTCTTATACTTGAGCCTCTGTACCGACTTACTAAAAACTATATCTCATCTTATCCAACAATTCTTGTTTTTCCCTCATAAACTAATAAGAAATCTAGCATTTCCCACTTAACTTTCATTTAGTAATTTTAAAGACTAAACAAATAAGTTTAAATTTGACAAAAGAAAAGGACAACGACAAAAGAGAAATATACATAAATATTATTTAAAATGCCAACTTATGTAAACTCTCACAATAGTTATAAAAGGGTATAATGCTCTAACTCTTTTTATATGGTAAGCTTTTTCTCAAATGAGCTATTTATAGGCATTTAAAGACTTTATGGAACAGAATAAAAGAAAGTGGGCACTAGACCATTAAACCATTATCTTAATTGTTGGTTGACATCTCTAACTACTTTAGGCACTTCAATGGGGAGTTGTTTGCACACTTTAACACTCATTTATTGCATAAGTAAAAGAAACATGTGAAAAAGAAGCTTAAGACACATCACCACACTTTACCATGTTCCTTTGCACTTGCTTTATGCTTCATTCTACTAACTTTTCCATGTCACCCATGATCTTCATCCAAAAGTAAAGGTTAGCCAGGTTTCAAGCCTATTTATACATAGTCCAATTGATGCATTACATTCATACATGGTTTGTTATTTGCATATAATATGGTCCTTATTCCATCCACAAATGTCTACAGTTAGTCTAAATCACTATAACTAAGTCTGCTTGACTCCTTCATACATGGTCCATTTGGCTCAGGGTAGGGGTTTTGTTATTTACACATAATATTGTCCTTGTTCCATCCATAAATGTCTATAGTTATTCCAACTCACTATAGCTAAGTCAATAAATACATAAATAGTTTATCATAGCTAACTAAAACTCAAACCATACTTAATCTCATCCCATTAAGCTATGTTGGTTCTTTTAGTTGCCCTGCTTATGCCTAAGTCTTGCTAATCTTTAGTGAAAGCTTACTAGTGTCTAACAAAAAGGATCTAATAGACAACCCCATTAGATTAATCCAATGAACTTATCAAAGTAAATTAAAAATAGTTTTTTTCCTAATTTTATATTGCAACAAGATTGTATCTTTCTCCCAAGTAGCTTTTGAAATATGCTTATTCTTCTGTTGAATCAAAAATATGGTTTAAGGGAAGTAACTCAAAAAGTCAATGTACTTTTAATCATTTAGGATATTTAAGTCAACATACCATCTTCCTAACTTTTTATAGGATAGATTTACCTACTTTTTACTAATATTCTTCTAAATTTGAGAAGTAAGTTTCAGTAGCACCTTATCACTAATATTGAATTTAAGAGGTCTTCTTTATTGATCCATACATTTTGTATTCCCTTAGAAGCCTTCTTAAGACTGTCCCTTGCTTTATCTAATAATTCTTATTTCTCTCTTACAAACTGATAAGCATTCAAGAATTCCCCATTTAATTGTTTAAGCAATTTTAACAAGAGTAAGAGTTTTTTTTTTCCTATTACAAGATTAAAAGGAAATCTTCTTCGTAGTCAAAGATTTATTTAAGTTGTAGTAAAATCAGGTATTATCAAGTATATTTAGCTAATTTTGTTGACTTGCACTTATATAATACCACAAACATACTTCTAATAAGTTATTGATCCGCCTAGCTTGGTTGTATATGAAAAATTAAGATTACACACCCGTCATATTAAAAGAGATGTCAATAATTGACTAGTGAATCAAGCATCTTAATCACTTACTATATCCATCAGAACTCAAAAGTGCTTTACAACATTCTTGTAGAACATTTCCATTACAACACCTGAGGTATAAAAAGGTGGTGTAGGCAAAAAGAATATATGATTCTTGGAAAACTAATCAACCGCCACTTTGATTGAATTCAAAGTGTCAACTTTCAAGAATCCACCAATGAAATCCATCTAGACCAATATTCAGTCTTTTTATAATAGTAAGGTTTTCATATTTATCTAATTAACAAATATTAAAAGTTTGACATATTTCTTAGTTTTGTTTTCCATCTTGAACTAATAGTAGGAATAGGAAAGGAGAGCACATTTTTTAAACTCTAAGATAACTAGCCTATTATAAGTCATATGTTCTTTTTACTAATTTTTATGTGAATCACCAAAGCTCATAACATATAATGTGTTGCTCTTTAGAATTAATAGCCTGTCATCATCAAGACAAAATCTTTAAATAGCATTGTCTTTCAACTATTTAATAATTTTTCAATATGTGTCAAAGGGTAATGTAGCTTTAATATGCTCTAAAAAAAGAGCTACAAGATAGGAGTTTTTAAGGGAGGAAAGATAAGATTAATTGGTGGTTTGCTTGATGAGGATAGAGAACATTTCAATTGAGGAAAGAGAAGGGGATAGAGATTGTTTTGCTATGGAAGGTGTTACGGAACTAGAAGAACTCATACTAGAATTCGTAAGAAAAACAACTTTACTAGGAGCCAAAAAGTAAAAAGGAGACCACTACTAGAAAAGGAAAAATGCACAAAAGAAAAAGAGTTATAGTGAATAGGGAGAACTAATGAAAACCTTAACTAAAAGAGATGGAGAGGAAGATGAGAGCAGAACTAAGGGAAAATGAGCACCTATAAGTTGGTCAAGAGGCAGGATTGGTGCAAGAGAAAGAGTTGACAATGAGAAAAGGAAGAAAGATATCTCTCAATTTTAATTTTTATAATTTAAACATGATTCAAAATTTTGATGAACTTAATTTTCAATCAAAATTTAATTTGTGGATTAATTTTTATAATTTAAACCCTAATTTTGTGGGTCAATAACCTTTAACCATACAAAGTTTTAATAGATTAAATAAGGAAGAGACTGTTTAGTTTTGGCAGCATCACACAGTATCTTGTGGATTGATTAATTATCCATGAAATCCTAAAGAAGTTGGTAATAGATGCATTCAACTTACCAGTTACCAATTCTAAAACATGGAAACCATGACGCAATCCCTCCCATCCTTCCAAATGACACATTTCGAACTTAATTTCATTTTCCATTGCAGGCTTCTAGAATCTTTGCGTGTTTGCACAACAGAACGCTAATCAAGCAGAATTTGGTACGAGCATCTTGCTCCGGGCCCAAGTAGAATTTGATACAAGCAACTTGCTCAGGGTTCAGGTCAAAATAATGTTATTTTAATTCAAAATCTTTTGGACCATATCAAATTAATCTTCCCAATCTAAAACCTGGTTAATTAAAATTCGGACTACTAAGTTTAAATCAAATTAAGTCTAGTCAAAAAATGCCAAAATATCATCCCTGCCAATAGTAAGCTTTAAGAAACTTTAGTTCCAACCCTACCTACAAGGTTACTAGGTCGGGAAAGAACTCTGATGTGCATCTCAAATTGACCTAATTGAGTACTTTTCTGATGTTTATATTATCCAACACATTTCAGAATGTACAAGCAATCATCATAGGGTTGTGGAACCTAGATGATGAAATGAGGCTCGTTATCAATAATATGGTGCCGTGTCATCTCATGGCGAAATCACATAGGCTTTCGTACTTAAAATTTTCAGACCATCTCCCAAAAAAAGATTCAAATGGGGAACAGTTGTGAGAGGTTATAAGAAGTTGGCAGCACAGGGTTTGAATAACCTAACTATATTCTGAACTGAAATCAAAAAGCAACCTCCAAACATTATAGGCCAACACAATTACATGCATGAAATGATGAACATACACAATCTTTACATGGTAGCTTCCACCTCAGGATCAGTCTCGACAGGAGCAGGAGGGGAACTATTGCCACCTCTCAACCGTGAAGAGACATTGTCAATAGCAGAATTCAGTTGGCTGATTTTGGCATTCAAGGTTTGCCTGGTTTTCTGCTTCCAAGTAAAAAAAAAAAAAAAAAAAGAGTTACAGATTGTATTTATGTAAAGCGAATTCTAACAGGAACAATCCAGAGTAAATAGATAGCTTATTACCTCCAAACCTTCATCATAATAGATTGGTCGCTTAGCCCTCCGAAACCCATATTCATCTTCATTTAGTAGGGATCGTCTAATCTGCGAGAGGAAGTGTAAAGGAGAAGAAAGGGGGAGAATCAACCAATGCAGTAACCTATTGGTTAAACACAAGCACAGAAAACTATAAACCTTTTCCAAAACACAAGTGACAGAAAATGGAAAATTCCATCGACTCCAGAGTTCACACAACAGCAGCAAAATGCATGATGCTTGTATGACCAACTTCTCTTCGAGCATAATAAATCATTAATAATGGCTCATGAACGTGAGGAGATAACTAAAGATCCAGATATATTTAGAAAGCAGTTCACAACAAAACAATACTCTAAATGATTAGTTAATGAAGGGCTCTGCACATCATTTACCAAAACATAGATTGTCTGTTCCCCGGGGCTGAGACAGGGAACAGATACCATTAGGTTGATCAATAGAAATATTAAAAGAAAGGCAAAAAGTATTGTCCAATAGCATTGTATTTGTTCAGAAAGAATGGCCAACTCTATTTATAAAACTATGTTCCTTGTCACAAATACACAAGTAGAGCATGACAAGACATGTCTGGCCATCAAAAAACAACGCAACTAAATGGGACATAAGCATGAATCAGTCAAATGTCACACCATTTATTTACCTAATACAATTATCAAGTCGACTTTAGCCTTTCAACTTTCCCGTGGAGCATCTAGACATTTACAGGAATAACTAAAACTTTATTCCTTGTCACAAATACACAAGTAGAGCATGACAAGACATGTCTGGCCATCAAAAAACAACTCAACTAAATGGGAAATAAGCATGAATCAGTCAAATGTCACACCATTTATTTACCTAATACAATTATCAAGTCAACTTTTAGCCTTTCAACTTTCCCTTGGAGCATCTAGACATTTACAGGAATAACTAAAAGTTAAGGTAACAAATTAAAAACCTGAGGAGCAAAAACATATGCTAAGGTTCCGCATATTGCACCTCCTAAAAGAAAACCAGCAACAAAATCACCAGCCCCACCCCTGCTGCCATCACTGCATTTGAGAGAACCCCAGTTATTTTAGAAAATGCATCATTATTTTTAGAAAGTGCATTATCATATAAATTTCCATAGAAAGCAGAGCAGCCTTGTTTCAAATAAGATAAGTCAACAGAGTTCCTAAGCGTAAGGTTTCTGCGAGATGAGGAAGCATAACTCCTAATTACAATTCTTCTGGAAAAGGCTATTAAAGAACTATATTTCATGAAAACATTGAGAGATAGGTCTTTATCTATGTAGATTATCATAGGACATAATGCAAACATGGAACAAATAAAAGTTGTATTCAAGTAAGCAATACTGAAGAATAAGTGATTTAAGCTCTTCCCAAACACACAATTTCCCTTAATACCAATTCAAATAAAGTATTCACAAAACCTTCTATGTTAAGAAGTTATTCCAGCATCAGAAACTGTCCTTGAACTGAAAAAGAATTTGCCAAAAAGGAAATCCAGAAATGAAATAAAACGAAATCAGATAAAACCCAAATTCCTCCAGCAATTCTTCAATTACCCGAATATTGAAGATAGGCCTGCATATAACCTATATATTTTCAAGAGTTGAATAAACTTGTAACAGAATTATAGAAGCTTGTGAAGTGATAAGATACTTGATGATATAAAAGAAAACTTTGTGGAAAAATTGCCTAATCAACAATAAAAAGATGAACCAAGATAGGCCAAAAAGATACACTCCAGGTTGCCACAACACTGACTGAGTTAAAGAGGAGGAAATCTTTAAGTCGCAATCCAGAAAAGTTCCTGGAGGAATGATGTAGAAATTTGAAATATCCATCAATCATATAAAAGAGGATTCCCATCATCGCTATTTCAAATAAAGTGATGTACAACATTCATGTAGACTCATGATATCCCATAAGCATACAGTGAATAAGGGCAGTAAATAGGTTCCATTGGAGAGCAATTTCTCAATTACAACGGATGGCAACTAAGCCCATCAAAGGAATCAAAAGCTATCTTTAAAATCTTCTACCTGACAAAATATGAGCATGCAATTAATCCATAGCCAGATTATATAATCACGGCGCATCAAAAATATGAAAATGGAAAACGCCAAATCCACAATCTACCATAACTGTATCAATGATCCAGGATGACAACAAGCACCTTGAGAACCAAATAAAATAGAAACCGAAATAAAAGTAGCAAAATCTACATTCAGCCTTTACATACATGGACAATAGAAAAGCCTACCAAGGTAGACTTTAATTATAATTTCCACAATAACCAAGATAATTGCACTTCTTGGTAAAACTTAAGTCCCATGTTTGAGAATCTCAAGGAGTGTTTAGTCCACTAAGCAACCAAAAGAAATATTACAGTTCATAGAAAGGAAACAAGATGAGAAAATAAAGGAGAAGAGGAACATATATATCTCAAATGTGAAGGAACTTAGGTGCTATTTTTGTCCTGTCAAGTGGGATATCAACAAGAAAGCAAAAAGCAGAACATTACAATAAGGAGATTAATGGGGAACCTAAAAAAGAAACAGAAAAACCATCAAGCATTAACATAGGTCATATCAAAGTCCTAGGGCTTCTAAGCTTCTAACTGTAGATGCCTTTCACATGACAAAAGTGAAGAATGCATACTTGTAGTGTGCACAAACTGAAAAACTGCGGTTGGTTCTCACTGCTTTTGAGTTCCTCGGAACTGCCAGTTTTGGTGTTTTTGCAAACAAATTAGACCTGGATGAGGTAAGCTCAGGTGCTCCAAGATAAGATCCACCTACAACCAATTAAAAACATTACTCTGAAAGGAACGAATAGCAATTAGCAAACATGTTATTCCTTTTGACTGTGACCATCTGTTACCTAATTGATTTAATCTTTGATTCAATAATATATATCAAAACAAAAACTTAAAGCATGAAAATTTGTCCCATCCATAATAAGCAAAAGAGAAACATTTGATAGATACTCACTTCTTATTCTGGAAGATTCTTCTTTAGTTATCAATCAAATTTATACATCGTTCACGTAAATCTCTTGAATTGAGCACAGAAAGGAGCAAAGAAAACTCTAAAAAGCATCACATAAATGTACAAATGAACAAAAGCAAGTAAAAAAAAACAAAATAAATAAAAGTAAAAGTGTAATACAAAATCTTCGGAAGCTCAGCATTTTCAGTGACCAAACATCAACACACCTAAATGTCCAATTTCAAAAGAAAGAGTAAAATAAGTAACAGAGGTTGAGAATACCTGAGATTGATACACAGGTAGCCATGGCAGCAGAGATAAACAGAGAGATCTTGAGAGAGACAATGAAAGAAAAAAGAAAAGAAAGAGAAACAGTTGGTGGCAGCAGCGACGAGCCTTATATCTGGAATGGGTTTCAATTTCGGAATGTCCTTTTATGCTACATTTCCGAATGTATCCTTGACTCTTACAGAAATTAACTCCTTTACCCCTTTTCCATTTTACTTGCGTGATTCTTCTCACGGGAATTAAATAGCAGACGACAGCCTATAGTGGCGCTTCTGTAAGACAGATAGACAAAAGGGGTAGTTTGGTAAGGAGGAAAAGTACCACACGGAGAAAACAAAGCAGCACAGAAACGATGGGATGGGATCATGATTCATGGCATAGCTATGGATCCTCCGCCTTCGGGTAACTTAACCTTCCAATCTAACGTTTAATTTTTTTCTCCCATGCAAATATTTAAAATTTTCTTTTAGATTATCTATGCACGAAAAAGCTGCCGATCCTCAAATTTTCTTTTCTTTCATTTCCATAATGTTGATTTGCAAGACTTTTATTTGTTTAAATTTTTTATAAAAAAACGTATACTTGTCTATACTAGTAACACGTGTATTTTTTCCATAACTAGCGTGGAATGGATGGACTATGAATAAAATTGAAGTTGACGAAAAGAAATTTTTCCAACTCAAATGAGCCATGTGGGTCTAATCTGATTTGCTCAAATCTGGAAAAGGCTTATTAGTACCCTAACTAATTAGCAAGTCAAACTATTTAGATGCGAAAATTGATAAAATAATATATGTTCTTTTGCCTTCCTTGGTTGGTCTACTGGTACTTGGTAGTTTGATAAACTAAATCAGAAGAAAAGAATTCAGGAAGTCAAGGCACTTCATCTGAAGGGGAGCTGAAGGTTGCCTTGGGATATAGAAATAGAGAGAGTTATGTAGAACCAGGAAAATATGATGAAATCAAGAATATGAAGCAACATTCAAGATACATAAATCCAATGGCTTTCGTCTGTTGGAATTTTCATGCCCTCAATCAGAAAGTGCAAAATCTGGAGGGACTAGAGATGCAGCCATTACTTACAACTACCATTAGAGCTCCAGCTCATACACAACGTCACATAATCTTGACATCACTCCACTTTGGCCACAAATGCTTTACCGCTTCATGTTGTTATACAGACAGAGTAGTCCTTGAAAGCAAGACCAGCATCAGAACGGCATTACTCTACAATATGTTTCCAGGGATCAGTGTGCTTCAAAAGAAAAGCAAAAGCCTTTTATTCTAATGTAGTAATGCTTTCCAACATCACAGTCACCATCTCTCATTGAATTTTCCTGGCAATGAATATAGTCCAAGTATGACGACTGCACCTATGGTTAAATGAAAATCATAATTTAACATACAGCTTCATAGATATTCCAACATGAGAGAAAACGATCAAAAGAACTATGCTCATCAAGCTCAACATATTTGTTGCAAATATAGTAGCATTTTAAAATGCGAAACCGGCTTAGATCCTCTTTATATACAAGCAGCCGTGAATATGCACCCAGAAACATAAGAGCTAAAGGAGTAGGTAAAATTATTAGCAACTCCTGTGTGGATTATGAACAGATGAGAAACTACGTTTCTGTATAAAGCCCATGGAAGATCATGGAGCATGATGATGTCAACTACCACAGCCATGTGGTCCATAGAACTATAGATACTATGAGAATCACCACGGAATTATTTATCCGAATAGCTCCCAAACAGGAGCAGAGAAGTATTCACACAGTGACTTTCAGGAATAAGCTCAGTCTTTGGAACGGGTTTCACACTTTTTTCCTTCTCAGGGAAGGGGAAGGAAAGTGATAGGGAGAGGGAAGCGGACACACCATCCTCCTCTTCCTTATCTTCCACCTTTTCTGGAGGCTTGTTCAGGTTATTATTTTCCTCTACCACTCCAACAAAGAAAGGTAGGATTCCTTTATTTGGGGATTTTGTATCAGCCCCTAACGCTAGTTCAAGATTTGGAGTCCCATCATGAGCTCGAGCCCCATCCTTTGATGAGTATTCTTTCTGAGACATGGACTTTCCACCCACCCAAAAATCGTCTACATGATGTGAGTCCACGGGAAAGAAGTACCTTTCAGCAGCTTCAAAGCCCTCGAGAATAACCTCCTCATTTGATGTTTTGACATGTATCTTCTCCTCAACTGAGGAGCTAGAACCCAAATTACATAGCTGCGAATCAAAATTTCCATGAGGGTGATTTTTGTCTGTCAAATCAGGATACTGGACATCAGTCTTTGCTTTCTTGCTACTAATTTCTCCGTCTGTAAACATCCCATCTACCTTACTCCATGGTATCTTCTTACTTGTTCTATCAGAAATCTGGTGAGCTGTCTTCGAAAGATCCAAATATGGACGTTTCTTACTATTTGACTGCCAACTGTTAAGCCGTTTGATGGTTGAGTCTCTATCCACGGGCGCTTCAAAGTCCATGTTAACATTGCTTTCATTCAAGTCCGCTTCATCTTTACATTTGTCTCGATCAGTATTGTTAATATCCATCATTTCCTCCTCATGGGCACATCCTCCCACATGTAAATTTTTATCAGTAGCCTGAAAACTATCAAAAGATGAAATGCTTCCCCTGGCACATGAAGCATCTCCCAGTACTTGAGTCTCCTGGCCACCATTAGAAGTACCACTGGCTCCAGAAGTTGAAGAGGCCTTTAAGTTGGTTTCCAGTATGCGCTCCTGAAGAGTCATTTCTTCCTGAAGACACAAAATGGTAAGAATCATGTGCTCTGCGAAGGCAGTTGACCTTAAGGGTTGCACATTTACATTAAACCAAGACAACACGAAGCATAATCAAAAGCAAAAAGAAAGAGGGAGAACAGAACAATGTTTAAACACTTTTATTGGATCATGTACTAGAAATTTCATGAACTACTACGTAGCATATTGAATCAATGCCAAATCACATGAATATCTGCACATGCATCCCATAAATATGGTACGCACAAAACTTGAAAACTATTAATAGAAAGGCCACCAGAGAATACATCAACAAAACCTAAGCAAAACACTCAGGGTTGTTCACTATGAGATGGTAATAGGTTCTATATAAAAAAGAAGATCCAACGCAAACTACAGGATTACATAGATCGCCATCATATATTTCAACAAAATTCTGAGTGGTTCATCGCTCAGGCCCTATTTTCTGACGGATCCCTTCATATCATAAGGACATCCATAACTATAAGTGTTATCAAACATCTTCGGAAGTATATTGTCAAGCCAAACAGCCAACATTTGCTCCATAGCTAACATACACTATGAAATGCATAATCTGCAAAATCTCATAGTCACTCTACTGATGCATTTCATTTACCTGTTCAAGTACAGAAGGAACTGGATGTATAGCTAAAACCACATACCCAAACCTGGACCTATTCCCATCACTCAAAATAAAACACCAACCATATACATTTGACCTAAGGTTTTAGTACAATGCTGTGATCCTAGTTGAAGTTCAAGTATACAAACCCTATTGCCAATTGATCCCAGTTTTAAATTATCTTTTACTCTCAGTTTTTTCCACGCAGACAAAATAAAACCAATTTTTACTTCCAACAACCCTTCTCTATCTCTCTCTCCTTGTAAATGGACATTTCTGATTTACTTGTTCTCTGCCAGCCAGTTCTTGAACTTCACAAGATAAAAATAGCATTACGGTGTGATTTACAAAAAGGTCTACACTACCTTAGCATGACAGGTGTATCTATTTTCTTGGCACAATGGTGAACTTCTCATAACTCTTGATATGGATTTCGGATCAATTCTGGTATCTTGCTTCTTTAAGTGTGTGTAAAAACTAGACAGTTTATTATCATTCACCTCTAACGGAACACAAGTCTTGTCAGGAGTAACAGATGATGCAAGAGTTACATTGTGAGCACTGTCACATACAGACATTTCCTTATCTGTATGTTTTAATGACAATGAATTCTCATGCAAAGGTAAGCTTGCAGGGGAGGCATTCAAACTAGTTACTGCCGCCTTCTTTAAGGATTCTGAACAATTTGATCTCTTGCCCCTAAATACTCCCCACATGAAATGTAGCATGTTCCAACCTACAGAAAATAATCACAAAATTGTGGAGGTTATTTGCTATACTAGAATATTCCACAACTGCGAAGCAAAATAAAAACATTCCAAGAATTTGAAGTATACGCCATATTTTGCTACACAAGTATGTCAACTTGCATGAAGAAATCATCAGCAACTACACAACACTGCAAGTAAAATCTCTGATCGGTTTATAGTCATTAACACAAGAAAAACCCAGATGGCATGGAACCACCACAGCATTCCCAATTAAAGGACAACATACCATTTGAGACAAGAATTTAAAGAATAAAAATAAATCTGGAAAAAAAAGAAGCAAAAGTATCTCAGGGTATAGCCTTTATAATATATATCAGAGCAATACTGATTACGAGGCAAATAATTCCTTAAAAAGTGCATGTGCAATTAGATATTATTAAACTTTAATCATCATGAACTTATAAAAGTATTTCAGCATGCAATCTAACTTCGAAAAAAGAAACAAGCCCAAAACTTGACAAAAGATCATCAGTTTACAGAACTCAAAGGGCATAGGCTCACTGATTTTAGAATTGTGAAAGTAATGAAGACGCTAAAAAAAATCCCAAAGCAAACATGATAAAGCAACAACAGAACAAATGAGAGATAACATTGCATAATATTTGGAGAAGTCCCAAATCAAAGCTCGTTAATTTAACTTCAGAAAACTTTATTTGGTTACAGGTTAAGGTCACCAAAAATAGAGCCAATAAATTTGGATAGCAGATTTCATCAGTAGCAAACATGCACTACGATCTTAAAAAAGTCATGGGAATCCAGTAGAAAATTAATTAAGCCCCTGCAAACCTTATCCCATAAGATCCTTTTCAGTAGTTGAATAATAAAATGACCAACAATTAGTAGAACAGTGAAAGATTGTGCAGCAGATTCTTACGCTGAGAACTCTCTGGAAGTTGGGTCGATGGAAATATCAAGAGTTCAACGCCATCAAAAGATCCTTTAAGGGCCAAATCATTCTTTATCATTTTTTCCAACAAACCTTTATAGCTCTTCTCATAACTGCAAGAGACCAGATATATAAATGAAGGTAAAGGAGAGATGTGTCAAAAAGACAACCCTCTACTATAAAGTAGAAGTTAAGGATATGGTACACTTTACCATCCAAGATCCTTTGCAAAGAAGTAAAGAGCAATATTCTCCTCTTTTGCACCATTATCATGAAACTGTGTTGGCCACGTGCTCAAGCGAGATACTTCCTCAAAGCTAACTTTATGGGAAAACTTATTCACCACTGCAGGAATTTTAGGCGAAGCACTAGTTGACAAATGTGCTTGAATCCCTTCGTAAACATCTACAGATTTCCCACCTTTATACACATCAAATGTGCCCCTACATAGTTACAGAAGCTTAGCCAGAACAACATCTTGGGAAGTATGCTTAGAAGAGGCAAATTGATGAAAGATTTAACCTTGGTTTAAATGCAATGCAGATAAAAAACATACACAGATATGCTTCATTACTCATATGTCAAAAATCTCTGCCAAGGATTATAAAAACAAGTAGTGGACATATCACTATGAAGAACATGGACAAATGTAGAAAATTAAAATCTATATAATAAAATAATTTTCTATATAGTAAAAAACTGCACATTAAAATTATTTTATTATATAAGTGCTATATCTTTCTTAGTGCTAAGAGATTTTTGCTATGAGGGAGAAGTCCTTTATGTCATTGCCTTCTATCAATTTCAAGTCCGTAATCCAAAGCTAGAGCAACTTATTATTTACTCTTGACCATAGATATCCTGATTTACCCTCAAAGAAGAAACTAATAAACCTCAAACTTGATGGTGAAGCACTCGAGCTAGTCATGCCCTTCTAGAGCATATCTAAGAAGAGTGTAATTTTGATTAAATATAAATACCACCAACATAATAATTAATAGCGAAGTGCAATCAAATAATTTTCTAAGTTCTGTATCCAAATACAAAAGAAATTAATAATCCAAATTTAATGATGTGTAAATAGAATCTCGTTATATCCAGATTCAAATTGTGGTTCATATATGCAATTGTAATAAGATTTTAAAATTATTTGAAATATTCTTATACTCATTTCCTATTTCAGAACTCTTATTACATTTTCTCCTTCCGTTACTGTACCATTAAAAATTTCCCAAAAGAACACATATACATCTTATTCTCTCAAAGGATTCAACTAAAGCCAATAGTTGGGAGGAAGAATAGACATGATCCAAGTTAACGTTTGTTGTACAATATGTTTTTAGACCTTTTATAACAAAGTTCCCACTGGGATATTATAGAAAAGTTCAAATATACAGAAATTTGTATAAAACACAAATGTGACTCTAAACACTTAAAACTAGTTCTCCTATTTCGGTAGTCCGAGCATCTGGAGGATAGAAAAGTGAAATAAAAAGTAGAGAAGGATGAAAGCTAATTCACTGTTCGCTGCATATGCTCAATCTTGACCAAAACTTACTAGATACTAGAGAGAGTAAAAGAAAAACTTACTGCCAGATATACTCATCCTCTGGAATGGATGACATCTTCCCGAGGACAAAGTTTCCTGCTGAAGCATGATTGGATGTTGCAACAGAAGGAATAACATCACCTAACTGCAAATTAAGCTGCTTATCACTGTTACAATTTTGCTTGTAAGAGCCAGAAGAACAAGTCCCATAATTAATTTGGCCCTCAATGATACGATCACTGGAAATCATACTCTTCACTTTCGAAAACTGATCATATGAAGTTGTATCACAACTCAAATCAAAATTTGAAGAGGACAACACATCAGATTGTTCACTTCCTTTTCTCTTTCCATATATGCCAGGCTTCTTAAGCATAGCAGCCTCAATTGCAGCTTTCAACTTATTACCTTTCCCCATCTCCACCTTAAAGTTTCTTGCAGTAGATATATCTGCATCAGTATCCTGAGGAATAATAATAGTGCAATGTTCTGCTGTGTGACCTCTTTCTTTACATTTTTGACACATAATATTCTTCTGACCAGTTGTCTCAGTGGACTTCAAACGATTAACAGCACCTTCCCTAGTTTTCTCACCCTGGTTCAATGCCTCACATGGCCTATCCAAGCAATCTTGCAAGTTCTCAATACCATTATTGGATGGCCTGTCAGAGGTCCAAGAAGAACTAGATGATGGCTCATCCTTAGGGGCAACATGGTTTAACTTTTGCTCAGCGGAAGCACCACAACCAGCTACACTAGGTGATGCTCGAGCTACAATAACATCCAAAGACCATAATCAATCCCAAAAGAAACTGACAAGAAAAAGAAAAGAAACAGCAGAAATAAATGGGCAAGCATACCAGAACTAACAAGAACATCTGCTCCTTTTCGAGAAATACAACTGGTTGACCTCAGTAAAGAACCCATTTTAACATCTGATTGCACAGCCTTTATCTCTCGATTGTTGCTGGAAGAAGATACGGCACTTTCACCACGATGTGTAGTTTTTGGATCAACCTTGGGGCTTGCAACCACAGAACTTCTTATCACTGAACTAACTAAAGGTCGATCCAATTTTGACAAATTTTTTCTCTCAAATGCATTACGTTTTTGTCTTGGTCCCTGTACATCTTGATTATGGGAAAACTTAGGTGAGAGCATTTTAACCTTTGTTTCAGCAGCATTCAAACGGCTGGAGTTCACTGATTTAAATGAGGTAGATTTGCTTATCATCCTAACAGGCTCCTCCTTCACATCTAGAGCTGAATTTTCTCCCATGCCCTTGTGCTTTGAGGGAACTTCATCCGCCAGTTTCACTTTTGGTTTGGAGCTCAAGGCATTGAATGAATTAGATTTCAACAAAGTGCCTGTATAAAGAAAATAAAAGATCTCAAAAATCACTTCAGTTTATGAGGACACCAGAATAAGAAAATACAAATACAAACGTATATGTATACGTATGGATTTTAATTACTGTTCAAAATCATGACGATTTTTTTTAGTATAAAAATATTGTTATGTATCTAATATATAAATATTGCATCCCTAAAATATAATAGTTGGGGATTAATTAACAATATAGAACTCTAATTGGTACTATTGTATTTTATAAACAGAGAGGCTAATGAATAACACACCTTAGTACACTAGTTATTTTTGTCCATAAAAGTAGGCTTCCCAGCCGAACCACTGTAAAAATTATACATTCTCTTCTCCCCTCTCACTCTTTTACATCGCTTTCATCTCTACTTTCACATAGCACCAAATTCAATATGGTAGTACACTAGTTATCTTTTTGTCCATAAAAGTAGGCTTCCCAGCCGAACCACTGTAAAAATTATACATTCTCTTCTCCCCTCTCACTCTTTT
>JANZLC010000002.1:12194249-12207959 GCA_026413385.1 Erythroxylum gracilipes | reverse complement strand
AGTCTTTCTTTCAGATCTTTCTTTCAGACAGCCTACTGAGAGAATTGTTACCTCTACCCTATCTTGTCCTCTAACAACCCATTGGGAATGCCCTTATCTCTATTATATTCTTCATTTTTCTTTCCTTTTGGCAGCCCATCGAGAGTGCCACTAGTTCTATATTGTAATTTCTTCTGACAGCCTATTGAGAGCGTCATGACCTCTATTTCTTTCCACAAATTTCCTTCCGACAGTCCATCGAGAGCATCAATACCTCTATTCTTATCTTACCTGTTTCTCTAACTTTTGTTTTTGTTTTTCCTCCTTTCTTCTTTTCCAACATATCACTTTTCTACTCTCAGTCCCTGTTCCAATCACACCACCTTCACTGTTCTCTCTCAGCAAGTCCCTCCAAAATAATGTTGTTTCCTTACTGTCAAGTTATGTTTTTGTGTGTGTGTGTGTGTGTGTGTGTGTATTTAGGGCTTACCCCAAATAAACAAGAGAGAATAGTCAAAAAATGAAAGAAATAAAAACAGCCAAAAGAAGAAAGTAAATATATTTTTTATGTTTTATGTTTTATTTTATCGATTTGCAAAATTCTCTATTTACATATTCAAAACTTCATATGGAAGCTAGATATGAAAACCATATACTTATTAGCTTAAGGAGGAGCATTGAAGATTAGAAAGATTTCATATTTAATATAATAATATGATTATGTATCCAATAAAGAATATTTTGTGCACGCCAACAATGGAACAGTTAGATACTATTTAGGAATATTTTATTATTTATTATGCAATATTGTATTGCCCTGTTATTACAAATGAATGGACTAAGCCTAATAAGTACACTTAGTACAATGATGATCTTTGTACACAACCAAACCAATTTATGTAATATTGTATAGCCCTATTATTATAAATGAATGGACTAAGCCTAATAAGTACACCACTTAGTACCCTGATGATCTTTGATTGTTTGTACACAACCAAACCACATTAAACTATTCTATATATTCTTCTCTATACTTTCACATAGTATCAAAGCTAATTTAACAGATGATTAAACTATTCTATATATTCTTCTATCTACTAACTTAACAGATGATTAAACTATTCTATATATTCTTCCCTCTACTTTCACATGGTACCAAAGCTAATTTAACTTACATCAGGTGTATAATGCACCTTTTTACTTTGATCATTTTTTCAATCGTCACATAGTCATCGCAGTTTTTTAATCAAACACCCAGCAGTATACAGTATCTGATCAACCACATATTATTCTCTATTGTCGAGAGATTTTTCCACTGCAAATAGATCAAGGAGCTAATAAACAAAAAAAAATCTTGATGAGGAATCTGGAGTTTCAGTGCTTTAAGATACCAAGAATTCCATCAATAGTGTGAAATGCGCAGTAAACTTTACGTCTAATGTGAACTAAAAGACATTAACTTCTTTCCTACCTTTTGGAGATTGAAGGCGAGCATTGGTAGAACAAGAGCGAGCAATTTCTGAACTATCTGTACTTAATTGATTACCAGATGATGTGTAATGTGAATGTTTTACTTTCACTTTTTCTAAGTTTTTGAATGAAGTGTCCCGTGATAGTGCGGCTATTCTGCTGGGGCCAGAGGGTTTGGGGGATCCTGAACTTGTTTCAATCGAGGGTTTGGGGGATCCTGAACTTGTTTCAATCGCCTGCCTCTTTGAACAAAATTTCACCTCTGCAGCTACTGCACACCTCTTGCCAGAGCTTCGTGATACTGCTTTGTCTGTCTTTTTCCCCTCAGCATCTGAGTTTTGAAGTCAAGTTCAAAAATAAGATATGTCTGCAACTTAACAAAGGAGAATTTCCAAAAAGGAAAATGGTATTTAAAGATTCTATATAGGCTATACCTAGCTTCTGGTTTTCAGTTTCCTCAGTCAACTTGCATTCTTCGCACAGCCAATCTCCTTCAGGAAGTTTACGGAGCATTTCTCGCATGCAATAGCTAATTAAGTGTAATAGCATGTCAAGACATGTATGAAATTACAACTACAGAATCCTGATTACACAAACAAGCTAAGATACCAAAAGCACAGAAACATATATGGGCTTACATGTGTTCTGCTCCATCACTGCAGCGACTGCATATGGCAAGCTGTTCCTCACGGCCTGCATCCCCACAAATATCACACACTTTAACCTGTTTCAGGCAAAGAAAAAATTTAGCAAAAGAAGAAGAGGATGATCAACAGGAAAACTAAGGAGAGATTATTAATATTACCTAAGAAACAAGAAAAGGCCAAGAGAAACAAACACTGGAAAATGACAGAACTACAATTATCCCCAATACACCCAAAGACCCAGCCCTCAGTCTCAAAAATCAGACTACAAAACTAAAGCATAATCTGAAAAATCTTACAATGATAAACCACCATTCTTAAATAACGCTAATCAAATGGACTTTTTGTCTCGACTACCACAATTAACTCTTTAAGGACTTCCATCATCAAAATTATCCAATTTATTGAATTAGTTAAGTCTACTGCAAATTTCAGGTGTTAATTAATAAAAGAACTGAAAAAAAAGGCCCAACATCAACTCCTGTGATAAATCATGGGAAATGACAATCCAACCCCATTATCCTAAAAAATGGCATCACCATCTTCCCATAAAAATTCCATATAATTAGAAAAAAATACCAGGTTACCATACAGTAAAAAGAAAAACATTTACTACAAAGGAACTACAGCAATATGAGCTAGAAATATTTCTTGAGTTCACAAACCTTTTTAAGTCTGGACTTTTTATGAGAGGATTCTCCAAATAAGTGATGAGCAAGAAATATTGAAAAAATAGAAGCAGCTAATCTCACCAAAAAAGAATATTAAAATTGCACACATTCAGCTTAACAGTCATGAAACACTATCTCTGTAAGCGAGTGCATTACTTACATCATGTTCCACAATTTCTGAGTCATCACTCTCATCCCCAGATACAGATTGAAAAGGAGGTTCCAGCATGTCAGGGAACTTAACTGCTGGCTTTTCCAACGTTTCATTCTGTTCAATTTTATTAAAACATCTAGGACCTTCATCAGTTTGGTCCATGCTGTTGATCTCTGCCTGTGTCTTCGTGTAAACTTTATTTGGCTCCCTAGCAGGACTTCTACCACATTTCTCGGAGCTCTCGAGTGCAGCTGAGCAATTGTTACTACCAATACAGGATCCTAGTCCTTTTGTTAATGACAGCTTAGAATACTCCATTGTACTTTCAGATTTCACATGAGGAGACAGACCACCTAAATTCTGAACCTTCCGTAAGCTACTACCAGCACTGACATCACCCATCTCCAGTGGGTCCAACTTGGCAATACCCAAAATATTGGCTTTTCTATCACCCTGGAAATTGGCATTTTGTCCTTCTAAATATTCAGCATCTTCATGCTTAGCCACTGAAATTTTCTGGTCTGAAAGGTGGAGTGGTTTCAACAAAAGCTGACTCTCAGCAACAGTTGCAATAGAAGAGAGCTTTGGAAGTTTCTCGGAGTCAACTGAAGCATCAGCGATATCAGAAGACCTTACAGTTGCTTTACTTTCTGCATTCTCAGATAAGGAATCATGATTTGCATTAAAACTAAGCATATTACTTGCTTCACTGGGGGTATGCTGTAAGTTGTCACATGTTCCGTCTTGACAAGGTGAACCATCATCCTCATTAACAGAATTCTGACTTGTTGCGGTTGCGCGCCATGTTTCATCAGAACATTCATCACCTTTTGATCCCATACAGGCTTGCTTGCGATGCATACAAGATGAACAAGGAGCAGAACACACGTTACAAGTCCCAGACTCTGCACCACTATGAATCTTCCTTTTCATGGAATGCTTGACTAATCTTTTCTCAGTTTGTGATGGTATCTAAATAAGAGACAGCAACACATAAGTAAGAAATGTGTATCAAAAACTTTGAAGCGAATGTAAGCTCTCATATACCGAAACCAATGACTAACAAAAATCAGTGAGGCATACAGGACATTTACAACCAGAGAAAAACACATTAAACACATTTGCAACCAACTATGGGAACATGTTTAGTTGATGCCAACCTTTTATTTGTTTCGATAAAGTAAAGAAACTTTAAAAGATTTTTAAAAGTTGCCTATCACTAGCTCCTTCATAAAATTCATACTTAAACTAGTTGATTTATTATATTATAGGTAAATAATCTTACACCAGCTTCACTTAGATATAATTTGTGCAACAAAATCATCCAACAATCAAATGAAATGCTTTACACTATTATAGATACTTGGTTTGACCATTTTTCTTGCAGTTCTGGACAATCCATTGAAATGTTTTGCTCCCTTTTGTTTGTACGATCCCTATAAGACTAACATGTGACTCTCCTTTCCCCACTTTTTCCTCTCTTTTTGTTCTCTCTCCTCTCGGTCTCTCCTTTTCTCCTTCACTGTGCTACACACATCATGTTGCCACATATACACCTGCTTAAGCACGCTTACATACATCTTGCACTGCATATATTAGTTGTAGCACCAACTCAAATTGATTGTTAACTTTGAAAATTTACGACCATAAAATCTTTAAAGTGATTATGAGGAAACTTGCATTTTGAGGAACATTGGAATTAGGTCAACTCTAGACTTCCTAAACTGTCTTTCTCACAACCAAATTATTATGCCATTCATTTTAAAGGTGAGATTGGATTGCCTAGTAAGTACATTGGGAAAAACTTTGTTTCCAGTTCCTACCTGAGTTATGTAGAATATTTGAATTCTTATCTTCAACCCAAGAAACAACCTTTATTAAGCTATTTGAGCAACTTCAAGAACATATAAATAAATACATAGCATTAATGAGTACTAATTCCCTATAACTTCAAGAAGAGAATTAAAGGTAAACCTCACCCAGCAAATGATTAGATTAACCAGCTCATATTAGACTGGACCAATTAATCCACGGCTTGAAAACAAACACAACATTCAAGTATGCAGTACAAAAATCAATTTCAGATTGAGAAGACATTATTCAGGCAACTTCAATGAAAAGAAAAGCTGTCCTATGCTAGATTGAAGCAAATTCAAATTTCATCAAGATATTATTGGAATGAACCAAGTAAGCAATTGAGAGGCAATCTAAAAGACTCTACATGCAACTTTTAAAATCACATATCCAGCCACAGTAGAACAGGTTCATTATTAAACTATCCTAAGTGCCTACAGATAAATAAAAATGACCCAGCGGAACAACAGAGACAACCTAGAACTAAGAACAACAGAATGTAAATTACCCTTTTATCTCACCATATTCTTCCCAATATCTGATTCAGTTTGATCTACTGGCCCTTTCTTATAGCAACTTCCTTTCAAGACTTGCGTGATCTAAAAAGCACATAGAGACACGTCAATACCTCTTTCGAAAAAGAAAGAAAAAAACGAGAAAACACCCTCAGATACAAAGCACCTCTAAACTAAAATAACAATAACAAGATTTCAGATTTAAAGTGATATAACCACCAAACTGCAATCAAACAAGAACCGTCACTGAAAACACAGCTTAAATTTTTAACTGATTAAAAATCAAATTTAGACGATACATCAAACACATCCTAAACTCCCAAGTGAAGAACAAACTTAAAAATACGAAACCCTAATAACATGCCTTTGTTTCCACAATCACCTCCTGCGCATTGTACAGCTCCACCGCGCTGCTCTCTTCGCTTCACCGCGGCCAGCCCCGCCGCCACCGACACAATCCACGGCAACCCAACACCATATCCTTCAGATAAATTTTAATCCTCAACCAAAAAAAAAAGAAACCCTAAATCCCCTCTTACTTACCCAAAGCTGATCACCCACAAATTCCCCAAATTTTGTGCTCTAATTAACAATCCCAACTTACACCGTCTGCTAATGAATTTATCGTACAAGAGGATCTGGTAACAAAATCCACATGCACATATGCCTATTCGAACATATATGTAATATTTTCTTATCTCTCTCTCTCTCTACTCCCTCTATTTAATGATCTAAACAGAACTGGAAATTGCCAGTTTAAAAGAAACCCAGAATCATATTTCTGCTCCAAAACACCTTTAAACTGCCTCTCTCCCTCTAAACATCTGTCTGTGTTTTTAGTGAAAGGGGTTTTCTCTCTCTAGATGTTTTCTTTTCTTGTGAAATCTCTCTCTCTCCAGAATTTTCTCTCTCGCGTAAAATAAATATTTCTTACCCTCTCTTAAATTTTCTTTCCATTCCTCTAACCCAAAACTTTCCCGAGAAAATAAGGGACCAAATCTGATTTTTTTTTTCTTTGCAACTTTAATGGAGGTCAGGTGTTTGGATGGATTTTTAGAGGTTTCTGTTTGATTTTATCTGTAAATTTCTTTTACATTTCGAAAGCTGCGTGAGGCAATCACAATTCACAAACGTGCCACTCGCACGTGTGCAGAAACCTGTTGGTTGACTCGTGCGATTAATTGTAGTAACACGTGTCTGAACGAGACACGTGTGAGCAGTTAACTCTCGCCCGTAAGTTGTAACACGTGGTTGTAGTGGCTTACCCTTAATTCTCATTTTTGTTTTTTGTTTTATTCCGATGGTCATTTTGCACCGCAGGTACGTTTTTCATAAACATGCACAAAAGTTCTTTATTGGTACTGTAGCAAGCCATAAATAATTTAAGCATATAATTGAAATTAAGGAGGACGATTAAATAAAAACTATGCAATACTGTAAGCATAATTTTATGAAACATTAGCAGCATCTATAAATTTATGAAACTCATAAATATTCATTCATATTTTAAAAAATTAATAAAAGAAAGAAATTTTGATACATTTTTCCATTAGCCACCAATGCAAAAACGATTCTTAGATGTTAAACTCCTTACCTTGTTTGCCTCTTTCCCAAATTTTCTTTCTCACTTTTTTGTGAGAAAACAAAATTTATCAGGCAGAGAAATAATCCTAATATACTTAAAAAATATTGACAACTATTAGTTAGTTCAAAACTCCTCATTGTAATGAGCTAAAAGCTCAATGGCTTATTTATTAAATTATTAAATCCCTTAATTGTCTTTTTAATGCATAACTAACTTAAAGGATTAATTTCTAACATTCTCATATAACTTTATACAATCTATTGGATCGATAATTCAAACAATCATAATGCATTCACATACACCAATATCACTAGGAATCATAATCAAGTATAAGACTAATAAGAGTCATGGATGTTATACATTATTAAATCAACATATTCCCTTCTTACTTAATCATAATTATAAATGGGAAGTATGTAATGGAATGTACCATTCAGTTTTGTTTTCAACAACAAATATTGCAATCAAATGCATAAAGAAAATAGAAAATGCATAAATAATATATTCATCAATGCACAAATAATATCAAAATATGTGATAAAGAGCCAATAGAATAGTACCGTTTAATAATCATCAGTACAAGTAGTGCTCATATTCTTTACATGAACATAAAATTTTATGGGATAACTTATTTGTTATAGGGTCAGCTAACGTAAGATTAGTACTAATATGCTCAATTGACATTTACATTTATAAACCTCTCATTAACGGCAAAGTGTTTCAGTTCTATACGATTAGCACCTTTGTAATACTTGTCGTTCTTAAAGAAGAAAATTACTACAGAATTATCGCAACAATTTTTTAGAGACTTGGCTTTACTTTCGACAATCTCAATCCCCTAAATAAAGTTCCACAACAATTTAGTCAAAATCATAGCCTCAAAACATGCCTTAAACTTAACCTCTATAATGGATGCAACAATTGCATATTGCTCCGTGCTCTTCCACAAGATAGCTCCTCCAGCTAATAGAGAAATGTAGCCAAAAGTAGATTTTCTTGCCTCTATACAACCTGAAAGTCCAAATATGAGTATCCAACCACCTCAAAGTGATCAGACCTCTTAAAAAGTAAGGAAGTGCTCTTTAGTTACTTGTAGATATCTCATAACTTTCTTTGTAATTTTCCGGTAATCTAGACAAAGATTACTCTAGTATTTCCCTAACATCCTTAATGGAAAACTTATGTTTGGTCTCATACATGTTTGAGCATACATTAGGCTCCTAACTATAGATGCATATGGAATTAATTTCATTTGTTTCTGTTCTAAGTCAATTTTCAGACATTGTATGAGGCTAAACTTGTCCCTTTTCGAAATTAGAACTGGCAATGTTAAACACTTGTCCATTACAAATCTCTCTAAAACTTTATTAATGTATTCCTTCTGAGATAAACCCAATAATCCTTGTGATCTATCATGAAATATTTTCATTCCTATCACATATTTTACCTCACCCATATCTTTCATTTCAAAATGACTAGAGAAAAATTTCTTAGTCTCACTTAATAGATCAAGATCATTAGCTGCAAGCAAGACAACATTAATATACAAGACCAGAAAATTAAGCTTACAGCCATTGACCTTCAGATATATATACCAATCAATAGTGTTTTCCTTAAATCCAAAGGAATTGATACCATTGTTGGAAAGCTTATTTAAGTTTGTATGTTGACTTCTTCAGTTTACATACTACGTGTTCCTCTAAATTTCTATTCAGAAAGATAGTTTTCATATCCATTTAGTAGAACTCTAAATCATAATGAGCCACTAAAGCTGTAATAATTATGAGTGAATCCTTCTTTAAAGGCTGGTGAAAAAGTATCTTTATAATCAATGCCATCTTTCTGAGTAAATCTTTTAACAGCTAGTCTAGCCTTGTAACATTCTAGGTTACCAAGAGAATACATTTGGTCTTAAAGACCCATTTACAACCAGTTCTCTTATAACTTATGGAAATTACATAAGGTCCTAGTCACTATATGTTTCACAAATTTGAACTCATCTTTTATGATATCTAACTACTTATCAAAATTTTTACTATTCATGGCTTGTGAAAAGGTAAATGGGTCATTCTTAATTCTAAGGTCATTTTTTTGACTCGTGTAAATATATCATATAGTTATAAGAAATTGTCAGTCTTCTTTCTCTTTGAGACATCTTTAATATTATTTGTTGTGATTCTTCTACTATAGGTTCATTCATGTCATGTTTAATTTCATTATGAATAATGGTTCATTAATTTATGATTATTAAGCAGTTCAATAATTTGTATAACAATAATGTGACTAGGTATACAAGTCATAAGGAATTACACATCCATAGGGACGTCCACTCCCATTTCTTAAATATCCACTACACGTGGTATTTCACTACTATTAGTCTGACCATGTTCAATGAACCTGGCATTCCCGATTTTTACAATTCTTATAATATGGTTAGGACAATAAAATATATATCTTTTAGAATTTTTTGGATAACTAATGAAATAACCACTGATTATTCTTGCATTCAGTTTCTTTCATATAGGTTATAATGTCTAATTTCTGCCTAACAACTTCAAACATACAATGCTGGGTTTCCTTCTAGTCCACAGTTTAAAAGGAGTTGTTGGAATTACCTTATTAGGAACCTTATTCAATAAATACACAACTTAAATTAGGAACCTTATTTAAATGCCTTAAATTAGGTTTCCTTATTCAAATGCATCGTACAGACCATTTCCTTATTAGGAACCTTATTCAAATGCCTTAAATTAGGTTCCCTTCTAAGGAACGAACTGCAGCTAAGAGCCTTTCTGTTGATGAATCATTCTCATCTTAACATGAACCACTGACTCCTGACTTGCGTGGTAATTTTGGTTCTCCAGGTGAGAGCCCTAAACTTGAGAGATCAATGAAGAAATAGTGCATTAGCATAGAAGTATTTTATGATAAACTAGAGATGGCCCTCACACACCAAATCCTCAAGTCGAGCTTAAATGCATTGCACATACCGCACTGTATGCCTGATTAGAGAGCCCTTCATCTGGATTATCGATGAGGAATAATGATTAGATGGAGAAGATTTCAGGCACAAATGTGTAGATTTCCTTGCTGCATGGTATTTGCTCTTATTGACCATCATCTTGTCATGCCCGTAAAAGGATGACCTTTAATCAAATTGTAGAACCTGTTAGTGTTAACTATCTAAGATAATTAGATTCCGAGAAAGATGTCTCTGTAATTTCACATTAAACCTTCTTTAATACCTAGTACATGTCCAGAACTTTGTGAGTCAAAAGTGAGTTGTTTGTTTAAAGATTGTGTAAACTGATGACTGCTCTGTTATTTCAAGAGATTTTAAATGCTCTGCATATGGGAAAAAGATAACAGTTAACCATACAAGAATTTCAGTTGGAGAACATAAGCATAATAATACTTCTTCATTATGCATTTCCGTGTTTCACTGAAATGTATTCGTTAACATCAAATTGAGGTGCACACATTTACAAAAAAAAGCCACATTATCTGCGTTAGACAATCAATGATTGATGATATTATTATTCTATAAATGCAATGTTTTTTTTCAAGATGTCAAATGGATATCATGCACATGAATTTCCTGTCCTATTATGAGAACATGAAATCCCTTTTAGTATATTAACTTGTCTATAAAGAGTAAGACCAATACATTACTCTCATAACCTTTCCCTGCAATTGTGAGCACAATTAGGTGTACTGCCTCAAACTTAATATAGCAATGAGCACATTGTTGGAAATAAAAAGGAAAATTTTAGTAATTTAAGATACATTTTCACCTTCCACTTGGGATTAACCTTAATTTCAAAAGAAACCTCGTCCATATGAGAAGAAAGCTCACTAAACATGATTTCACATGCTTTTAGACGTGAGTGACTAAGGGCCATGGTAGCACCATGCTACATCAGAATTCAATAATAAATTCAAGCATTTGATATAGCTGTTAAAGGAATCAACATCAACATATTATAGATAGCAACATAGAGGAATATGGAACATGTCCTTAATTTCAATAAAATTGTCAAGTTTGAGAATGAAACATAATATCTAATCATATCAACCTTCTCCCTCCCATCCTAATACTCCGATTCAAACACATGACAAGTAAAAGGGCTTGTAGAACATTTCCTCATTTCCCTGATTAATTTGTCACTTCTAGTGAAAAGGTAGGAAAATTATAGCGTAGATGGTTGTCACACTAAACTTACTATATTAACCTCAAGTCCAGATTTTCGCAAGGGGAACTTTAATGTCATTACTATCGTTAATGAATTACCTTTAATTTAAAAAAATCACAACCTATCATAATATGTCTACGCTAAGTTTATCGATAATTCAAAAGCAAGATGTCTAATAGGAGCAGAGGTGGATAGTATAGCATGGTTTCAAATTTCCTACAATTATTCTAAAACAATGGCTGAAACACTTCTACAAGTTATGATTTCAATCTAACTTATCAACTACACTTTTACATAAACTGACCTAGTTATGTCATAAACCAAAAGTGCTCCAGTTGCTCCTCTATAGTAAGATCTGGTTATTTTAAAAAATTCTCATCAATGAAAAACAAATGCGAGGCTTTAACAAAATTGGAGAAGTATATCATCCAACAGCTAAAGAAATGAAAAACAGAAGATGCCCATATGTATAAATCAAGACAGAATCAGCCACATATAACCTGAAATTTTGCAGATCCCAACTAATATAGAAAATGCAATGCCACATCCATTGAAAATTACTCATTAACATAGAAACTTCCTACTAAATAATGATTAATTAAACTAGTTCGAACCAACAAAAGGGAAAAAGAGGAGACTAAAGTAGCTCTTGATAAATTCCAGAACAACACAAGAAATGGCTAATGGAGTTGTTGAAGAAAGTAACGAAAAGAAGAACAGTTCCTTATAAGAAAGAAGTAAAGCCGATATGGGAACACGACAACAAATAGAGACACAAGTAACAGTTGGCTATTACATCATACAATTAAGCTACAAATCTATAAGAAAACAACCTAAACTCTATGGGCATTACACCGGAAGTTTCAACGTTCACTAGACAAGAAACGATGCATTGTCATTTCATAAATCCAAACCCCAGAAGAGTCGCACACCTTCATAAAACTACAACTACACAAGAGACGTGCAAAAGGTAACACCATAACAGGAGTATAAGGCCATGAGTTCGACAAATCATTGAAGAGGAAATTTATATCGATATATAGCTCGAGCAAATGCTAGAGAAAGAAGCAATATAATTTCAACACCAATTCAAATTTGTTAAATTTGCCCATGGTTAAACAAACGAAGGAAGTGAAATTTGCCCATGTTTTCAACACCAATTTGTTTGTTTAACCATGGGCAAACTGAACAAATTTGAGAAGTATATCTTCTGATTGCTATAGGAATGAAAAACCGAAGATACCTAGATGTAGTTGATAGAGAACAAAATTACGAAGCTTTGTTAGTAAAGAGCATACCTATAACATCCTGTTACCCATGTTAGGGCTAGAATAGTAAATTATGAGGAATTTCTATGAAATTAGGAAAATGCACATCATGCATAAGTTATTTGTGACATGCACATTTTTGTACATTCATATGATCGTACATGCATTCATTGATATTTTCCTAGTATAATTGAGTTGTTAAATGTGATTAAAGTGTGTTTTGTCCATTTTGGTGTATTTTGGGTATTTCGGAATTTTTGGTGATTTAAAAAAAATGAAAATGATTTATGGACCAATTATATTGTGACATGTGGCAACATATATATGAGGCAAATGGCTTGAATGTGTGATGACAAATGTTAGGCATGTAAGAATACACGTAGTATCATGTTTTGTGTTAGGAATGTGTCTCTGTAATGTGTGTTCTTCACTATTCTTCATCACTGAACAAACTATTATGCTCTTTGTGTAGGAAAATCCCGGGGTGTCCATCACATGAACACAGTGCGGAAAACAAAACTTTTTTGTTCCGGGAGATTCCCGAAAGCCAGGATCCATGTGTAAGTATAACCAGTCAAACCATAACGACCAAAGGAGACCGTCTCTAACGGTATCCACGCAGAGGTCGGAAAACCTAACCGGGACAAACCCTTTTGACCCGGGAATAGCTAGAACAAATTAAGACTGCTAGATCTTACCTTTGTTCTTGGAGAGCTATAGGAGACGATGATGGAGAAGCCTTGGAGAGGAAGAGAATCGTGAATCACCTTGAGAGGAAACTTGAAAACCCTTTTTAAGTAACTTAACACTTAAGTTTTGTAAATCCTCTCTAATTCTGCTAAGCCACCGTCGACCATCCCTTCTTTAAGCATATATATGTATTTCTTTAACAATTAAAGAGAATAGAAAAGCTTGGAGGAGAGAGTCCCACGTTGGTGGCCATTAAACAATTAAATAATCAAATGAATGATTATGTTTGACTAAGTCAAACAAAGCTTCCCAAAAGCTTATCCTCTCCATATCTGATCAACGTGCATATATATATATTTCTTAATTAATTAATTCTTTAATTAATTAATTAGATATATATATATATAATTGTTGAAGTGGTCCAGTCTTACTGGGGTCGGTCCTACCGGCCTGCCGGGCCCCGGTAGCGAAAAGTCACCGGAGACCTTTCTTAGCATTATCGATGTCGCGATCTCATCGGGACATATCCCAATCTCATCGGGATCCATTTAATCCTATTGCTCTCCAAATATTGGATCACTATCCAAAACTATTTTACAGTTTTCCGAGCCACTCTTATGCGTGTGACCCATTAGGTTCCCGGTTATGTTGGCCACTTAGATTAACACTTAATCTGAGCAAGTCATG
>JANZLC010000002.1:12142718-12153466 GCA_026413385.1 Erythroxylum gracilipes | reverse complement strand
TGTTAGGAATACAAGTGAAAGCTTAGCATGTTGAGAGTAGATGGGATAATATGAAGTGTTATAGTTTGAAGTTGAGTGAATTTAGAAAAGATTAGAAGTGTTCGTGGTGTTTGGGATAGGTTAGGAAAGTATTAGAGACACTGAAATGAGTTAGCTATAAGCCTAAGTCGACTTGTTTGTCTCCATAAGTCGACTTGTGAAGCATAAGTCGACTTGTTTGTCTCCATAAGTCGACTTGTGAAGCACAAGTCGACTTGTATCGGTTTCCGAAAACTTCTCCGCTCTTAGATAAGTCGACTTGTCTTCCAGCATAACTCGACTTGTCTGTATAAGTCGACTTGTCTGTCAGTGTAAGTTGACTTGTATTTGGGAAACTTGTTTCCTTTTGTTTTTGGTTTGTTTCAAGAACAGTTTTGGGATTAAGGTTTGATCAATGTATGCTCACCACCAACGTGGTTTAGCAGCAAATGTCAGTTTTAGGTCTTTAGCAAGGCGTATGTCTCAGGAATGGGTTACAGCAAGGCTCATTGTCTCGAGACCGTTGGGCTCCGGGAATGGGGTTCCGACAATTCATTGGGGACACCTCCACAAGAATCAGTTGGTCAGTAGTAATAAGAGGAGAGCACAAGTAACAGTCTAGGTTCCATACTACCACTAACCTGGCACAAGAAACTTGATCTAAATTACTACAGAAATGCCATCTAGGAAATATAACAGAGGAAATATTATTCAAAATGAAATGAGACTTGATCCTAGATTATATCAAACACACAAAAGACACCGATAACATCTTAAGGAAAAATCTCACAACTAGCTTTTTTTTTGTTATTGGTCGACAAATTCTGCAAGTGCACAAAGTCATTCCTAGTACCTACAAATTGATTATTCCAAGGTCGTCTCCTACAAGGACTAAAATGCTCACCACCAAATTAATTCTATTTACTTAAATGAATTTAACAATAAAATTAAAAGTTGATTGGATTTGGGTAGACAGTAAACTATTAAAACTGGAAAATAACAACAAGGACAAATTGATGATTTAAACTTAGGGCTTGGGGTTCACCGACTCAAGAGATTGATTACATTATGAAATAGATTGAATGTTAGGTTATAATAACAGTTGCACAACTTTACTCATATCCTTTCTCAAGGCATACAAGAGTATCTAACTAGTTGATTCCCATCTCTCAATATACAAACTAACTAGTTAAATTCATAAAGAGCAAGTAACCATAAGTTATCACATTAGCTTAAGATATCTCTATCTCTAAGTCTAGTGTGTTTACCTTCCTAGAGCATAAACCATAATTCACCTTTTAGTCCATCATATGATTTCTAAGATTGCATCTATAGAGATTAAGCATAAAGACAACAGTGAAATGCAAGAGAGATAAACATAGCCTAAGAACTTTCATTCAACACCAATCTACCCATAAAATACAAATCAATCCCCCAAATAGGCTACATCCCTCACCCTAAATAAGGTTTAGTTCCAGAACATGATAACAAAAGCCATACACATAAAGATGCTCAACATTGAAGAAAGAGTAGAGAGAGAAAGTAGAAAGAACACAAGACAAGATTGCTTCCAAAGCTTGATGCAATCCCTAAAACTTCCTCTTTGCCTCTTATTTTGTGCCTCCTTAAGTGGTAACCTCATTTTCAGTGTCAAACCCCCAAATTAGGTCTTCAAAATGAGTATTTATAGTGTCTTGGGTCCAAAGAAACCTAGTTTTTCCTAAATAGGGGAAGGCAGATCATCTTTGGGCCGTCAAATGTCTGTTAGAAGGGCATACACTGGTTAATTACAAAATGCACACTTTTGACCCTTTAGTGGATAGAATCTCTCTTCGGAGTCTTCACGGAAGTTGTAGAACTCAGTGTTCTTTTTGAAAACGTCCTTAAATGACCTTAATCTAACATCCACAGTAAAAGTTATGCCTTTCACCCCCGAAAGCTATCCATTTGTACCTATCAAGCAACAAAGTTGAAATATGTGAGAACTAACCAAATAAAGCCTCAAATTCATATAGAGATAAGTCAAATTAATTCCAATTCAAGACAAAATCATATAAGAATAATTTGACTTATCAAATTCCCCCACACTTAAATTGTTGCTTGTCCCTGAGCAAAATAAAAGAAAACTAACTACTAAATCCTTAACAAAGTTATTGATTCCACTTTCATAGGCGTACGGTGGCATTTAGAATATACCACGAGCCTTTAAACCACTATGTGTCCATAATGGAGGAGTTATAGTCTCTTAAGGGTTTACTTAAAATGAATGATACCCATAAACATTCCCCTTCCATCATTTCACACCTAATCATCATCATAGCTCAATCCAATAAGTCGAAAGCATTATAGGTAAAATTTGAAACATAGAAATAGGGTCACATAATACTTCATAAATTGGATCACAACTAAGCAACAATAAGACCTCATAATGCTTCAATTAATCAAAATCATATGCCACGAATGAAGTCTCTCATAAAGCATTCAACTTCATACACAAGTGTTTAAGGGTTACTCTCTATTATCTTCTCATGCATGTCTCTTACCATAAGCTTGCATTTTATCTACTTCTCCATTACTCCCATCTATGGCACATCCATGAATCAAAAAGGTCTTTATTCCTTATGTTGTAATAGGGCCAAAGGGTAAAGTGAGCTATGAAAGAAAGGATAGGAATTTAAATATTCAACAAATAGTAGAGCAAAAATCACAAATCTTACAATCATGATGTTTATGAAACTCCACCAACTCTATTGTCACAATTTCCTTCATTCCTTCACCTTGAAATCTGAAGTAAACCTACTTTGTTTATTAATATCACTTTTTCTTTTTCTTTTTCTTTTTTTCTTTTTTTTTGTTTTTGACAGCATACTTCTTCAATTACAATAAAATCGCCCCCACACTTCTTCCTTTGTATATCTATCAATAAAAATATTAAATGCACAACATTAATGGTTCTACTAACCATTGAACAAGGGTGAATTTGTTTTTCTTGGTTCAAGGTTCTTTGGAATAGGTTTATGAAGGAAAATGGCTCAAATACAATCACTAGGTACAAAGGGTTCACTAGGGGATTAATGTATAAAAATGGTTAGCTATTTGAGTCAAGCTCAATTCTAGTGCCTTTTATCACTTTCATGAACATACCATAACATGATTATGTAGCCTCAAAGAGATGCAATGCAAGTTCTAGTAGTAAACATACATGAAAGAGAAAATTATATCGCTTCTAAGCAAAATAGAATTGAGTGCAATCCTTTAGGCTCAAATTAGCTCACTTGGTGATGTTTACTCATTTAATAGCATGCTCATTTTATAAATTTAACATTATATCTTCCTACTGTGACAAGGTATGTAATCCCTTTAATCATATTATGTATCTTATTCAAGATCAATCATATCCATAATGCAATGAACTCATTAAATTGAATTGTGATGACAATTAGAACGTGAAAGATGTCAATAACTTTTTAAAAAAATTTGAATGCTAAACAATATATATACTACCATCAATTTATCCTCCCCCACACTTAAAACCCAAATTGTCCACAATGTTAGGAAAGATAAAGAAAACATAATGTAATTAACGAAAGGTATAGTAAGGGTAGAGAAACCCCCTGAAATAGTCGATTGTTCGAATTTCGTAGCATGTGTTCATATTTTTCATTAACACAAAATATGGAGATAAAGAAAAATCAAACTAAAGTTAGTTCTACAATGTAACAACACAAAATCTAAGCTAGGTTGAGATTAAAAGTAAAATGCACTTTTGCATGCATGTGAGTTTAGATGCAAATGTACTCTTATGACCCTATGCTATCATTATCCTAGTGGTGGTGCTTGTTATTGCTCCATAAAAGCCTTTAACATCTTTTCTATCCTGGCTTGAGAAGCTACGAGATTGTCCATTTCTGCTCAAAGACCTCTAATATATGCCTACATTTGAACCAAAGTCGAAGTATCCCCTGAAGTTGAATGGGCTCTTATTTGCTGTGCAGCAGTGGCTTCTGGATTGTGCCTCTCCCGATGTAGATTGATCCACCCATGAGGGGCACTTTCCTCATATTCAAATTCTCTCATCTTTTCTGCATTGATGACATCCCCCTCGGTAGTATAAACCACTACTTCATCTCTTTTGATGACCTTGAGATGCTGAAACAGTTGGCTTAATAAAACTGGAAAAACAAATGCCTTTATCTTTGCCTTGTGGTAGACCACTTGCCACATAGAGGTCATCATCATTTTTGAAGCAACAATGCCTTGAAATTGATCATCATAAAAGAAAATATTATCCAAAATGAGGAAGTCTTCATTTCGAAGGTATCCAGAATCGCTGGCCTTTGGCATGACATTATGTGCCAGCAAAAAAGCTACCAACCTCGGCCCGATATCCAGTTATTTGCAGTGCATAAAGAACTATTGTCGGTTGCCATGTAGCTTTAATCTCGCGCCGGTCCATAGAATCGTGGTTATCCCATGAACTATCACATGAACATTTGGCTCTCTTGTCAAAGGATGGGACATTGCCTCCCATTGGAAGCTCTAAATGGCTACAAATTAGTTCCTCGATTATAACCACTATTTCCCCATTAACTCTTGAAGTGAGCATTGGTGGTTGTTTTTCAGCCTCCGCACTGAGATTGGCATAGAATTGTTCGACATCCTTTGGGTAATATGCACCCTTGAGGGTCAACAACTTGCCCCAATGGAACTTGTCTAAGCTCACCCTTACATGGCATTTTTCATTAATAATCTCCGCCACGGATACTTCAGCCACAAACTTATTGTTCCTTTTCTTATTGTACCACTCTTCGCATTGTGCATTGATGAACATTGGTTGCTCAGGGATAGGTTCTTCTTAGACCAAATTTTTCCCTCTAACTGATCGAGAGGATTGGATGGTGTTCTTTCTCGTCGATTGCTTAAACCTTTACATTTTATGGTAGCCTCACAACCCTTGATAGTTTTTCCAAATGTACTTCAACCCCCACAATCAATCAATAGTCTCCTTTCAATTTCGATCTTTGAACTCCATGTAACCGAATCCCTTCAATCTCAACATCCACAACTAGAAATTTAGTTCAATCACTACCAAACTTTTCAATCCAAACCAGTCGACTTAGGCTAGTTTATTAATCAATTTCTATACGGTTCTATCGAGAGAGATGACCCGAGGTTCAGCTTGCTGTAATCTTAGAATTAATTATTTTTGACCGGTTTCCAAGGTCGATTTCCTTAATCGAATGACAGAGCCGCGATCACGGACCTTTACGGTTCTATCTGTGCTATGTTAAGCCTGATATCCATTAAGTGGACATTCTCAGGCTTTTCCATGCTTTTCTCACGTTGTCCACTCTTCTTCTATTCCTTCTAACCATTCAATGATGTCATAGGACTATATGCACGATGCAAGAGTGCTAAAATTGAAAGAATGTTAAAATAAAACAAAGAGACATTGCCACATACCTCCTCCACACTTAATATGAGTCTCACCTCTAGGTTTGAAGAGTCATTATCATGTCATTCCTCAAGTTATTAGAAGATGCCATTGCGATGTCTCGTAAACACTATCCCTATGCACACACAACAAATTAGAATAAGAAGATGTGACAAAGATTGAAAATTTTAAAAATAACAAAAGGGTTAGAAACAATAGGTTGCCTCCCAACAAGCACTAAATTTAAGGTCCTTAGCTGGACTCAGCCATCCTGATGTCAATTTTGGAGCATCACGGTGGAAACATATCCAACCACTTCTCCCTCCAAATAATGCTTAAGTCTTTTCCCATTGACCACAAAGGGCTCTAAATCATCCCTTCTAATCTCCACTGCTCCATGTGGATATGCTTTTGTCACCACGAACGGTCTCAACCATCTTGCGCATAATTTCCCTGGAAACAATTTCAAATGAGAGTTAAATAGAAAAACCTTTTGACTAAGCTTAAATTCTCGCCAAAGGATATGCTTATCGTGGAAGGCTTTAGTTTTCTCCTTGTATATTCAAGCATTCTCAAAACCATCTAGGGGAAATTCATCTAGCTCATTCAACTACATTAGTCTTCTTTATCTTGCTTCCTTGAGATCATAATTCAACTTCCAGATTGCCCATAATGCCTTGTGCTCAATTTCAACCAGAAGATGACAAGATTTCCTAAAGACTAATCTATAAGGAGACATCCCCAAGGGAGTCTTTTATGTCGTCCTGTATGCCCAGAGAGTGTCATCAAGCTTCAATGCCCAATCTTTTCTTAAGGTATTAATAGTTTTCTCCAAAATTTGCTTGATTCCCCTATTAGATACCTCAACTTGCCCGCTAGTTTGATGGTGGTAGGTGGTTCAAAACATAAAATGACACCCATATTTTACGAAGAGAGATTTGAATTGATAGTTCTGAAAATGTACCCCACTGTCACTGATTATAGCTCTTGGAATGACAAACCTTAAGAATATATGCTTTTTGACAAATTTGACAACACTAGCTCTAGTGTTGTTTGATAGAGTTGTGGCTTCCACCCACTGGGACACATAATCAACCGCCCCAATGATGTATTCATTGTCGAAGGATACTGAAAAGGGTTCCATGAGGTCTAGACCCCATAGATCAAAGAGTTCCATTTCTAGAAGTCCTGACTGAGGCATCTCATGCTTTCTACCAATGTTTCCCATTCTCTAACACTTATCACAAGTCATGACAAAAGTCCTAGCGTCCTTAAAAAGAGTTGGCCAATAAAACCCAGATTGTAAAACCTTTGTTGTTGTTTAGTTATCCCCATGGTGTCCTCCATATAGAGAAGCATGAAAATGATGCAGAATTGATCACATCTCCTTATCAGGTATACATCTTCTGATCATCCCATCGGCAAATCTTCTAAAGAACACAAGATAAGATTGCTTCCAATCCTTGATGCAATCCCCAAAACTTCCTCTTTGCCTTTTATTTTATGCCTCCTTAAGTGGTAACCTCATTTTCAGTGTCCAAACCCCAAATTAGGTCTTAAAAAAGAGTATTTATAGTGTCTTAGGTCTAAAGAAACCTAGTTTATCCTAAACAGGGGAAGACAGATCATCTTTGGGCTGTCAATATCCGTTAGACAGACATAATGTCCGTTTAATGGACCTTCTTGGGTTTGAGAGTAGAATTGGCCAGACGATGTCCGTTAAACGAACATCATGTCCGTCAAACAGACATACACTGGTGAATTACAAAATGCCACTTTTGATCCTTTAGTTGACAGAATCTCTCCTCGGAGTCTTGACAGAAGTTGTAGAACTCAGAGTCCTCTTTAAAAGCGTCATTGAATGACCTTAATCTAACATCTATAGTAAAAGTTATGCCTTTCACCCCTGAAAGCTATCCATTTTTACCTATCAATCAACAAAGTTGAAATTTATGAGAACTAACCAAATAAAGCCTCAAATTCACATAGAGATAAGTCAAATTAATTCCAATTCAACACAAAATTATATAAGAATAATTTGACTTATCAGTTATTGAGACCTCTAATATCCAAAAAACCTAGATGCATAACTCTAAACACTAAGACAAAACTACTGCTTTTGTTTTCTTGTAGATTTTTTGCCTTTCCTAATGGTAGAATCCCCCTTTGCCCCTTCCAACAAACCCAAACTCTAAGAATCATTAGAACTATTAGGAACCACATCAGATTTAGGAGAGGCAATAGAATTACCTAATTTGCTCACACCAAGATAGTCAGCATCTTCATGGCTTACATTATGATGATCCTGCTTCTGCTGCATTTCTTTGCCTTTACTTTGCTCATTTGGGGTTTCAGCTATTCTGCTCTCCTTAGGACTAACTTATTCCTTTTTAGGACTTTGCTCCTAGCCACACTCCATCTGCTGGTTTCCACTTATAGAATTTGAATTATTTTCCTTTTCCAACTCTTGTTGAGTCCTTATTTCAATTATATGACCTGAAGGTTTCCATTCCTTCTTCTGTGTAACCTTCTTAGGCTTCCATTCATATTCTATCGCAATCTCCTTAAATGTCACTTGTCCCTCATCATTATAGGTAGCCAACTAAAATGATGAAGGGTAGCTCCTTTCCAGATCTAATTCTACACACATTCTGGCATATAGGATTCTAGACATTCTTGCTGTGTGGGAATCCATAAGCAAAGGTTGTCCCACTGCACTAGCAATCGTACCCAACCCCTTATTGTTCCAATACTCATAGGGGATATTATGAAATCTTATCTAGACAAGGGCAAACCTAATATCCTCCTACTCCCCCACATCTAGACTCCATTTACGTAAGAACAAGGGCTTCTCTTGGATATACCAAGGTCCCTTTTCCAGTACTTCATTCATATCACATTCATAATCAAACTTGAATAAAAATTTGTTCGAGCTAGTCACTAAAATTTCTGTTAAACCGCATGCTAACCAAGCTTTAGAAAAGGCCATTTGAACCACTGGAAGGAAGGGCACTTACCAATGAAGAAGCCTATTAGAGCATGAAGAAACTTTGTTGTTCCTTTCTGTGCTAACTCTGGCGGCGGGATGACAAAGAGGCCAACGCCGTGACATTTGAGGGTTCCTCCACTCCGTCGGCAACAACAGATTTCCAAGTTTTTGGAAGAGATTTCATCAAAGATTTATGGTCTTGAATGTTTAAGGGAATCTCTGGACCAGTTGGCTCATCGGTCGATTTGTAATGGTTTTGCAATCCTGCGGCCATTTTAATAGGGGAAAGGTTTGGGCGATTAAGGTCAATGTTTTGGGAATTCGGGATTGAGGAATGGGTCAAAAGGGGAAGTCTAGGCGATGGTATGGGGGTTCAGGTTAAGGGTACACGAGAAGGAGACGGGGGAGTAGAAGAAGAAGAAGCCATGGAAGAGGGGGAAAAAACTCACAGGTGATCTGCGAAGTAATAGAAGCTCTGCTATTTTCTGTCTCTCACGTCTCTTTCAAACGCTCTGCGAACTTTAACGAGATTTATATATATATATATATATATATATATATACATTACAACAAAAAGACACATTTCACGTCGTCTTAGTATAAGACGTCGCAAAATGTAGGAGGCTTTTGCGACATCATTTTAGACGTCAGGAGAGGTGGGAAAATTCGGCGATGTTGAATGCAGACGTCGTTGAAAAGCCATGTTTTTTGTGTCGTTTTAGTAGTAGGACGTGGCAAAGTACTATCCACGACATCTTGGAGTCTTAGACGTCGGGAAAGGCCAGGAAATTAGCTTTCCTCCCCGACCCTGCCCGAGCAACACGACAACTTTTTATAAAATTAATCTCCTGCCTCCCAAGCAGATGAGACGACGTCGTCTCATATTCTACATAAATTAAAGAAAACCATCATTCATCGCACTCTCCCTTCCCTTCCCTCTCCCTGGAGCCATCATATTCTGCGTAAGTTAGGATCTCCTTCAAGCCACCGTGCCTTCCCTCTCCCTGGAGCCACCTTTCTCATCTTCTATCACCCTTGGAATCGTTGGGGCCACTCTTCAGCAGTTGACATCCTTCTGTCGTCTACAATTGGAGTGTTGGTTGAGGTAAGTAATTGAAGTTATTTGCTTGCGATTAATGTGGGCATTTGGCTATGCATTTTGTGACAGTATGTTAAGGAAGCATGCATTTGAAGTGTTCGATGAAAGTTGTGAGAGGGTTTATGACTTTGAATAACATTAGCTTAGTTTAATACTATATCATTCATGTCCCCACTCACCATGTTTTCTTGATTTGGAAATTGGAAATTTGTCTCCAGCAATTAGCTTTCTTTCTTTTACTAGATTTTTGCATATGTTTGATCCGAAGTTCAAAGTACATAGTTGTGTCTCCCAAGTGTACAAGGAAATTCATATGACTTTGTTGGTTTTCTTTTAAGTTTGTTTCCCTTTAAAATTCAAACCATTATCTCTAATTGTATTGTGGAAGCACATAAATCTCACTTTTCATCCGTGAAAAACCCTTTTTACTCATTTTAAAAGTATTTTAATGATAAATTTTATAAGAAACAATTTTATTTAATCAAACAGTTAATAATATCATTTTGCTCATGTACTTAAGGCTAATTAATTAAAGAAGTACAATCCACTTAAGGACCTCCCAAAAACCTAACCGTGAGGAACTCCCAACTTGACGTTAACTATTGTTCAGCAAAAACATAACCTTCAATTACTACACTTGCTCTCAATCTGAAATCATACGTCAAGATAAGGGAAAAGTGAGTGAAATTGATGATCTCTTAACTTTGTAATAAAGAATTTTGCAATTGTAGGAGAACTCATTAATCCAAACTAATATATTTATTGTAGGTTAATTGAATCATATTGAATTGTTTTTTAATAATTCACCTTATTATTGATTCTCTTGATAACTAATTTATGTTGTTTAAATTTTTCATTAATCAAAATCCATCAAAATCACTCTTCTATTTATTTTAGACTAGTTATTAGTTTTAGGTTTTCTAATCCATACTACTTCATCGAGGGACCAAATCCTCCTTGCTAATGAATTACTTTATAATGAAAGGTAAACTTATCTTAGGTATATATAATAAATCTGTAATAGGAAAATTTATAAATAGATAGAAGAAACACATCCATCAAGTTTTTGGTGTCACAGAGAAGTAACTAGTTTTTACAAGATCCATTAATTGATTTTCTAGTCATATATATTTGTTTTGATTGTATTTTTACTATTTATTTTTCATTATGCTTTGTTTAACTTTGATTTCAAAGGTAAACTTGGTGTA
>JANZLC010000002.1:12043974-12058892 GCA_026413385.1 Erythroxylum gracilipes | reverse complement strand
TATGAGATATTTAATAAATAAGGATCAATATGAGATATTGGATCTTATTTGGACATAATTGGTATTTAATTAGAATTATTTGTAATTCAAATTAAATTTTAATTGAAATTAGAATTTAATTACAATTAAATTACTAAAATGTCCAAAATTTATTATAAATAAGCTTAAGCTCTAATGAAGCTGACACTTCTTACTTAACCCTTTTTGTAAGAGTTTTAGAGTTCTCTTAATATGTTCTATGGATATCGTTAAATTCCGAACACTTGTTCGGTTACGATGATTGAGATGGATCGATTTTGAAAATGATTTTATGGATACGAAAAGAATATGATCAAGCTTCAAAATAAGGTACATACTAAGATTCATGCTTTATGTTTTAATTGTTAATCATTTAATAAAATTAAAGTGATTTTAATTTTCAGGAAATTAAAATACGAAAAGTTTCATAATTATTCCGTTACGGTTAGGATTGGATCCTATCCAATTCTTCAACAGTGGTACTAAAGCAATCTTTAATTATATGTTCTGATTAAATTATTTTACTTTTATTGATATTAGAATTTGTAATTGAAATTGTAATAGTTGTAAACCTAAAATCATATTTAGATGAAATTTGAATGTTAACAGTATGAAAAGTTAATGTGAATATGTTCATATATTCTGGAATTTCAAAAGTGACTACCACTATTATGAAATTGTTTGGAATTGTGAATTGGAAGTTTTAATAAGTTTTGAACCTAAAAAATTATGCTCATATACGCCTTGAAAAAATGGCGTGGCATTTTGTATGAACGAAAAGAAGAAAAAGTATAAGAAGTTTGAGAATATGAAATTCTGATCGATTGAATTGAGCAGGAAATTGATTGTGTTGGACCTTGAAAATTTTTATTTTGGTTAAGCATAAGTTAAAATAATTTTGAGGTTTTAATAGATTTAATTGTTGGAGTTATAATTATGTCAAATGTTGGACCCCGAACTTTTAGTGAAAATTAGAAATGCTAAAATGAAATAAAATGAATGTTTTTGTATATGAATTGTATTATAGATGTATTTGTGCCTTAAGGAAATTGATGAAAAAAGAAGCGATGAGTTTTTGATGACTTTGATATTTGAGCAAAATTGTATGGGTTATGAAAGTTGAAGTGAATGAGTTGATTGAAATGGAAGTTAAAAATCAAGAAATAAAGAGAAAAAGTGTGAGAATTTGTTGAAGTATGAAAGTTTTACTTTTGGTATAGAGAGTTGACCTTTTGATTTAGGTAGAATTTGAGAAAATGATCTTTATGAAAATTGTAGCTTCTGTTGAAAGCTTTCTGTTGCTATAAAGTATGATATTTTTCGATATTGAATTTGAAGTTATGATCTTCCGAAGTTAAGGTTATTTTGCTTTGTTTTTGAAAAATACTCCTAAGTGTAGGATTGTGTATGTTGTACTTTGAGGCCAATCATCATGCTGATTTTGTTTGAATTAGAGTAAGTGGTCTTGATGAAAGCTGTATCTTATATCCCCAAATTTTTATTGCTATAAAGTTTGCAATTTTTCGATATCGGAGCTAGAAGTTATGATCGATCGAAGTCTTGATGTTGCTTAGGATTGATTTTTTCAGGACAGAAACTTTGAATAACTTTTTGACCCTTATAAAGTGAGAAATTGCTCTTAGGATCCTCATGTTGTAGGATTCTTTTTGATCTTTACATTGATATAAAATATGACATGTTTGGACTATTGAGTTGAAAGATATGATTTTTTAAAAATTCTTGCACTATTTAGGATAACAATTATGTGGACAGAAACTTTGCAGTAGTTTTTGACCCTCTTAGAGGCCAAATTGAATTTTTGTTCCTTTATGTAAGTTGTATAACTCCCTTTGATATTTCTATTGATACCAAATTTATCAAATTTGGATTTCGGGATCAAGAGTTATGAAATTTGGAAATTTCGGTTATTTATATGCCGTTTTGACTCCTTCTGTTTTTGTTATTTCTTTCCCAATCCGACCCTCTCTCAATCTTTTGCTTATAATTTCTCCGTTTGACATCCGATTGACTTGGTTCTCAAAGAGTTGGATTCCTAAGACAATTATCTACATCCTTATGGGAAATTTATAAATTTTTGAGATTAATTGAGGGTGATTGATTTAATTAAAGTAAGTTGGGAAATTTTCTGAACATGGTTCAGTCTTTTGAGAAATTCTTGATCTGTGGAGATCCGATTGAATTGATTCTTGTGGAAAAATAAAATAGAGACCTGGGGATACAAATCATATGAAGGAATTGAATTGCCTCTAAGACTTTCAATTTTTGAATTTAAGTCGGGTTTAGTGTTCAGTCTTGGATTAGTAAGAGCTGAAAGTATTTTGGCCATAACATTTGCTCTAGTCATCAAAATGAGGTGATTTTTGATTTGGATTAAACTAGAGAAATAGGGCTACAAATGTTCTGAAGGACTTGAGTTTCAATTTACTCTTTAATAATGTCAATTTTTTGATGGAAGTAAATTGCTGGAAAATGTGTTAGCAAAATGATAATCCGAAATGTTTGGAGCATAACTTTTGGTGTAGTGCACTAAATTAAATGATTTTTGTGGCATGATGAAATTGAGACAATGGGGAACATTTCTCTATAAGGAAGTTTTAGCAAATTCCTTCAATTTGATAGATAGAAAAATGTCCTAAAGTAAGCTTGAATTAAAAAGCATTTAAGGGGCAATTTTGGAAGTTTACTTAAGCATTCATTAAAGACGAAGAAAGGTGGCTGTCATTTAAGAAGGCAGAAATGCACGAAAATGAGAAAGAAAGGAGGGAAAAAACGTGAAAGAGAGAAGGTAGGAGAGAAGAAAATCGAAAAAGCTAGGGCAAAGGAGGAGATTTCGTGGAAAGGAGAAAGAATCAAGCTTTCCAAGGTAAGATCTTCATCTTCTTCATGCTTTGGCAAAGAATAGGTTGTGGTTTTGTTGAGAATGAGAAACCCTAGAGAGAGAAAGAGGTATTGTGAGGAAGAAGAAGATGGTGGAATCCATAGGGTTTTTGGGTTCCTAAGCTAGGTGTTGTGTTTTCTAACCTATATGAGCCATGGATAGGTTAGATTAGAGCTTGATTAGGGTTAATTCCATTTTTTGGTAATTAGGGAAATTTAGGGGAATTTTCAATTAAATTGAAATTTATGAGAAATTTTGTTTGTGTTTAGGAAATCAAGAACCTATTCAAGGGTAAAAGGAAGGGAACCATTGCATTTGGATTTTCAAGAGTTATAAGGTGGGTAATATCTTTATGGTTGTTGTGTGATGGGCAAATGCCCTATTTGTATGCTTATGCTTAGATTTTGTGAATCTTGAATTTGTTGTGATTGTATGAAAAACATATGATGATTCATTATTAGGTCATGCCATGAAAGATGAATGACTCTTTGTATGATGAATTATAACCATGTCATGCCTTGAAAAAGGTGATGGCATTTTGAATTGAATTATGAGCATGATGATGCTATGCCTTGTATTATGGTATTTTGATTAAATGGAAAGAAGAAAAATCATGAGAATATGAAAATGTGATTATGTGCTTTTTTGGGGCGAGAGAGGAACCGTTTCGTAGTCACGTGCATGTTAACATAAAGCGTTCTCCCGGCTGCCCGCTTGTGGCCTACGAGATCCAAAAAATGGACTCGTTTCGTTCACGGTGTAAACTTCTGTTTCGTTGTTTTGTTCCACGAAACTCTCGAGCCAATGTGTGCATTTGCATCTTAATTTTCCAAATTATGATGACATTATGAGTGTTATGCTTGGATGATGAATTACATCAAATGTGTCACATATGATGATGTTGTGAATTATGGAATGTTAATTAAATTATGAATGCTGGACTTTCATTGCAAAGTGTATGCTTATATGAATAAATGCATGTATGTTTGATTGTGTGGCTCATCACCAATGGCTAAAAGTATAATAGCCACTGTGCTGTGTAGCTCAACCCATCACTTTCCCTTCTCAGGTGCAGAGCGAGAAGATTAGCAGTCCTTGCAAGACAATTGGACAACTTTGAGATAGTTAGCTTTTGTACTAAGCAACCCTTTGTATAGCTTATTAAGTATGCCGAACATTAAGCGTCCATTTGTATTTATTTTGAATTTGTGATGTGTATTTTGATTTGTAAATAAAGTTGTTCGAATATTTACTTTTCTTAGTAATGAGAATGCAAAATTTGGGATTTCCTTTTGTATATGAATGTCTTTTAAAGGTCGGAATTTATGATTATGGAAGTGGATTGTGTGTATGCTTATGATTCCTTGTTGAGATTGCAAATTGTTGTTTGTGTTAGAATAGGATGTTAGCAATTGGAAAATTTTTATGGGAAAGAAAGTTAGAAATGTTATGAATGATGAGATGTGGTTGAACATGAAGAGTCAAATGAATTGAAGTTGATGAATTGATGAACTCCAATTGGTATTTGAATGGATAAGAATGATGTTGTAGTTGGTAAAATTAGGAAGGTTTTTGCATGTTTTAACTGGGATAAGATTTATGTTCTGAATTTCAATGAAAAACTGCATTGACTTAGATGGAATTAGCCAAAATGGTCTTCTTGGAAGTTGTAGATGATCCTTTTAGCTTTCCGACGCTATAAAGTTGGTAATTGTGGACATCGGAGTTGAGAGATATGATTGTTACAAGTTGGGATGCTGCTTAGGATTTTGTGTGTATGAAAACTATGGAAATTGAAGAGAATTATGGTTTTGATGATTCAAATGGATTGAGATTTAAGAGTTTTATGAGATAAATTTGATGTTTGAATTGTTATGAAGTGATTTTGCATTAGAAGAAGTGAAATTGGGAAGATTATAAGTGTATATGATTTTATGATGGTTGTTGGAAGCTTTGGAGGGGCATTCGGGGACTTTGGGGAACCCCCATGTCCGTTCAATGGCCATAAGGTCCGTTAAACGGACCTTCTCAGGTGTAAAAACATCCCTTGCCTAGTCTGTGTCAGTTAAACGGACATTTTCTTGGGTCATTTTGACCTCCTTTACCCGATACATGTCCATTAAACGAACATTCATGGGACAAATTGTGATTTTTGACGCTATCAGAGGCAGAATCAGACTTTGTGGTCTTCATGAGAGTTGTAGCTCTGGAAGTCTACTTTCTAATGTCCAAGAACGAAATCAAGCCGACATTTTTAGAAAAGGTTATGGCATTCGCGCCAAGACATGTTACTGCATGATTGTGGACTTCAGCATGTTCGATTGTTTTGGTCATAACTCCCTCATCTGACCTCGGAATTAAGTGATTCTTGAAGCAATCGATTCATAAGACATGTATCTATCTCTACATGAAAATTTGTATCATTTGGAGTTGTTTTGAGAAAGTTTTCATTAGAGTAAGTGAGAGGTCGGTTAGGAGAGCATGATTAGGGTTTGAACACTCTTAGACTTTTTAAGCATATCTTGAGTTGTAGAGCTCCAATTAAGGTGATTGTTGCTTCAAAACAAACTAAAGACTTAGAGATATGATTTCTATGAAGAAGTTAAATTGAAATTAGGTTTGAAGATTTCCAAATTCTGTTCGTAAAGAGAAGAAATGAGTTCAAGCATGGTGACTATTTTGTGTGGGCACGCCATTGAGCAAATTGTGAGTAACTTTTTGGGATGTTATGAAAAAAATGATGGCTAATGAGGGATTAGTTAAAATAACCCTATAGGGAACGCTCATGTCTTATGGTTATGATATTTGGAGTGATCGTTGGGCTTCGAAAAAGGGGCCCAACAAGAGTTGTCTAGTGTGAGTGCGGCAAGAGCTTGTGGGTGTTCATTGTTCTGATTTGTCTTTTTGGGTATCCACCAGCAGATTTTGCAATATGACTAGATTTACCACAATATTGATAGAGTGTATCACAATGTAGATCTCTTTCTACAGCAGTCATTCACCGTTGTCTAGGTGGTGGTGGTCTACATTGTTGTGTGTTAGGATTACCTAAATAGCCTTGTGATTGATTTCTGCGTTGTTGTGTAGAAAAACGACGACCCGAGGATGTGAAATTGTTGTCTTGATTCCTTGACATATGGTTTTGTTTTTGATTTTGTTGTTGTCAATAAAAGGCCAAATGGGAGATGTGGTGAGAAGAAGGAACATCAGAATGAAGTGATAACAATTACGATGATGGTCAAGATTTTGTAATTGTGAGATCAGTTCTGTGTAGGTTGGTCTTGGAGGTTTAAGCATTGTTGTGGTGAAAATTTCATATAATGGTCCAAGGCTGGTGAGAAGACAGAAAACCTTTTCTTTATCAGGGATAGGTTTACCAATGGCAGCAAGGTTATCACACAAACCTTTGAAGACTCGTGTATGCTCTGCAATAGACTTGTTGTCATCTTTGCGCAGATATTTTAATTGTTGTCCAAGAGTAAATTCTCATTCTTGAGAGTCTTGAGCATATGCTTCTTTGAGGGCTTCCCAGACTGTAAGTGTTGTGTCTAACCCGATGACAATTCCAAGAGTTTCTTCAGAAATAGTTCTGATGATCCAGCCCCTAGGAAGCCGGTCAGATTTTGCCAATCTACAAATTCTTTTGTTAATGTGGATGGGATATTTGTGTTTGTTTTATCTGATTTTTGACAAGCAAATTTTGGAGGAATAGGGATTTCATTGGTAAGATGAGAAACTAAATCTTGGCATTCAGCTAATCCTAAAACCTGTTCTCTCCACAATGGGTAATTTGATGTGGTGAGTTTTAAGGTAACAAAGTTTCCAACATTAAGGGATAAAGAAGTCATGATGTGGGGAAGAAACGTTTTGGCTTTGATACCAAGAAGAAAAATAGAATTGCTATTGAAAAATACTCTATTCTTGCTTACATATTTCAAAGATACAAAGGCTATTAATATAGCCTACGACTAATATAAAACTAGGGAAAGATAATGATAAACTTTCACAAAGATAATGATAAACTTCCACAAAATCTGCAACTCTTGATAACACTTTACTGTTAATCTGTTGCTGTGAATTTACTGTCAAATAGGAGGAGCTTCCTTTATCTATTGGACTACCATTTACATAGGAAGTTGTTACTCTTTAGGAGTCCTTGAAACCAACTATATTCCTTTAATAGATAGGTGATATTTGAATGAACATAATCTTCCTTATCTCTTTATAAAACGTGGAACACCTTATGACTCCTAATGCTCATCATGTAGAATATTTTTATTTGATAATTAACTGAACATCAATTTCCAACCGTGAAAATACTAGAGACAATCCAAAGTTCCTCTCTTTGAAGGAAGTAATACATCGGAAAGAAGGAACTTTACAATACAGTTAGACATAGCACTGGTATACAGATATATATACCTGCTTTAATCAAACAAAACCATCCTTTGGATTTATTTGGTTCACTGTTACTATAGGTAGCAAACAACAATAAAAACAGTAAAAGCGATGAAGACAGAAGGTTGAAGAAGAAGGGAAGGATGGTTCAGATTTAGAATTTGTAGGTTGTGGGTTGTCACGAGTTGCTTCCATAAGATGAAGGTCCTCTAGGACCTTCTTCCTGCTTCAGCGGTAAATCTAAAATAACTCCGGAAGCATTTCCAACATAAGACTTCTCTGGTGGCTCTTCGACTCTAGCAACTATGACGGCTTCGACACCTTTGACCACTATGACGGCTCTTTGGCTCCGACCTAAAATAACTCCGGAAGCGCTTCTAATATAAGACTTCTCCATCAACTTGAGCGGCTCCTCCTGCTTCAGCTTGGGTGATGCATCTACTCCATAAGAGTTTCTAACAAAAGACAAAAGTTTTCTAGGACCTCTCTCCGGCTTCATCTCGGGCGACTTCAGCTTGGGCCTCTACCACGGAGCTGAATTTGCCTGAGGCAGCTTTGACTTGGGCCTCTTGAACGACTGAGCTGCCTTTGGCTTAGGCTGTGCAACATCTACACCTTTCTACTTCAGCTTGGGCCTCTCGAACGACCGAGCTGCCCTTGGCTCAGGTGGCGCAACATCTACACCTTTGTACTTTGGTTTGGCCGGTGAATCCGCTACACCTTTTAAAAGTGCAGCCTTTTCATTTTTGTGGGTTGGGGCGAAAACTTAAGTCCAAGAGAGATTCCTTGAAAAGATCCATGATAACAAAGTTTTATATTTAAATTAAATTTTTTTTTTGTTTCACTAGATGCACCATCTGAAACTTCATCAGAGCTTGTTTCACTAGATATATACAACATCTAAAACTTCATCAAAGTTTGTTTCACTAGATGAATCATCTAAAACTTCATCAGAGTTTGTCTTAGCTACAACGAATGCAGTGTTTTCATTTTTGATGAATTCCTGATCATCCTTCCTGATCGTGCCCTCGTGCTCATCGGTGATCGGCCTTTTGTTTTCTGTTTCTTCATTTTTTGAGCCATCCATTTGCTCAATTATTGTGCTTCCTTTTCTGTTGGCTGATCAATGGAAATCCTGAAGAATGTAAACATCCTTATAAAGTGGATGTCCTTGGGCTTAAGAGTTTAAGTCCAATTTTTTTTTAAAATTTGAAATAATAAACTGTATCTTTGATTATAATTTATATCAGAAGCTGTACTGACTTGTATATAATTTAAGCTGTACCTTTCTGTTTCGGCTTGGGCGGCGGTGGCTGACCTTGGGCTTACAGGAATTATATGTGCATATAAAACCGACAAGTCAATGGTACCACCTAATCAATAAATGGAGATTGCACCAAATAAAGGCCACATTAAAATTAGAAATGGAAGATCTTGCGTCATCCACAAGGCCCTACATACATGAATTATATTCTATATTTTATAAATTATTTCTTATCAAATTTCACTAAATTTCATCCACAAGATTTTCGTAATTATGTGGATAAAATTAATTAAAATAGAATTATAAATCCATTTATAGTACAAAAGATTTCGTGTGTACATATACATCCGTTTGTCCCCTAAAAAGCTCAACCTCGCCTTTTCACAAATCATGGCAAAATCTTGACAGACTTGAACGGTTGTGTGAATTTCACGAAGTCTCATATCGATTTGGTTAATGAATCATTGTTTCAAAATGGTTGCAAATTATTTACTCCGAATCTCAACCTCCAACGTCGTCTTTTTTCCCCTTTTTTTTTAGAAAAGGATGAAGTAACAAAGGAGAAAAGTCATCTTTTTTTCTTTTCTTTTAAAAAAAGATAAAATAACAAAAGTTAAAAGTGTAATTTAAATTTTAACATTTCGGAGCTTTCAATTTATTATATATTTATCGTCAACCTTACTGAGACTTTTGTACAAGAGAGGTTAAACAAAAAATTCAACTAAGAAAAATATATAAGAGATAATATTAAATTAAAAAATTAAACTTGAATATGTCTAGATTTTATTTTGGAATGCTTGCATTGCTTGACGATTCTCTATTGTTTATTCATTAGCTTAGAGAATGCTGAACCTTCCTATTATGTCCTTAACAAATGGGGGAGCTCGTAATCCATGAGAATGCTAAACCTTCCTAGTCACTGAACTTTTTTTCTATCAATAACTTGTCCTTGTTTCTTAATCCATGAGATTAATTACTAAAAAAATTTCAAATTTTCGTCAATTTTTTAATTATAGCTTGAATTTTAAAAAATAGTAATAAAATGTCAAAACTTTCAAATTTTTTCAATTCTAACCCGACGTTATTGCTTCTGTTATCTTTGTTGATATAACAATGCCACGTGTCCAAGAACTCTCATTAATCAGACACGTCAGAATAATTAGCAGAAGTGAGATAAATTATTGAAATGACTTCGTTTCATGGTAAAACTAAAACGACATCGTTTCATCAAGAGCAAATCATATCTCTCAATCCTTCCTCCTCCCAAATGCAAGAAATCCCTAGGTTTTTCATCATTGTTTTGTCCCTCCTCCCAGACTTCAACATTCTTTCATCCCTCCACCCAAATGCACGAAATCCGTAAGTATTTCGACATTCTTTTGTCCCTCCTCGCAGATGCAAGAAATCCTTAAATATTACAAGAAAGAGGGTCAACACAAGAATTCGTCCTTGGCGAAGCATGTAACTTATTGAAGATCGATTGTCTAATGGAGATCTAGTGGATATTGTGTTGATCAATATCCCTTCTCCCCATAGTTTAGTGAAAATCTTGTACTAACTATCTTGTTAATCTTTTGTAAAGTTTCTCTCTTTCAAATAAAATTATTCATTTTTCACGTATTATATCACAGGATCCGATCCTCTACAATCATGGAATAGAAATTCCCTATAAGCGTGATGTTTCTCTTGGTATGGTGGAAACTATTTAGAACTTAAGTAGTTCAAATTAAAAAGGAACCAATCTACATGCAATTTGTTCATTTCTGTTTCTCCTCTGACTCGTTAATTATGCAGTCGCTTCATCAATGAATATCCAGGATTACTCGTAAGTAGTAGTCCATTGGTATTCTCATTGCTAGAAATTGTTAAATTTACAAGAGAGCAAGAGCTGCTATAAAAACTAGATTAGCACTGAAAACATCGTATTGTCGTTTGATTCACAGTCATCTACTTGGTTTTGACTTGAGTGCTCAGTTCTTATGTTCTTTTAGTTTTAATTATTTTTCAAATTTGATTAGTAGTTTGCATTTCATTATTGTAGCTTCAACTTGCAGGGTTTCACTTATGTGGATATTATGGTATCCTTCTCTCAAAATTAAGACATCTTATAGGAGTTGTACTCTGAATTTTCTTTCCCACGCACAAAATTATGGGTAGACTTTATCTATAGTAAGATTATATTATGTTGATTTTCCATAACATTAGTGTACTTCTTTGAGGAGATAACTTCTACAAAAGAAACATTTTCACCATTTGCTTGATTCCTACTCTTGTCCAACAACCTTCAGTACTTGCTACCATCTCCTCATCCATGCCACAGTGATTTTATTGATAGAGAACTCAAGAGATTGTATTATTGATTCGTATAAAAGATGAAAACAAAATTTAAAATCCTTATCAAAATTACAGGTGGAAGTTTCTTTGTTTTCTTGTAGTAGCGAGCCAGTTCTGTGAACCCTGCTCTCCACAATGATCAAACAGAAATTAGAATCCTTATCTTTCCTATTCCTTTCCAAATGCTTTCTAATTGCAACTTCCTTTTTAATAAGATGTACAAATCCTCCAAAATTTCAAGTGCTAAGCCTAATTAATCAGATTATAACAATATAATCAATAAATTGTACTGATACAAGCTTTTTTACCACCATGTAATTTTGATCAAAATACACTTGAACAAATTTAAACACACCTGAATGAGGGGTGGTGATCTAACAACTTGAACATGAGAGGAGAAGAGATTTGATAGGGAATGTTTGCCACACATATGTCGAAATAAGGCAAATCAGTCCTCAGCACCTCACCTTGGATCACCTTAAATATCAATTTCATTCAGGTCAGAGTATAAATCAGTCTTCTCCTCTCACGTTTAATAACTGCAAAAGGAGCTCCAATTTTAAATTTAAACAATAAGTTAGATAAAGTAAATTAAACTCAACACAAAATATAAAATGTGACATCAGCGTCATGCATGTTCATCAGACAAGGCATGAAATACTTAGGGATTTCATGCGTCTGGGAGGAGGGACGAAAGAATATCATGCATTTGGGAGAATGGATGAAACAATGTCGACCAACTTAGGAATTTCGTGCGTCTGGGAGGAGGGCGGATCGATATATATAATTTACTCTTGTTGAAACGATGTCGTTTCAATAATTTAACCCACTTATGCTAATTACTTTGATGTATCCAATTAATGAGGGTCTATACACGTTGCACTGTCACATCATTAAAGATAACGGAGGGTACTAACGTCAGATTAGAATTGAAAAAATTTGAAAGTTTAGACATTTTGTTGCTAATTTTTAAAGTTCAAGCTATAATTAAAAAATTGACGAATTTTTAGGTTTTTTTTTCGTAATTAACCCTAATCCATGATAAAAAATGGAATCTCTTCAAAAATCTTTTCATCACTCCCATCACAGGTTTGGGACAAAATGTTATATGTTATGGAAAATATTTCGAAATAATAAGACATTTAAGCTGCATCAGAGTGAATTAGAGTAGGTAGAAAGGTGACTATCAAAACTGAATTTGGCGACTGTAACGAGAGTCATAACTTTATATCATATAATGGAGGTGTGTTCACAATTATCAGTGTCGTATAAAATAAACACTTCTATCAATTAGTTACTAAAGTAAAATTTTAATCTTACTCAAATTACACCGAACTGAATGATTAATTTGTGAATTGTAGTTGTTTCTTGTATTATTATGGGAAGATATGTACAATGAATTTATACATGTTTGAAGATAAGGAGAGTATGTATAGGATAGAAACAAATCAAAACAATATTTTGCACATACTATCAATCCCCTTTAAGCTCATGAGGTCTAGTGGCAATGAGCTTGCTCTATAGTTGATGAAAGGACTATAGGTATTAGTAAAATTAATACCTGAAGCTTAAAAATACTCCTTGGGAGCTAGATGAGCTTTATTACAATAAATAGTACCATCAAGTTTTCTTTTGGTATGAAAACTCATTTATATCTGACAATATTAGCATTAGAAGATGGTGGAACAAAAAACAGCGTGTAATTGTGATGGAAAACATTGAACTCATTAAGCAAGTTCTATTGCCAATATAAAAATTTATTAGCTTGGGTGAAGAAAGTAAGGTCAGAAATGGATAGATTTTGGGTGATAATAGAGTAAGTAATGAAGTTAGAGAAGGTTCGAGGAATACGAGTGCGATCACGCAAGCAAGTGATCATTAGATGAGAACGTGATGAGGAGGAAGAAGTAACGGAGTTGGGGGAATGGGCAAGAGGTTGAAGACTATATAAGGAGGTAGGACGAGAATAGGTATCACAGAGAAAGACATTTTCTAGGAATTGAGCATGATGAGAGATACAGAGTTTGGAAGTATAAGGGGTCAAAACAATGATAACCCTTATAATGAGAAAAGTAATTAATGAACACACATTGGGTAGATTTTGGTGACAACTTTTCATATGAATGGAAAACACGCACAACCAAATACACAAAGATGCAACAAAGTTGGTGTGGTAAGAAATAGGAATTCACAAGGTGATTATTTGAAAGACAAGGGTAGGCAATAAATTAAAAAGATAAATAGCACTAGAAAATGCTCCATACCAAAAGAATTTGGGAAGATATGCATGAAGAGGAAGTGTAAAACTAGTATCAAATATGTGAAATTTTTCATTCTACAAGATTGTTTTGTTAAGGGATATAGAGACAGGATATAGGATAGGTAATGCCATGAATTATGAGAAATTGAGCAAAGGATCCTTTGATGAGTTTAAAATCCCCATGACATTGAAAGTTTTTAATAGTGGTGATGAAAATATTTTTAACTGTTGTCTTAAAAGTTTAAAAGTACAAAAGAGCCTAAGATCAATGAGTTATTGGCAATATCCAAATATAATAGCCATAATCATCAATAAAAATAATGAAATATCCAAAAAAAAGAGAGGGAGAGGGAAAGGGAGAGGGAGAGGATACTCGAATGTTAAAGAGCTTGAGATTTGTGAGTTAATGAAAATTCCCAGATATAACAGCTATAATCTTTAATAAAAATAATGAAATATTAAAAACTAGAGAGAGAGATGGAGGGAGGGAGGGAGGAGGAGAGTCCTCAAATGTTATAGTGAATAATTTGTAAGGGACAGGTAAAGACACAAAAAGTTTAAAAAAAAAGTCTTAGTACCTTTTCTTTTAAGACAAAAGGTGCAATTATTTTTGACAATTGATTCTATAAGAAAAAGATGATAACTTAGAGAGTGTAGCTGCATAAGGATGACCAAGGTATTGATGCCAAAGACTGACTGAATCAAAAATTGCACTTAAAGCAACAAGATTTTTAAAGTTGAGAGGAATCTTCAAATGATAAAGATTATTGTGGATTGAACCCGTTAGTAATGACATTTTAGTGTGAAGGTCCTTCACAATATAATCAAACATATTTAATCAATAAGATAATAATTATCTTTAACAAATTTAGCAATGGAGATGAGATTAATAGCGAGGAAGGGAATAACTAAATCATCATTAAGATGAAAAGAACGAAGACAGGTATGAAAAGATAAAATGACCAGTGGAAGAAATGGGGAGTGTTTGACCATTACCGACAATCGCTTAATTTGGACCATTATACATTTCACTAGTTGAAGATATGGTATCATATGAATAGTAGCAATAGTTTTAGGTACCCATTTATGGATGGTACTGGAATTATATTAAGGATTCTCATAAGATTGGATGTTTAATGCAGTAAAAGGCATAGAGAGAACTTGAGATTTATAAAAAGGGCCATAGGGATGATTTCAGGATTGAAAATACCAGAAACGATAAAGGGTAACAATATACCCTCATTTCTAACAAATTTGGCATTATGGTTTATTATGGTAGTGAGGATACTTGGTGGAATATGGGTTAGATTGGAATGTGTGTAAGTATTTTGGGCTAGACTAGGATTATGGGTTAGGATATAGGGGTGTTAGGTTATGTGGAATGGAGGTGGGCCACATGACCCAGATATAAAAAAGCCAAAACCCTATGACCCAGAGGAAAATCCATGGCTAGGGAAAAATTAAGAGCTAGAGGATTATAATCTTCATCACTCCCTAGAGCCATCTCGAGTCCCAATGATGTGAGGAGGTCTTCAATCAGTTTGAGTGTTGGCCCCTGAAATTTTTTTAATAAAATAAGCATGATTAGATTAATTTTGGGGTCTTGCTAGATTAATGCATGTTGGAATTAATTATCATATTAATGTGGGTAAGATAATATGACATAAGTTAAGGGAATTGAAGTATTAAAGTAGTAAGAGTGTGTAAGGGCAAATTTGGCAAGTCACATAAGTTTAGAAACCTTA
>JANZLC010000002.1:12024000-12036076 GCA_026413385.1 Erythroxylum gracilipes | reverse complement strand
TGCTTTTCATTTGTCTGCTTTTTTGTTTGTCATCAAAATTATTTAATGCGTAAAGTCAATTTTGACTTAACAATGATAAGCTCCATAAGTATGGAGCTGTAGATTTCAATGAGACTACAAATATCGAAGAGGATGAAGCATGGCTAATGAGTATAGAAAGGGTCCTGATTCAAATGAAGTGCTTAGATGAGGAGAAACTGGATTATGCAGTTAGCTTGCTGCAAGGGGATGCACTTCATTCGTAGGAATCAGTGCCCCACAGTAAGGCTATGCCTCTGGTGCTGACATGGAGGAATTTTTTAGAAGCTTTCAGGAGGTAGTACTTCTCAAGGGTTTATATCCAAGAGAAGGCCAGAGAATTTTTGAATCTCACACAGAGGGATATGAGTGTGAGTGAGTATGAGCTGAAGTTCACTCAGCTGTCACGGTATGTGGCTAACATTGCTGCTAGTGAGGAGGATAATTGCCGCAAGTTTGAGGGAGGACTGCATTTAGGGATCAAGGAGAAAGTCTTGATCCACAATTTTTGTGATTACCGATAATTGGTAGATGTTGCACTCCAAGATAAGAAACTAGAAAATATAAAGAATGAAGTGAGCAGGAAGAGGAGGAACAGGGAGCAGTTTACTAAGAAGGGAATGAGTGCTCCAAGGCCAGAGAGGGGTACAAGGAGTTACCATACTCAGAGTGATGTGGGAAGCAGTGGCCCTACCAAGAACAAGCAGGCAAAGGCAATTTCAGGGCAAGCCTCAAGTGAGGGAGGCACAGGAAGGACAGGGAGGAGCAGATACGCAAACCCTTAATGTGAGCATTATGGAAAGCTTCACAAAGGAGAGTGCTTTAAGTTGCTTGGAGCATGCTTTTGATGCGGGGAGAAGGGACACATGATCAGGGATTGTCCCTAACCAAAAAGACAAGAGGGGTCCCAGATGCAAGCCCTAAGGACAGCTGAAACAGAAAGAAATATAATAGTCACAGAGGAGGGCAGTTCTAGAGCTACAAAGAAGACTATTCCTCCAAGGAGGCCAAGGGCTCGGGCTCAGGCAAGGGTGTTTACTATGACCAGAGAGGAAGCTGCAGTCGTACCTGAAGTTGTCACGGGTGTAGCTCAATTACTTAATTCTGAAATATATGTTTAGATTGATTCTGGCTCCACACACTCATTTGTTTCTGTAAGCATGACAATTCATGATGTTGATTTAAGGCCTTTGGGTAGTCCTTTAATTTTTAGTACTCCTTTAGGGAGGAATGTGATTATAAGTCAAGTGTATAGTGGATGTGAACTCTTCATTGACGATGCTAGACTGGTAGTAGATTTACTACCTCTAGACCTAAGAGGCTTAGATGTCATACTCGGAATGGATACCATGGAGAAGTATCATGCGAAATTGGATTGTAGCCTCAAGGTGGTAGAATTTGATCTGGGAAATGGAGAGAAGGTGATTTTTCGAAGAGACAGGAGAATACCATCGCCAAGACTTATCTCGGCTATGTTAGCTGATAGGATGATGGAAAAAAGGTGTGAAGCCTTTTTGGCTTATGTGGTGGACACTGATGTCAATGAAGGGAAGTTAAGGGATTTTTCGGTAGTGAGAGAGTTTATAGATGTGTTCCCAAAGGACTTACCTAGTTTGCCACTTATGAGGAAAATCGAGTTTGCCATCATCTTGATTCCCAGAACCACACCCATTTCTATACCACCGTATAGGATGGCTCCAGCATAGATAAAGGAGCTTAAGGAACAGTTGGAAGAACTGCTAGAGAAGGGGTACATAAGGTTGAGTTCGTCACCATGGGGAGCGCAAGTTCTATTTGTTAAGAAGAAGGATGGAACATGGCACATGTGCATTGATTATCGGAGACTCAACATGGTGACCATTAAGAACAAGTATCCTCTGCCTCGAATAGATGATCTGTTTGACTAGCTGCAGGGAGCAACAATCTTTTCAAATATTGATCTCAGGTCAGGCTATCATCAGCTCAGAATCAAGGAGTCTGATGTAAACAAGACAACCTTTAGGACACGGTATGGACATTATGAGTTTTTAGTCAGGCCATTTGGATTAACCAATGCTCCAACTGCTTTTATGGATCTTATGGATAGAGTCTTCAAGGAATATCTGGATTAGTTTTTCATAGTGTTTATCGATGACATTCTTGTATATTCCAAGAGTGAAGGGGAACATGAGGAGCATATCAAGATTATGTTGCAGACATTGAAGAAGAAGCAACTTTATGCTAAGTTCAGCAAGTGTGAGTTTTGGCTTCACGGGGTGATAATCCTTAGACATGTGATATCAAAAAATGGGGTACATGTTGATCCGAGGAAGGTTGAAGCAGTGGTGAATTGGCATGCACCCAAGACAGTGATAGAGGTGAGGAGTTTTCTAGGTCTAGCAGTTTATTATAGGAGAATCGTTGAAGGATTCTCTATGATAGCTACTCTGATGACTAAGTTATTAAGGAAGAATCAAAAATTTATCTGGAGTAAGGATGTCAGAAAAGTTTTGAGGAGCTAAAGCGCAGATTAACAAGTTTTGAGGAGCTCAAGCGCAGATTAACAAGCGATGCTTCGAGAAAGGATCTGGGTTGTGTGTTGATGTAAGAAGACAAGGTAATAGCTTATGTCTCACGACAACTAAAGCCTTATGAACTGAATTACCCAACTCATGATCTGGAGTTACCAGCAATAGTTTTTTCCCTAAAGATTTGGAGACACTATCTATATGGGGTTCAAACGAGGATTTTCACAGATCATAAAAGTCTTTAAGTATTTCTTGAGCCAAAAGGAGTTGAATCTGAGATAAAGAACATGGTTAGAGCTAATCAAAGATTATGATATATTAATTAAATACCATCCAGGAAAGGTAAATGTCGTAATGGATGATTTGAGCAAGAAATCCTCTGTAGCTCATGTTCAAACAGTTTATCTACCGTTATTAGAAGAAATGGCTAATCTTAGGATAAGTTTGAAACAGGAGGAACCTGAATGTATTGTTGCTACTTTCAGGGTGAGACCGATACTCAGAGAGAAGGTTAGAGAGTTATAAGCACAGGATGTAGAATTGAGTAAGCTTCGAGAAGAAATTCAAAATGGTAGGAAATCTGAAGTGGTAGTGAGGGATGATGAACTCATGACAGTAGGAAGCATACTATGTATTCCAAATGTCAAGGAAGTAAAGGACTAAATACTGGATGAGGCACATAATGCACCTTATGCCATGCACCAAGGTAGTACCAGGATGTACAGAGATCTGAAAGAGCATTTCTGGTGGAAAGGCATGAAAAGGGATGCAGCAGAGTAGGCAATTAAGTGCCTAGTGTGTCAGCAAGTCATGTCTGGATACCAGGCACCTTCTGGTAAGTTAAGGCCCTTTTCCATTCTTGAGTGGAAATGACAACAGGTAACTATGGATTTTCTGATGGGTTTGCCCAAGACTAGTAGGAATCATGATGCTATATGGGTCATGGTTGATCGGTTGACGAAGTCAGCCCATTTTTTGGCAATTAAACATATTGATTCTCTATATGTACTAGCCAAGAAGTATATTGATAAGATAGTGAGACTGCATGGGATTCCGGACTCTATAGTTTTTGACAGAGATCCTCGGTTTACTTCGAGATTTTACGGAAGCTTACAAGAGGCTTTAGGAACCAATTTGAATTTTAGCATAACTTTTCATCCCCAGACAGATGGCCAATTTGAAAGGACCATTTGGACACTTGAGGGAATGCTTAGGGCATGTGTGATGGATTTTAAAAAAGCTTAGGACGAGCATTTTCCATTGATCGAATTTGCTTGTAATAATTCGTACCATTCAAGCATTTAGATGGCTCCTTATGAAGCATTGTATGGAAGGATATGTAGAACTCCTATATGTTGGGATGAAGAAGGAGAAAGAAAACTAATAAGACCAGAGTTGATTCAGATGACAGTTGACAAGGTCAAGTTAGTTAAGCAAAGGCTTAAAATGGCCCAGGATAGAATGAAAAGCTATACTGATGTAGACTGAAAGGAGATGGAGTATGAAGTCGGTGAGAAAGTCTTCCTTAAGACATCTCCTTGGAAAGGAGTGTTGAGATTTGGCAAGAAGGGAAAGTTGAGCCCGAGATATGTGGGTCCCTATGAAATTCTTGAGAGGATTAGACTGCTAGCCTATAGGTTGGCATTGCCACTGGAATTGTCAAAAATACATGACACCTTTCATGTGTCCATGCTGAGGAGGTATAGATCAGATTCATCTCACATCATTCAGATCGCTGAGGTTTAGTTGAGAGATGATCTAAGTTATGAGGAGATTCTAGTAGGGATCTTGAACACCAAGGAAAAGGTCCTCAGGAACAAGACAGTTAAATTGGTCAAAGCCTTATGGAGAAACCATTTCGTGGAAGAGGCCACATGGGAGCCTTTGGAGGCTATGAGGGAGAAGGACCCACACCTTTTCAATGACTGGGGTAAGAATTTTGAGGAAAAAAATCCTTTAAGGGGGGAGAAATGTTGGCCCCCGAATTTTTTTTAAAATAAGCATGATTAGATTAATTTTGGGGTCCTGCTAGATTAATGCATGTTAGAATTAATTAGCACGTTAATGTGGGCAAGATAATATGACATAAGTTAAGGGAATTGAAGTATTAAAGTAGTAAGAGCGTGTAAGGGCAAATTTGGCAAGTCATATAAGTTTAGAAACCATAAGGCTTTAAATGAATGGCAAAATGGACATTGTGCAAATCATTAAGGGTATAAAAGGAGAAGCTGAAGAGTGGGCTTGAGTTAGAAGAAGCCAAAAATGTGATTGAAGAAAAGTGAGAAAGAGGGGTTTCGGTGAAGAAGAGAAAGAAGAGAGTTATGCTAGGTATTGACTTTTCTTAGTCTTAAAGAGTTATTTTGAAGTTGAGCAAGAAGGGAAAAAGAAAGAGGAAGATTAGAGCCTTCTTTTGATCCAAGAAACTCATTAAGTGGTGAAGATTCAAGGCAAGTTGATGTTAAACCTTTTGGATTTTTGGAAAGTTTTTGGTTCAAAGAGCTTAGGAAATGCATGGGTCTAAGTATTCTAGGATCAATTTCAAGCATATGTTTCTTTGGATTCTCTTTTGGAATTCCTATTGAACTTGGTATTTTTGTCTTTGAAAAGGGAATCAAGAAAGATAAGAGGAGCAAGAGGAAAGACATCCTTAAGCCAAGTAATAAGTAAGGAAAATTCAAGGTGGGTTTCACTTTTATAATTAAGTAATGAGCCATTAAAGTTTCTTTCAAGAAATGACAAAAAATGATTTTTCAACTACTTTATACATGTGCATTTATTGCTTTTTAAATGTTGTAAGATTGTGCTATATGTTTATGAATTGTGTTAATTGTTGACGAATTAAAGGATTTTAAAAGAATAGCAAGTTTAAGAAATCAAGTTTTTGAAATGCATATGAAATATTTTATGCTCATGAAACACAAGTTTTGTGAGAATGTGTGATTTGGGGCAAAACTATTTTTAATTCATGAAATATGTGTATGTGGGTTTGTGGTAGTCCCTCAAGAATGTCATGTGCACATTGACCGAGTTATAGGCTTCTCCTGCCTGCCCACTAGTGGCACGGGGCTCCTTCATAGACTCCCTCAAGTTTACGGCTACACAGGACCATTATATGGAAATGTGTAGTGCGTCATGTTTATAGACTTACCCAAACTATTTTGATATGCTTATGTGCTTATGACGTTTTGATATGCTATATGTTCATGATAAGCTGATATGAATGATGTATACAAATTTTGCATAAAAATGAATTTCTGTATTAAAAATGACTTTATAAATGGTTTTTCTTGTTACCAATTATAAAATTGTTAGCCACGGGCTTTAAGCTCACCCCCATTCTCCTCCCCCATATCCAGGTGATAAGCAAGGTACCGAGTAGTCAAGGGTCAAGGCATTACTCCAATCTTTGAATATTTTGTACTTGAAGCAAATCTTGTAAAGCAAGGCTTTAGTTGCATTTTGAGCAACTCATGATTTATGTATCTTCTGTATTTTGGGACTTTGAGACATTTATGTATTTACGGCTTGAAATGCCCACTAAAGCTTTGTAAAAACTCTTATCTTTTGATGCAAATGGAATAAGATTGCATTTTTGCTCATGACTTTCTCCCAAGTTTATACATTGCATTTTTAAGTTTGCATAAGGAAAAAGTTCATGTTTGGACACCAGGGGAAGATCTGGATTAACCTAGGGTTATTTAGGCAAATGTGCCTTCTAGAAAGATGTAGGTCTTCCTTCTAGCTTTCCAACGGTTTATAGTAGGAAATATTTGGACATCGGAGTTGAAAGTTATGGTCCTCAGAAGGGCAAATGCTTAAGAGTATAGAGTGATATTGTCTGTAAAGACGTATCGTCTGTGATGATGTCATATCGTCTATGATGACATTATATCGTCTATAGGAAGTATCGTCTGTAAGGATGTATAGTCTGTGATGATGTCATATCTTCTTAAGTTGACTCCGCTTCGTCTTAAATTGACTTTGCTTCGTCTTAAGCATTGCATCATCTTAAGTTGACTCCGCTTTGTCTTAAGCATTGCATCGTCTTAAATTGAATTTGATTCGTCTTAAGTTGACTCCTCTTCGTCTTAAGCGTTGCATCTTCTTAAGTTGACTTTGCTTCATCTTAAGTTGACTCTGCTTCATCTTAAGCGTTGTACCGAGTTAACTTTGCTTCGTCTTAATTTGACTTTGATTCGTCTGCTTCTTACATTCATCTGCTTCATGCTATCGTCTGCTTCTTGCATTCATCAGCTTCATGCTATCGTCTATTTTCGTATTCATTTGCTTCTTGCATTCGTCTACTTCTTGCGTTCGTCTGCTTTTGCATTCGTCTGCTTCATGCTATCGTTTGCTTTTGCTTCGTCTGCTTCTTGCTATCGTCTGCTCTATTTTCAACCCTTCAAACGATAGAATTTGTCTTGGAGGTTTTCATGAAAGTTGTAGATCTCAAAATCTTCTGTCAAAACCATTCTAAGATGACCTTAATCTGATACCCCTAATGACAGTTATACAAATTGTCCCAAGACAGGTGCAATATGATTGAGGTGAAAACCCGGTTCGAGTCTTTTAGCCATAACTTTGTTATGGGATCTGCAAAAGCGATGATTCTTATCTCTAATTAAACTAGAGACATAGAGCCACAAGTGTTCGAATCATGTCGAAATGAAATTCCAGTTTGGAGTTTCCCAAAATCTGTTTGAAAATAGGAGAATTAAGTTGTTTTGATGTTTGTCCTGGTGGGCGCATGCCACCCTTGTGGGATACGTGTTCAGATATCACTTAGGACGTCAGGTTCGTAACCCATGAGGATGGGGTGTCTAATAATGAGATTTTGTGAGGTTCATGTCAAATGGTGGTGGAAAGTTGTAAGTAAGGAGGCATTGCTTATGAAGAAGACATTTCTTTCGGTGCTTAGTAAAGGGAAGGGATTTTTCTCATTGCTCAATAGTTGTGATAAAAGGTTTATAATTGGGAGACAAGCCATTCAGAGCGAAGAGGCCAACATTTTCATCAGAAATATTGTTATCAATAGTAGTTAGTTTATCAATGGTGGTGGATAAGAAAGTGAGATAATTAGAGATAGAGGTCAATCCTTTCTTTAGCATATGGAGTTGCCATTGGAGTATGGGACATTAAGAGTTGGTCTTTTGCATGAAGTGCTTTTCAAAGGACAACCTAAAGATCCCTAACAATATGATGACACAATGCTGGGCAAGCAGTGGAGTTGGACAAGGAAGCAGTGTTAAAGCAATACATGAGCCTACCATGTTTTTTTTCAGTGAATAAAATTTAGAGATGAAGAATCTATAGTTAGGGAAGGAGCAAATAAGTTAATGTACCCAATGAGATTTAAGGTAATAAGGATTGTTTGAACTTAATTTTTCTATATGAGATAGTGGAATTTAGTTGTATGGTCAAGAGATTTGTAATTTGACTGAACAGGAGAGTGGATGAATTGTGATTAGTCATGACATGTGATTTATCTGTCCCTAAAGAAATATGTTATGCGGTTATGAGAAAGCTAGAACTTTATCATAAGAGGCTATTGTGTTATTGTTTGTGTTTTGTGAGTAAAGTGTGTTTTAAAAAAGGAGGCTAATGTGTTGAATTAGAGATAATTATGATTCCATGATCAACTTTATGAATTGTAGTTGTTTCTTGTATTATTTTGTGAAGATATACAATGAATTTATACATGTTTGAAGATAAGGAGAATACGTATAGGATAAAAAAATAAAAATGAATCGTTAAGATCTCTATCTCTAAAGTGTAGGAAATGTTGTATACATATTATCAGCCCCCATTAAGTTAACGAGGGCTAGTGATTGTGAGCTTGCTCTGTATTCGATGAAATATAGAGAAAGATAGTAGTTTAGTGAGAATATCAACAATTTGACCAGATGAAGGGATATATTAAAGATATAGAACCTTATTGGCACAAAAAAAAAGAATATCAATCTAAATATACTTAGTGTGAGCATGAGAGATTGGATTGTAGTAAGAAAGGTCACCCCAAGATTATCACACCATAAAGTAGTTTTGAGAGAGGGGAACTCAATTTCACTAAGGAGAGGTGTAATCCAACATAGTTCAACAATAATGAAAGTAATAATCATGTGCTCAGCATCGATATTACATTTTGCAATATTAGGTTGTCTCTTGGCATCCAAGAAATGAGATTAGGACAAAGAAAAATGCAATAGGCAGAAGTTGATTGATGATCTTTAAGACAGCCAGCCCAGTTAACACCATATTGTGCTTGGATGGAAAAGAAGGTAGTGCAAGTGCAATGAAGGCCATGGGTGGTAATAGAGCAAAAGTACCATAAAATTATTTTGATGTTGATCCAGTGAATATTGGTAAGACCATGGAGAAATTAAGAAACTTTGTTGATAGCAAACCAAATCTCAAAACGAGTAAGACAAAGAAATTGAAGGGTACCAACAGTACTCTAATATTCATTGGAATCAAAAAGGGGAGGATCATGATTTTTGGATAGAGAAAAGGAAGATGTAAGAGGAGTGGTAATAAGTTATGAGGTATCAAAACTTGAACGGTGAAAAAGATCTTTAGTGTATTGAGTTTCAGTAAATAAAAGGCTATTAAGGTAGGTAGAGCTTCAATGCCTCACAAGTGATAGAGAAGGCCAATATCTTTAACAAAGATGGAGATATTGAGATTATCAATGAGAGAAGTGATGGAAGATGAAGAACTACTAATCAAGATGTCATTAATATAGACTAAGACATAAGTGATATGAACAAAGAGGGAAGTGTCAAATTTGTTAGAGTAGTGCCCTAAAAGCAATCATCTTTAGCGTGTTTTGTAAAAAGTTATGTACACACTTTATTTTTAATAATAAAGAAAGGCATATTTCATTAATTTGGCATTCATTATTTATGAATTGATATTGATCTATAAGAAAATTGATGAAGTCCATGATATACGACACAACATGAAGGAATCATGATGTGATCATACTACTAAGATTCCTATCATGTTCAATTATGTCAATATCTAAATTATCCCTAGTCATAAGATTAATGAGACTGGACATCGTTAATCTGGATAGACTAGCACATGTCAAACTTAATGGATCTCAAGAACTGTAAACATGAGATGTGGATGCTTATTAGAAGTAGTAAGTACATTGGATGACCTACCATGAGATCATCCCATGGATGTCCTATTTTAATGTCAATGATAATCTTATCATAGCAATGGTGTAAGTATCCTTAGATTTGAGGTACTCAAGGATAGCTTAGATATTGATTCTGTGTTTTGACTCCATTCCTTGTTGCCTTACAGAGGTCACTTATAAGGTGGTGATTGGGTATAGCTTGAGGTATTTGAAGGTAATTGAGTAGTCACTAGAGGATTTACCACTTCTGTGATAGTAGAAGATGGTACCTACGGCCTCTTATCAGGGTCATTACTTGGAAATCTTTGACTAGAGTACATGTGTCATAAAGAATATCTTTATTGAAATATAGAGTAATGAATCCCAAGATAAGAATTGATATCACTTGGCTAGATTTGACATAGTCAGTCTAGTGAGAGTTGACACTTTGCCCATACTCAAAACCAAGTAGGGTATAGCATGGTGAAAGGACGAATTGCAGAACAATTTTCTATGGGAGAGTTCGTGAGATGTTTCATAATGAGTATGGGTTCATTCGTCAAACCACTTACTTTCCGGTCAATTGAGAGTCATGATGTATTGCTAGATGTCGCTCATGACTTACTTGGATTAAGTGCTAATCCAAGTGGCCAACATAATTGGGAACCTAATGGGTCACACGCATAAGAGTGACTCAGAAGATTCATAAAATGGTTTTAGATAGAGATCCATTATATAGAGAGTAGTAGAACCAAATGGATCCTGATGAGATCAAGATATGTCTCGATGAGATCGCAGCATCGATATTGCTGAAACAGGTCTCCGGTGTGTTTTCCACACCCAGGACCTAGTAGGATCGACCCCAGTGTGACTGGACCACTTCAGCATTTATATACATATATATATAAAAGATATGTGTAACATGGAAGATGAGACAGGCTTCTTTAAAGGTGATGCATTTATTGCCTTTAAATGAAAAAAGACAAAAACAATAAAAGAAAAAAAAAGCTAGAAAGGAAGGATGATGATTGTGAGAAAAATGGTTTTAACAAGTTTAGAAAACAATTTTTCAAGCTATTCTCCTCATTTTTTTCATATTCTTCCTCTTTATTCTCTTTCACGGTTTTGCTCTCCATAGAACAAAGAATAGAGTAGCACTTTTTTCTTTGTTCTAGCCATTTCCAGATCAAAGAGTTTGATTCGGTTAGTTTCTCCGATCTTTGCGTGGATATCGTTAGAGGCGGTTTGTTTTGGTCGTTGTAGTTTCCGACAACCCGACGAGTAGAAGATCGAAGAATGAAGGAGACTACACACAAGGTATATGGTTATTATATGAATGATTAATTTGTATAAATGCCACGAATTCCTATATATATATATGTTATGAACATGTATGTGAATTGAGCATTTTCAGGTAGGTTTAATGGTATTTTCTTATATAGGCACATAGATTCTGGACTTCAGGAAAGTCCTCGAATAATTTTTTTTTGCACTACGTGTATATGATGTATGCACTGGAATTTTCCTACATTGGTATCAGAGCTTGTTCCCCATATAAAGGAAAAACCATAATATGTGTGATGTTGCCGATTGGTAGTGACAGTTGTGCATTCTGATTATGTTGAATTCAAAATCACTATAGAGATATTGTTTTCAAAATTTTATTGCTTAGATTTGCTTATGAGATGTTTCTAAATATGTCTGTGGAAGGGAAATTTTATCAATGTGATTTGATATCTTTTTGTTAATTAATTCCCTACTGTTCTGGTTGTTGTGTTTATGAACATTACATGAACAAGTGTGCTTGTAAATTCGAGAATAAATTATAGAAAAATAGTTTTTTGTGATTTTCTTTCACCACCACTTTCTAAGATTTTATAAATGTCTATGAAGATGGAAAAATGTTTTTAAGGTGATTGAATATTTATTTGAGAACTTCTTGTATGCTATTGAGAATGTCTGTGTTGAGGAACACAGACTCTGGATAGGCTTGGTTGCTGAGGTTGGTTGAGTTTTTCTTGGAAATAAATTCTGAAAAAATTCATGGAACATGTTGGGAACATGTTATAGGCTTTGTAATTTTCTCAACATTTATTGAAATTTTTTCAATGATTTGTTCAAGCAAAAGACAAAGTTGGACATTGAGAAAACTGCTGGACCTAGTTTGTTTGAAGTGGTGATTGTGTGTTTTTTTGGTTTCAATGCCTCGGATCATTTTTTAGGTCATCAAAAATATGTTACTTTGATGTTGTATGCATACCAAAATGATTTGTTTGAAATTGGGTTTCCAAAAAAATTTTAGATGTCAAATATGTCATATTAGTGTCCAGTTGGTATACTTAGTTGTCTTCATTGTTTTGGCCGTCACAAGTTATGTGACAAGTGCCGAAGTAGTCTTGATGAAGTGGAGACTACCTAGAGATACTTA
>JANZLC010000002.1:11918912-11929205 GCA_026413385.1 Erythroxylum gracilipes | reverse complement strand
ATGTAATTATTATTTATTATATGATAAAATTGTAATATTTTAAATACTTTGTATTGTTCTTAATTTTATATTTCTATAATGATAAAATAATCTTTTTTATATTAATTGTGATTATTATTTATAAGTGGAATATGTGCAAATAATATTAAGAAAAATAAATAAATTGCTCTTATTTTAAATTTCTATTATTATGATTTTTTTTAGACAAGGTTGGTTTAAAATTTACAGTACAATATTGAAAGATTATTTTGTATCTTTTAAAAAAAATTAGGAACTAATTTATAATTTTAAAAAATTATCTAAAACGGTACCCGATATTAACCGATATCAGTACAATATCGTACCAGAATTTAATCCGGTGCGATAATAACATTGGTGATAGGGTATGAGCAAACTTAAATCATTCAATATTCCAAGTCAGTTTCTTTATTACCCCCAGGATGAAGTTATTGCTAGCTTTCTAAAAATATTGTATGGATTGATCTCCTTACATAATTACTTATACTATTAGATTTATTTCCATTTAGATTTTTGGTATTCTCGAAATGCATGGATCAATACTTCCCAATCTTTCTTTTTAACTCCCAATATATTGTCACTATAAAGTGGGTCGATTTATACAAGTAAAGAAAAGATTAAAAAGAGGAATGTAAATCATAATTTCGATTCACGATATATTGTCACTATAAAGTGGGTCGATTTAACATCCATAATTTCGTAGGACAACGACGAACCTTATTTCAGTGATTAGGTAACAGCCAAAGTGCAAGTAAACAGTGGACAGGGGAAATCAAGCATCAGACCATGTAACCTCTATGCTTTCCTTGCGAGCCTTCCTTCGACGAATCCCTAAACCTTTCCAAACTCTTCGCGAGGCGGCAATGCAATCGTCACTAATGTCACACTCGTCGACAACCTCAGCAGTGACAGTGACACCATTTCCAGTAATACTGATTTGTTTGTTGCATCTCTCCTCGTCATCCCCTAACCAATCTGATGATATTGCCACCACCTTCTTGGTATTCCTGTAGTACTTGTCACCGCATGTGGCTTTCTCTCCTCCTCCTCTTCTAGAGAAGTCTCTGAAGGTTAACTTTGCCTTCATATTCTCGATTTTAGAGTTTCCTTTTTTCCTCTTGAGGCTGCTGTTAAATACTGCCTCTCCAAAACAATCCTCATCACCAATGCATTTAGGTTTTTGAAGGTTTTCTCCGTTAGTTTTCTCACCAGGACTTGATTTTCTTGCTTCAACAGCTACCTCATGAGTCGTAACCAATACCAGGAAAAGGACGCTAAGGATAAGAATAAAACTACTGCTTCCACTGGAATGTTTCATTTTTGAAGGTGGTGGAGAGGATGCACATAATCTGGAATATTGACACATAGAATTGGAGCTATAAAAGGATGTTGATGAACAGAACAAAGAAAGGAAATGAGAAGAGGCGTCCAAATTCATCATTACTTTGTTTAGTCTTTTGGGCAACAAATTATTCCTCATGTGGGATTATTTCAAAAATGGGAATTAACGAGAAGAGCTCGTGCCAAGAATTTTTGGGAAGATTGAGAGTTGATGTTCAAAAACAATCGAATAAGATAGGGCTTCAGTGGAAGTTTTAGTATAATAAGATCGATGATTATGAAGCAAAGTTTGGCCTCACTGTAAAAGTCGAAAAAGAAAGAATATGCGGTAAAACAAGAACTGTGCATAAGTCTGTTGAAGCAAAATTCAATCAACATAAAGAGGTCGCTCTTCAGGAACATCGTGTGGAACGCAACTTGGAAAAAATCGTTAGGTTATGCAAGACTAAGTTCACCTAGACTCTTTGAATTACTTCCTTCAAGTTCACCTAGAATCTTTAAAACTTAGGGATTACTCTATCCTTGTTTTATCATTCCTTTACTTTGTTAATTCAATTATGTTGGATCCTAGATATTCAAAGGTTATGATTATCTTCTCTTGAGATCTAATCAAGTAATCCTAATTGAAATAGATAAGACTTGAGTTGTAATCTCTCGATCTCTCAAAACTACTCCTAACTATTCAATTAGATTTGAAGCAATCCTAAGGGTAATTAACTCACAATTAAGATCTCTCATCAATTTCTTATTAGCCTATTATTTGCAAGTCTATAAAACTACTAACTCTTGTTGCGCAACTTAACACAAGTAACTTGATTCAATCTGTTGATTTAAACCAAGTCTGAGTACAACAAATATCACAAAGCAGTAATATATTGAATCTAACAAGGTAAAAGTTATACAAAATAATTCAATAATAAAACTCTAATATAGATTTAGCAATCCATAATCATGTTCAAAACACTACTATATAGATTTGACATACAATTCGATGAAATAGAAGAAAAGAAATAAAGAAATTACTTTGAAGACTTGATCCAAAAAATCTAGAAAGCTGAAGTTGATCTTGATGTTTCTACTTTTGATCTCTTTTTTTGGAGATGTGTTGCTTACTTTTTGATGTTTTTCTTTTTCTTTTCATACTCTTAAGCCTTTTAAGGTTCTTTTTAGGATTTTTCCCACTTGTTTTGGTTCTAAAAATAGACCCGAAATATCATGAATACAAAAATATCTCAAGTTGGAAATTTCTAGTGCACGATCGTGCATTAGCTATATAACACCCTATGTTAGGGGCTAGAAAATTTAGAAATTTACAGTACATCATATGCTTTGCATAATTGAGTATTCGCTAATATATGCATATGAATTTTGACTTATACAAATAATTGTACATGCATTCATTGGCATTCCGGGTAAATTTGATTTATAAGTAGAAATTATGGATTAAATTGGAGTGTATTAATTATGATTTGACAATTTTGGTATATTTTGGATATTTTCAAATTTTTGGTGAATTATTGTTGAGCTGAAAATTTATTTGGAAAGTCATATTATTATTTTGAAATTTTTGGTAAATTTTAGAAAAATATTAATTTATGGGCCAATTATGGTGTGACACGTGGCAACCTATAATTATGACAATTGGCTTGTATGTATAGTGACACGTGGTCTGCTAATGGGTGACAGTTGTATTGCATGCAAAGAGTTTACGTAGCAAATGTTTTTGGACGGAAAATTCTACAGCTCTCACTTAACTTTCTTTCCCTTCTTTTGTTGTTTCCTTCACTAAAGAAATACTGTGGTTCAAAATAGCTTGTTTATCCTCTATTCGGTATACGTGTTTCACCCTCATTACTGGAACTAATTGCTGAATCAAGTAAGTTGTGCATTCTGTTTTTCATGGTTATATTAAGGATAAATGACAAAGATATGATGTTTTCATGCTTGTGGATGGGTGCATGCATGAACATTTTTGGGCTGTATATTGATGCTAAAAAAAAATTGCAAAGAAGATGTAGAAAGTGATGAAAAACCGTAAGTGATGTTCTGTGTTTTTGGGTGTTGTATTTGATTCTGCATTTGAGATTGGGATGAAAATTGGGATGAGGATATTGTTGGATTTTAAAACACATGCAAAACCATATATGCAGAAAAGTTGATAAACACATGCTCTATTTTTCCCAATATATGCGTAAATGTTTGGGTTTGTTAAAGATGGGTTTAAATGAGGTTAGAGTTAAAGAGGATATAGAGCATAATGAGGTGTTGTGTTTTAAGGAGTAAAATGATTAAAAAAACGTGGGCTGATGTGAAAAAAAAAAGAGAAAGGTGACGTTATATAAATACAGTAGAGGGAGAAAGTGAAAGTGAGATTTCTGATTTTTGATGATTTATTATAAACCTTGGATTTTTGATTTGTTGTAAGTTGTTGAGCTCAAGGAAGAGTAGGAAAGTTGGTTTATGTAATGTATGTAGTAGATATGAAGTGTAAAAGTGGAAAAAAAAATAAGGAGCTTTTAGTGGAGAAGATGAAGTTTGTGTGTTAAAGAGAGAAAAGATGATAGTTTATATGTGTGGGTTAAAAACTAGAGTTTTTCATTAAACAGCCCTCAGTTTTTTGCCTATAACTTCTACATCCGAGCTCCAAATGACTTGAAACTTAGATCAATAGATTCTTAAGACATTTTTCTTTATCACCACAAAAATTTATAATTATCTAAATTGATTTAAAACTGAATGATAAGATGAAAGTGTGGAAGTCTGCTGGAATGTTATGAACTGGAAATTTTCATGATCATGCTTCAGTTTTCAAATTATACCTTGATCTGTAGATTTATGAATGAGTTGGTTTTTGATTCATATTAAAATAGATACATATTTCTACAACTTTTGTAAAGAGGTCGATTTTTAATTATGTCTCTAAGATTTTCAAAATTGGCATGTAAGTGAGTTGTAGCTTAAGCTGAAGCACTGTCAGGGATAGAAATCATGTCCTGTGGTTATTGAATAAACTGTATTGATGTGGGCTTAATTAGGATGAGATTTCTTCACCAAATTGTAGCTTATTCGTTTATCTTTAAATTAATATAAAGTTTGTAATTTTTGGATATCTGAGCTAAAAGATATGAGTTGTATAATAAGAGAGAATGATCATGTTCTAGCCAAAAGTTCAAATGTGCAAAGTCTGAGGTATTTTGTGTATAACTCATTGAATACTAAATAAAATTGAATGATCTTAGAGTCTTTAGAAACTTAAGACACTTTAGAACAACTTTCCAGAAGGAAGTGTTGCCAAATTTTTTCATTTACCCTATCAGATTAATTATGCAAAGTTGACCCGAAATTATATGGGTAGAAAATCTGAAGTGGCCAATTAAGTTTTGTAATGAATTTCACATTTACTTTATTATGGTCCAATTTATAAATACAAATGACATTAATGAGGGCTTTGATATCTGATATTTCGATGATGAGAATTTCAATAAGATACCCTGAATTGTCATTGAACATGCATTGAGCATACTTTCTATACCTTGATGTGCATAAAAGAACACTTGTACATTTGTGCAAAAATGTGATATTTGTGAATGTGTTGTGTATGTTTTAGAGGAGCACATCGGACGTCAGTCAGATATTGCCGGACCATCCAGGCAATAGCTTATTAGAGCGTACTGTGAGTCAACCTAGATGAATTTCCTAGGATTGATTTGATTTGATTTATTAAGCTTCCAATTATTGAATTGTTGCATTTTGTTTATGAATTCCGGACTTAAAGTCCGAGGAGTAAATATTTGGGATTGTATTAGAAGTGTTCTGATTTGTTTAATAATTTTGTATTATATGTGGATTCTTAAAGAAAGTTGAATGTCGGACTTAGGTTCGAAGATTATGACATTCTGATTGTGTATTATGCTATATAAATTCTCAGCGAAAGTTAAATGCCGGACTTAGGTCCGATGATTATAAAATTCTGACTATGCTTTATAAATGATTGTGATATATGGTAAATTATGAATTGTTGCATTTCATAAAATGCATGCTCAGATAAAGGCGTTGTAACCGAAGTAGCCAGTATCAAGCGCTTGCACGTAGAGCTTTGCTCCGTGGTATATGATTCTGCACGTAGAGCCATACTCCGTGATATATGTTTCTGATTGAACCCAATGGGCCAGTATTTGTATATGTGATATGTGATAGGCACTCGGTCATAAAATAATAACGAATGTGGAGTCTCATATGCATCTATAGTTGTGTATATATGTTCTGATTTGCAATAATTAAATGATGTGTTGAAATAGTGTGAGTATTTGGAATATACATGTTATGCATGAATAATTACGAAATATGTTATTTGTGTATGTGAATCCGATGAAATCATCAATGATGGTTCATTCATTGAGTTTGCAAAACTCATAAAAATTGCAACGTGACTTTTCAGGTTCAGAGGAGTTATCCAATTAGACCAATTGGAGTACAGCCACTATAAATGAGCATGAGTTAAGGGTCGGGATCAGTTTGCACCTGCATATGTATTTCATTATGTTGTATTGAAAAGTGTAATCTTAAGTGTTGTACAATGTGTATGAAAATGGTTTGTGAAATGTAAAGATATTATGAAAACAAGTATTTTGTTTAGTAATAGGCCCAAGTGATTACTGAAACTTTGATGTGTGTCAATAATGTTTGTATCTTTTGAGATTGAAATTGTTATAAATAAATCGGGCTAAAATTGATTATCAATTTTCCGCATATGTGTTTATTGTTTAAGAAAAATTGCAATGGGATTCAACCATTTACTATTTTAGCATGTCACTCTTGTGGGATTCCTACTCAGATATCACTTAGGATATCGGATACGTGTCTTACGAGAGTGAGGTGTTACATTTTAACTCTATTAGTTACTAATTTTAATTAATTAAGTTAATAAGTTATTTGGTTAATTTAATTTGTTAGGTTAATAAAAGTTAAGGTTAATTTATCTATTAACTTAACAGGTTAATTTGTTAAGTTTAAGTCCCACATGTAAAAATGTTAATAAAAATTTTAATTTTAATTTTAAGAAAGTGGATTCCACACTATCTGAATATGATGTGACAATTTAAAATCCAGTTATACAATAAAATATTATATACATCTATTAGGTGATCGCAGATTGGGCCTGACGTAAATCTTGGAAGTTAAAAATGAGCTTGTTGCCTTTTCTATCAATAACCTCAATTTAGAATCACGTGATTGGAATCTATGATTTCAATTCGAAATCATGTGAATAAGCATGCCCCTAGATTCCATAATTTCAATTCTTCATCTCACTATTCACCAAAGAACTGATTCTCTTAATGTACGGTCCCCTTCAGACAAGTGATGCAAGGCCCTAGTGTGCTCACTTTTGATGTTGAGATTTGCTTGTCCTCTTTAGGGAGAGTTTTAGAGGTGGTACTGTCGTGGATTCTGGAATAGCAGTGACGAGACTAGACAAACAAATGTAATGTTGCGTACGGTTGCTGTCTCCCGTATGCGGAGACGGAACGAAACAAAAATTTGGAGACGGAACAGAAAAAATTGGAGATGGTGAGGTGTTTAGTTGTGATGAACAGAACAGAAAAATGTCTCTGTCTTGAGGACAGAAATGTGTTTGGTTGTAGTGGATAGAACATAAAAATAATATCAATGACGAAAATACCCCTGCTTTTTAATATGATTAGAAATATATAATTTATTGATAATTTTATTACGAATGATTTGTATTAGCAAAAAAGTTAACAAATAATAATAATAACAATTAAAAATTAATATCGAATAATAATAATAATAATGATAATAATAAGATAATTAATTTCGTATAATAAAAATAATAATAAAATGAAAACAAAAATGAAATAAACAATAATAATAATAAGTACAAAATGTATAATAATAATAAATTTAATAATAATAAATACAACATTTATAATAATAATAATAATAATAATAATAACAGCAACAACAACAACAACAACAATAACAACAACAACAACAACAACAACAACAACGACAATAACAACAACAACAACAACAAAATAATAAATACAATAAAAATAAAAAAATAAAAAATAAAAAATAAAAATTTATAATAATAATAATAATTAAAATTAACAATAATGATGATGATGATAATAATAATAATAATAACAATAACAATAGTAATAATATTAATATTAATCAATACAAAATTAATAATAATAATAATAATTATATTAAATTAAATTAAACATTGGATAAGAAATAAAATGAGAAACTTAAATATTTCATTAATAAAATGAGATACCAAAAACTTACATACATCAAGCTATTGAATCAAAAAAATCCTACGAATTAGAAATTTCAGTACATTAAAATTTAATAAAACATCTAAGCATTTATAGAATTAATTACATAATAGGTTCAACATACATTCAAATAAAACATCTAAACATTCATAGAATTAATTACATAATAGGTTCAACATATATTGAAAAAAAATCACATAGCATTCATGGAATTAATTACATAATTGGTTAAAGATACATTAAAGCCTTATAATTTATTAATATTATCCTTAAAAATAATTCCCAAAATGACTCAAAAGGCAATGAGTAAAAATACTTGACTCTATGCCATTTTTGCCTGCGAAGTTGCAACTTCATTGACTTGTTCATTTGTTGGGAGTGCAAATTGAGTTGACATTGATGAGGGTTCATTGGCGGTAGGAACAATGTCTTCATTACGACGAATCCCCCTACATGAGTCCATGACATAAGCACTCTATGCTTCATCCAATGTCCGATACCCCTTGAATCTAGCATTAGGAAACCCCTCAGTTGCCAATTTGACATCATCCTATTTTGTAAAAATACGTACTTGACGTCCAACAAAAACCACATAGAAGTTGTATCTGCCCATAGTTATACCTGGAAATGAATCATATTATCATCATTCATACACGTACATAAATGGCAAACATTAAGAAGTTAGTAAACCAACCATTCATCATTAATAGACAATTGTACAAACAAAGTCAACAGTTCAACATATCATCATTCAACATCACAATCCCTCTTCCATAACCATGCAAATTAAGAAATCATACATTAAGTCATATTTCATCATCTAACAGGCTCCTAACATAAGCATGTTTTTGTGCTAAAGTTAAACCCCAGAAAAGATTCCCATCTTAAGCATTCTTAGCGAAGATCTTTGCAGTCCTGACAACTTCGTCAATTGAGAAACCCAAATTCTCAAGCTCTTCACCTAGCTTAGGTCCTTGCATTCCTACAATGGCATCTGCAATTACCCTAGCATTCTCTTGACTAGTGTCAATGGCACGAACAAATGCGGCTGCAAGGCTTTCTAACGCTTCACTATCCCTCATCTTCATTTTCTCTTTGTTTTGTTGGTTTCCGTTAGGGTTGCTGGAAGATGTGACATAACCAACTACATGGGCTGAAGTAGTTGGAGCAGGAGTGGCCGATGGACCTGCTAGATCAAATGGTTCAGCAGAAGCTGGTTGAGCAGCTGGTGCTTCACCTTCAGTTTTATCTGTGTCAAGCTGAGCAACAACATCTGCAGCATCTTGAGCCCTTCCACCAGTGGCTCTATCCTTCTCAAAGACAAACTCAACTCTTGGGTAAAGCGGGAAAGACTTTTCAGGAGTGTAGTACTTGTTAGGGTGTCTCTGGAATAAACATCAGAAAACGTCAGCATGGTAAACATATTATTATTCGGATACTTCTATAAACAATCAACAATTAACACAAAATTACCCTCGTCTATTCATCTAACACTTGCTTGCTGTCAACCTCAACGCATTGCTTGCTTTCATTCTAACCAAATCCACTGCAGTTTAATATGTCAAAGGCTGTCTGATATTTGTCCTTCAACCTTTTGTGCTTATTTTTGACATGCCTCTTGTTAATCCCACAATCAGGAAACTTCTCCACCATCATTCTAGCAAGAAGTTGGAAAGTACTAGGCTTAAATTGCCCATTATCAGCTCTGTGACCAGCAACTACAGCCTCCTCCATAAAGGTCACAAATGCATCTGTTTCATCTGAAGTCCAAATTCTTGACATTGCACCTAAACCATGCAATGTCAAGAATCCCAGAATGTTCCAAACCATTTCCATAAATGATTAAGTAACATGAGTTTTGCAAAAAGAGAGAGAAAAATCAGATTGGCGTTAGTCTTTGGAAAGCATGAGTTTTGCAAAAATATTGATTAAAGTGAAAGAGGTTTTAATGAAAATCGTTTAGGAAAGAGATAAGTAAGGTTATATAGGTTTTGTTCACGTTTGACAGTCATGAAATAAATTTTCAGCATGGGTTTCTTTTATTAATTGGGACTTTTATACTTTGATTAAGGTCAAATAGAGTAATTGGAGGTATAAGAAAGTATAAGAAAGGTATAATTGAGATTATGTTGGGTTAAAGTCAAGTTTTTCCCTTTCTTTAAAATTTCAGCATGTAGTTCTCTTGGTAAATTGGAATTTTTGTGCTTGATGAAGGTCAAGAAAGAGGGGAGGAAATTAAAAGAAAGGTCATTGGCCCGAGAATCAAGCTTAAGGAATTAAGGTGGGTGATTTCTTAATACTTGAGATAATAGGCTTCTTAAAGTTTTCATAATAAAGATAAATAAATGCTTTCTAATGACGTAACATGTTTATATGAATTACTTTTTGTGATGTTTTTCACTTGATTATGATGTTCTTTGAGTATGAGTTTGTGTTGAAATGATTTGTTTAATGGTTCGTGAAATGAAAACGATAAGAATTGGTTATTTCGGAAAAAGAATGAATTATATGATTTTGGAAAAATGCCATGTTTGGCATTCATGTGTGAATGGTATGAAAATACATGCTTATGTGGGTTTGTAGTGATCCCCTCCGTTTAGCAAGTGCACTTGTCTATATAGGCTTCGCC
>JANZLC010000002.1:11884926-11900436 GCA_026413385.1 Erythroxylum gracilipes | reverse complement strand
TCCACTAAAATATTTCTCTGCCTCTTATAAAATTGGATCTTGATGCTTTGGGAGCCTGCCATCTTCAACTTAGATAAAACAAATTCTATTGTTGTTTTTCCTACCCACTAATGAGTTGAAGAAGAACTTAGAACATTTGTCAGCTTTCTTCATCCATTGGACCCTTGCTCTCTACTTTAGCAAAAACTCATGATTCTTAACAGCCAAGAGATAGTTGTTCAGTTTTTCTTTCTCTAGTGACAAAAGTAAAAGGTCCCCAGTGTTACCAGAAAGTTGCCTTTGAATTTTAGAAAGGTCACTCTTAGCTCTATCAATAGCTTCAGCAGTGGAGCATTCCCTTTTAGCATTTAGTTTTTTCAATTTATCTTTTATTGCTTTGAGCCTCTAGACACATATAAATTGTTTAGTACCATACAGTTCCTTCAACAATCCTTCCTTAACAACCTCTTAAACCCTTCCATATCTGCCAAAAAGTTATTAAATCTAAAAGGAAATTTAGTATTCTGTTTTAGGAACATACCTTCTATGTTGGCAACAGAGTGATCGGAGAAGAGAAGATCTAGAAAGGAGGCAAAACTCATATGAAGCTAAAGTAACCAACTATAATTTGCTAGCACCCTATCTAACTTTTTCCTTATAGACTAGTCCTTTGCCTGTTTATTACTCCAAGTAAAAATGGTATTTGAGATCAGTTAGGCGTAATGTCTTTATACAATCCTTGAAATATGATGTTTAGTTCCTCATACGAGCATTTCCTTAAGCTTCAATTCTAAAGAGAGTAGAATTAAAATCCCCACTAATAACCCAGGGGCCAGCCACTCTATTATGAAAATCTAGCAAACTCTTCCACAGCTCCTTCCTTTAGAAGGCATGATTAGAGCCATATACGACAGAGGAGAAAATACACACATCCTTTAACTTGAAATGCCATATGCATACCTACATTTCCACTTCCAGGACATCTACCTCCACAAAATCTGGATTAAATCCAATGAATATTCTTCCCAAAGCATGCTTCAAATGATTAGTAACAAATTTCCAATTAATACTCAATTTATTCAACTTCATAATAATATCTACTCTAACCTTAGTTTTGAAAAGAGCAATTAAACATGGTTTTTTTTATAGACAAAATCCCTCAAAGCTACATTGTCCTTATGCAAGTTTTATTTAACTTTATATATGTCAAACTATGACTAGAATTGAGCCTAAACTCTATAAAGTAGGCATTAGCTATGCTTTTATATTCTAATTCATCACCAATCTCATAATTTTACCTAAAAGTAACAAAACTACTATGCACCTCATTAAGTATATTATAAATTTCATACCGCAATCAACGGAGAACATGGTGAACAGAGCATTAGACACAAAATTCAGTAGAAAGGGAGACAAGAAAATTTTCACAATCATAATAAGTGGAGCAATCTATAGGCTATGGAAGGAAAAAAAATCAAAGGCTTTTTCGTAACATTAATCAGGAACCTGAAATGGTCATCAGGAATATCAAGTATAGAATAAAGGATCAAATATAACATCTGATCTAGTCTTGGGGTTGAGTATAAGAGGCATGGTTTTAGATGGGATCAAAGAGCCCAAAGGGATTGGGTGGACTTCAATTAATATTTTAGAGACTACATGACCTGATAGGAGACTAATTGTCAAGTGATAGAATTAGTTTTATGCTTTGTTGTTTTACTTTACATACGATAAGCTTAGAATAGGTTTTATTTTCCTTCTTGCTTTAGGATTTTGTTGAAGTGCTGATTGTACGCTATATAAGACTATTGCCATCATAATTTAAGGGACTTTTACTTTTGATTATCAATACGAGATATTTGCTCAGTTTACAAATAACAAATACTTGCCATCTTCTTAAATTCTCCTTGTCGCCTAAAAGGAACAAAGGTGAATCTCTATCCACCATAGCTGATCGTCTCCTAACTAAATCAGATTAGGAACAGGAAGTCAAAATCAGTCATACAGATCAAAGGCAGTCTCCGACTAGCTAAGGAAGTCTTCGGACTTGACCGACATTACAACTCAAACTTCTACATAAATTACGTATTTAGGTTAGAGGCTAAAAGAACACTATAAAATGAAGATGTTTATACTATCATTCTGAGATAGATTTGAGAGACCTAAAAAACGTATAAATTAACTTGTTTTAGTCTATCTCTTACATATTTTGTAATCCTGAAAATTATATATTCAAATGTTACTTTTCCTTTCTATTGTGACAAGCAAGAGGAATAAAATTTTTATAAATTAATAGCTTCTAATATTCTTTATTATTTTGTAATATCCTTTGGCATAATCTATACCATGTATTCCTATATATATTGTCGATAGAATATATTTAGGTTGATCGAGCTTCATTCATCTTCAGTATAGATATGACAAGTCCTTGCAATGCTACGGAGGTTGTGAAGCGTATGTGTAGAAATTTGAATTGCTATTGACACGAAAATTATAGCTAAACAAGTCTATCTATCTAATCAATTAGCAAAATTATAATGTTCTGATTAGTTGAAACAAAACCCTAATGTTGGGATAAGTTCAGGAAATCCCAAGAAACTGTCATTTAGGACTAGTTGGAAACTCTGTTCTTGTCCTAATTCTAATTTTCTGCTTGCTACACCTTTTCAATACGACCTGGAATTCTCTGTTTAGCACGACCTCTCTATTCTTGAGAATGTTAAGGTTAAAGGTAAATTAGTAGTAGTTTGAACTTGCAATTGGAGATCAATCTCAATCTATCCCACGACCTTGATGAAATAGAATTCAGTCTCAACTGCCCTTTTTAGCTTTTCTTTTTTACAAACTTCCTAAGTAATCCAATTCTGGTGATTCAACTTAAGCTAAAAATGTGATTAAAGCAAGCTTTTGTTTTAAAATTTCTAAATAGTAAACTGCATCTTTTATTATAATTTATATCAAAGTTATGAATACCTTATCGATACTGGTTTCGGATTTGGTTCTGATACTGTACTATATAAGTATTTGATCAATACCAAATATTATTTTAAGTAATTTTTTAAATTTTAAAAGAGACTCTAAATACCAGGTATCATTTTTTAAGTATCTTTGAGTTGACAGGAGTTTAATGAGCATAATTTGTAACAGTACTGATATTAGATTTAGTGACGATAAGTTTAGACCTATTTATATTGGATATTGTTTCGATTAATTTTTAAATATATTAAAATATTTTTTGAAATTTTGAAAAATTATAAAATAATTTAACAATATATACTATATAATTTATAAGTGATCGGTTCATTTCTTTAGCCATCCATTCGCTCAATTATTGTCCTTCGTTTTCTGCTGAGATGCCTACGTTTGCTGATCAATGGTGGAAATGGGTTGCAGGAATTAAATGTGCATAATACGGACAAGTCAATGGTTGTTAGAAATTAATTCCTACACATTATATATTAAGATTTTGAGTCCAAATAAAATTTAAATTTTCTAAATAATAAACTTCATCTTTTATTATAATTTATATCAAAGTTATGAATACCTTATCAATACCGGTTTCAGATTTGATTTTGATATTGTACTTTTTAAGTATTAATCAATACCGTGTATTTAAGTAATTTTTTAAAATTGTAAAATAATTCATCAATTTATTATACTATATAATTTTTAGTTTTATATAAACCAGCTTGACCTGAAACTTATAACAAAAATATTTACAATTATATTTACATTGCATATATCGAATTTAACATATAAATCAAATATAAGTGAAATAAAAAGAAGAAGAGAAATGAAAACCTAAAACTTCATTTGATCGAATACACGCTTAAATCGCATTGAACCTAATTCTCGTTTTGCATAAAATCGTCATGATTGAGAGGAGTATTATCATCATTATTATTCAAATTCATTGCTCCAAATAAAATGTCAATACTTTCTCATCCAAGATTATCTTCTAAGTCATTCTCATATATCAAACTCAGTTCCTCAAAAACCTAATATGTCAAAAGATCGATATGATCAAGGCAAATTGGTCTACAAAATTACTTGTTCTATTAAGAATCTAGTAAACAAATAAAATTAATGCAAAATTTACTTCTCTTTTCTAACATTTGTATACGGGGAAGTGATAAAGTAGTTGGAAACAACAACGATTCTTTCTTTCTTTTTTATTTTTATTTGAGAATTAATTGAACTTCAATTTTCAATCATGAAAATACTAGAGACGATCCAAGGTTCCTATCCTTGAAGGAAGCATACATCGGAAAGAAGGAACTTTTGGTTTATTTAAAGACAATACAGTTAGAGATAGCACTGGTATACAAATGAGGTTTCTTAGATTTGCAAACCTCATCCCATCTAAGTTTTATTAAACTTCCCTCAGCGTTATGCTTTTCACATAAGAAACTCCGAACTAATTTTTCAATTGCCTTCACTACTCCTTTAGCGAGAAAGATACTAGAAGACCAATAAACTTGCAAGGAGTTCAGCACAGATTTAATTACCTGAAGTAATTCCCCAAAAAATAAGAATCTATTTATCCAAAGGCTTAATCTCAGTTGTATTTGTTAGGATTATATATATATATATATATATATATATATATATCTTTTATTTAGTTTTGGCATTTTAATTCGACATATAAGATATAACCTGTAGGAATTATACACTACATTGGAGTCTATCATCATGGTGATATTGGAATTATTTTAGTGCTGGATTTTGTTTTTACTGCTAGACATGTTGGTGACTAAATGGTGTTACTGCGGTTTGTGTTGATTTTATGTATTGAAGAAAATAAAAGGATGAGGTTGTTGCGTGTTTGAATTTGAAGTGATGGTTGCATGGTTGTAGTGGGACTCTTATTGCTGGTGGGATTGTGCACATCTCCTAATCACTGTAGAAGTCTATCAAACAAGTGAGTGCGCAGAAACCAAGTTAGAGTGTGTGTGCGGCAATGAAGTGGAAGTGCGTGTGTGGGATAGAGTTTATGTGAATTAGTTGTTCAATGAAACAATGACTGCGGTTGTGTGTGTTTCTTGGAAGATTGCTGAACAACGTATGATGTGTGATAGATGCCACAGTGAAGAGAGCCACGGTGCAGTGGGTTAGTGATAGCTACGGTGAAGTGGGTTAACCTATTGTTTTATTCAAGACGTCTTCAATTGGGTTGTGTAATGTTTTTGTCAGAACAATACTGTGGGTCTTCATCTATTGTCTATACTTCCATATGGTTTAATTGAGGCTGAAGAAGTTGGAATGGATCGTTTCAATTGAAGGATTATTTCAAGAAGATAAAACTATAGGGAAGTCTTTCTTTTATCTCAAGTATATTGTCGTTCGGTTCTTAGTTGATTAAGTACTTGAGTTATTTTTTTATTAATTTTTGTTTGAGTGAAAGTAGTTAGAAAAATCCTCTGACGAAGTTAACATGGGTCGGTCGTGTTATCGGGTGTGAAATCTTTCACGGGAAGTGAGGTTGAGAGATAATTACAAGGATTGAGTGGTGTTGCTTTAGTGTGACCTTATGTAAATCTATTGCACTTTCTTTAAAGTATTAATCTGGGTGAGGGTCACGCAGACGTAGGCAAAGTATGCCAAACTGCGTTACCAAATTTTTGGTGTATTTATTATTTCGGTTTTGCTTGCTTTTATTTTTGTTCGTACTAAAGAAGCTTACAGAAAGTTTGCGAAATAATTAACACCTTCGATTTTTCAATTGGTATCAGAGCGAGGTCACCGATTCAGAACTTGGTGGCAAGTTGGTGCAGATCCTAGTTTCGCAAGCATGGCTACAAGATAGGGTGCACCAATCATCAAACCACCACTATTGGATGGATTTAACTATCCTGCATGGAAATCACAAATGAAAGTCTTCATCCAAGCTCAGGACACGAAAGCTTGACATTTGGTAGTACATGGTTGGATGCATCCGATGATCACTGATGATAAAGGAGAGGCAGTTTAAAAGGATCCATTTGAATGGATAAAAGTCGAAGAAGAAAGTGCACTCAGAAATTCACAAGCAATGCATGCGATATTCAGTGCTATTGATGAGGGATGCTTCTTAATGATTTTAGACTGTGAATTGGCTAAAGAAGCGTAGGATGCTTTGCAAACTATTCATGAAGGGTCAAAATCTGTGATAGTGTCAAAACTACAGATGTTAGCAATGTAGTTTGAAGAGCTGAAGATGGATGAGAGTGAGACTATTGGAGACTTTCATGAAAATTTGCGAGATATAGCGAATCAGGCACATCAACTGGGGAAGAAATACTCCAACGTGAAATTAGTCAAGAAAACGTTGAGATCATTACCTCTAAGATTTATTCCAAAAATTGCAACAATAGAGGAGGCTCACGACATTGATAATTTGTCATTGGAAAAAGTTATTGGAATCCTTACAAACTTCGAAATGAATCTTTTAAGAGGTAGCAAGAAAGAAGCAAAGGATTGGCACTACAGGTGGAAACTAGAAAAAGTATGAATGATGCGGAAGATGAATCAGATGAAAATGAAGACTTGGTATTACTCACATGAAAGTTTGGTAAATGACTGAAAAGAATGAAAAAGGAGAGACCCGACTTTAGACAATATGGCCGAAGTTCATCAAGTAACAATGCAAGACAACAAGTCAAGACACAAAAGGGTGAATGGAAGGCAAGAAGAATCCAATGTCATGAATGTCAAGGTTTTGACACATTTAAGCCGAATGTGCTAATACTTTGAAGAAGAGAAAAGGAAAATCCTTCACAAGCACCTGGAGTGAAAATGATTCCGATAGTGAATATGGAAACGAAGAAGAAATTGCTAATGGTTCTACGTTAGTTGCCCTATACAGCAAAAGTCCAGTTACTTGCTTAACAGTAATTGAGAAGGAAGTAACTGAAGTCGAAAAAGGGGGAAAATCGGGAAATTTTGAAAACAATCCAGCTCAAGATCTAATATCAGATTATGACAGCAATGGAAGTGGCCTAGATGATAAAAAAGGGAATATTTATGAGGATTACAAATCTATGTATGAAAAATGGGTGAAAACGTGTAGAAAGAATGAAAGATTGAAGGAAGAGAATCTCTCCATGATGAACACCATACAAGAGTTAGAAAAGATGTTAATATTGACGTCGGATGAGCTTGGTGAAGCTAGAATGAAATTGATAAGTACTGAAAAAGGATTGAGAATGTTGAATGGAGGCACAAAAAAACTAAATAAGTTGATAGAAACTGGTAAGGTTAAAGGAAATTTTAAAGGCATAGGCTATAAAGGTGAGTGCTCGAAAGTGAATGATGGAAACATTGATATGTCCAGATCAGTCCAAGAGGTAAAAACATCAAAAAAGAATAAGATTTGTACCCACTTGTCATTTTTGTGGAGTCGTTGGACATATAAGGCCAAGATGTTATCAGTTGCTACAGATGCTATTTCAAAGAAGACAAAGCCGAAAAAGTATACATCCTTCACAAAATTTCAACATCAACTTTCAATACTGAAATCCACATGCGTAAAAAGGAGTAAGTTACAAGCTCTTGTAGTTCGTACATCAATGAAGGCAACTTTGCAACATGGTTGGTACTTTGATAGTGGATGCTCACACCACATGGCAGGGGAAAAGACTTACTTAACTGACTATCAGAATTGTATAGATGGTCATGTGACCTTCGGAGATGGAAAGAAAGCTTCGATGATTGGTAGAGGAACATTATGCGTGGATGGTTTGCCTCCTCTCAAGAATGTGCCCCATGTCGATGGATTAAAAGCAAATTTGGTAAGTATAAGCCAACTTTGTGATGATGGTTTGTTAGTTAAATTTACAAGTGATGAATGCAGGGTATTAACTAAACAAGGAGAATGTATTGTGAACGGTAAGAGATCAACTGATAATTGCTATATGCTTCAGGTCAAGACTCCTTGTAAGTCAGCCACTTATGATAATGATATTGATTTATGGCACCAAAGGCTTGGGGACGTAAATCTTGATCTCATCATCAAATTGACAAAATTGGAGGTTGTGAAGGGTTGAGCCAAAATGAACAAAGAAGAAAATCAACGTAACCGACCATCCAAATCAGCTCAAACAAGCAACGAGACAAGATTGAAGAATTGCCCAGATCTACAGTTAGTTACTGTTGAGGAAGGAACTGCAGGAACTGATCTATAGTTAGTTACTGCTGAGGAAGTAACTGCACGAACTGAAGAACTTTTAGTTGCTTCGGATGACGAATCAACTAAAACACTAGAAGCTGATATGAACCGAGATTCTTCATCTCGAATCCAAAGAAATAATCCACTAGAAAACGTTACTGGAGATGTTAGCGAAAGAAGAAAAAGGGCTGATTATCGAGAGCTTGTGGAAAGTAAAGCAATCATCTTCTCACATGTGTCTACAGAAAAGCAGTTGGCAGATATGTTTACAAAACCTCTTCATGCAGTAAGGTTTGAATTTCTTCGAGGGGCACAAGGAGTGTGTACTTTACAGTTTTGATATTTTTGTTGTTAAAAAAAGAAGAAACGAAAAAAAAGAAGAAGAAAAGATTTATTTTTTTTAGTTCTTTAGTTTTATGATGCTATTGTTGTCTCATCGTTTTAGTAGTTTGCATTGTGACTTCTATTTGGCTTCACCGAAGACTCCTCACCTCTCTCATCGGTATGGATCTCTCTCAGGTATCTCTCTCTCTTTCGGGTATATCTCTCAGTGTTTTCAATGGTAGTAATGTGCCTTCTTGGCGTGCTTATGATTCTTCTACTGCATCTATTGTTGATTATTATGATTATGCATTTTGATTCTGTTTTGTCTCAAGGAGGAGGCAATAGATTGTTTATGGTGAATGTTCCATTCAGGGGGAGATTTTAAGGTATATGCGTGACTATTTGTCTTACTTTTTGACATCTTTTTGTCCTAAGGGGGAGAAATTTGGATGACTGGTGTTCTTTTGAACTTGATGTTTGATTAAGGGGGAGCATTGTGAATTTCATCTTTATATGACCAATTATGATTATTTATGTAGAGTTTCATATTTGTGACAAACAATGCCAAAAAGGGAAAGATTGTTAGGATATATATTTGGCATTATTTATTAATTGGACATATAAGATATTAGTTGGTTAATGACTTAGATTCAAAAGGTATAAGGATAATCTTCTAGTTGTGATAGAATCCTACACAATACTGAAGTCTATTATCATGTTGGAAATTGAATCATATACTGCTATATTTTGGTGAATAATTGAAAAAGGAAGTAGATTTTGCGTGTTTGAATAGGGACATTCTTTTGTTGTGTGGCTAAAGTAGAATTCTTCTTAGTTAAGTGTGTTTGTGTCATGCACGTCTCCTATGTAGAATAGATGTGAATCTCTTGTTGAAGTAAAAAGCATAGATATTGCAGCTGGGTTGTGCGGTAACAACATGGTGGTGAGCGTGCAGCAAGAGAGTGGACTTGCATGTATGGCATAACATTAAGGTGCATTAATTGTCAATGAACAAAACACTGCGTTGGGGTGTGTGTTTTGAAGACAACTAAACAACGTATGCATTAATTGGAGATAGAAGAATGTTTTGTGTGTGTGACATACAACTGTGAAGTAATTTGATTATTGAATCAATACTGTAGGAGTGGTGCTTGTGTGTGAGTATGCAGAATAACGAGTGAGAGGCATTGGTGCTGTAGACGTTTCTAATCAACAAAATTGAAGTGAATCTCTTGTTTTGCAAAAATCGTGGCTGTGGTGTGTGCGGTAATGGAGCAGTGAATGTTATGCTAAGGTGAAAAGAGTATTAGTGTAGTGGGTCAGTGTTAGCTTCGGTGAAGTGGGTTAGCTTGTTATTTTTTAGTCTTCTTCATCTGGGGTTGTGAGATGTTATTTGTGAGATAAACACCGTGGGTTAACATATATTTTTCTAGACTTGGTCTTCTGGATTGTGTGCGATTTCTTGGCTACATCATTCTTCATTGGCTCAATGATTATTAATTGATTTCTTTATAGGCTGCGTATACTTTGGTTGGTAAATGTGTTATCGGTGCAGCTGTGGCTTCGTGTTGGTGTTTATGTGAATCAACTCATTGTTGTTGCGACGACTTCTAGATCTATTTTAGTGGAGTGGAACTCATCGGGAAGTTGTTCTTATCTATCTCAAGTGTATTTAGTTTTCGTTCTTTATTATTTTAATCATTGGAGTTATTTGTTCATTGTTCTTTCATTAAAAGATTGATTGAGAAAATCCTTTATTTAGTACGAGGCGGTCGTATTATTAAGTGTGAAATTCTTTCACAGGAAGTGAGGTTGAGGAATAGTGTCAAGGGTTGAGTAATGTCGGTTCAGTAAAGCCTTGGGTAGATAAATCTATTGTACTTTAGTGGAAGTTATTAAGCTGGATGAGAGCCTCGTAGGCATAGACAAGGTGTGTCGAACTGCGTTATCAAATTTCTGGTGTTCTTATTTTTTGTTTTTGCTTGGTTTTATTTTGTTCGAGCCAAAAAAGTTTACAGAAAGTTTGCGAAACAACTAACCCCTTTCAGTTTTTCAGAAGGGTTTTATCTACCTTCCTTCTTTCAAAGTTATTAACAAGTAGAAAGTTATTTAACCTCATATTATGCTCGACGACAAGAGAAGCCAAGGAATGAGGTTTATATAGAATAAATAAGCAATGCTTGGAAGTTTGAAGCTAAGTGAGTTGAGAGGGCACAAAGAATGAGGTTTATATAGAATAATTACGTATGCGTCACAGCGTCAGGGCAAGAGTTCACATCAGATGTATAGCTCAAGCCTCCAGAAGAAATCAACCGTTTTAGAAAAAAGGAGACAAAATGTGTAATAGATCAAAGAAACTGATGAACTTCAATTCAGCAATCTTTCATTTTGTTTTTTGCTCATAAGTTTATATTTAATCAAATTATTGGCGAGTAAATATGTTAATCTTCTTATGACATGTATATAATCTCGATTCACTAGCTCTTTCTTCTGGTCAGATCAAGTACTGGCCATTTGTTGGGATTTGACATCATTTCGTATTAATTTAATGGAGGGAAATTGCAAGTATTGATTTTGTGACCAAATATGAACTATATTTACATTCAGGATTCCAATTGAAATTGATTTAAGTCTAAGGAAAATAACTAAAATGAAATTAAGCTTAATCTTTAGATACCAAATATACATTATTAGCTTTAGGTATGAGTATACAAAAATTTCTTATAATTTAAGAAACTTTGGGAAAATTTCCTAATCTTTAAAATTTTTGAAAAAGAACTTTTTCTAACTTTCAGTTTTCTAAAAAAATTTCCTTCCTTTAAACGTCATAGTACTGCTGTTGCCTGCAACCAAATTAAAAAAGAAACCAACTTCCGTTAATACAAATTAATGTAATAGTAGTAAGTAGATATCGTTCCCACGAGAAATTTTAACGATAATGATTGAATAAGTTCAAAACTAAAATAAAGTAACGAAATGGGGGGGGGGGGGTTCAATTCATGGCAATTTAAAGAAAAAGATGACAAACATTGAAAATCAATAAAAGTAATTGGATTTGAAAATTTAATAGAAAAACCTTGGTTTCAGGTAACCAATGTTATCGCGCTAAAACGAATTCTAGATATAAAATTTCAGTCTTTAATAAACATTCATTGGGGGATGTTTTCTCTTAAGCATAAATGACTAGAAACATGTATCCTAGCATTCTTATTAAGCAACAGCCTAGATACGATCATAGGTTCAATTGAATAATAGCATTAAGAACTAAGAAACCAATGTATAAGATAATACATGTACGACATGAAATTAATCAAAACGAATATCTTCTTAGAATTTCTGACTTTAATATAAAATGGTAATCCTAATTGCTACTTGTGATTAACAAAACTGAACGTCATATTTAATTAATCCAGCTATTGAACGAATCAATCCCTAGTTGCGCACCTAGAAGTCAATCAATTCAATTAGAAAAAGTAATTCAGAAGATATTCAATGTTCATTAACAACACAAACTTTATTGAAACATCTCACACATAATAGCAGATAACATGGTTTTCCTTAACCAAGAAATGAAGTTTAGCTACTTACAATGGAATTGAAAATAATAGAAATAACAAAGCATATAGTCTCCATCCATGGTCATTTATTAAAGAATACGAAAATACTTAAAAGAAATGCAGAAACGTAAACTAAAACTCAAAGAAAAGCTGTAGAAAATTGTAAACTATTCTAACTTAAGGTGGGATGCGTGAACAATACGTGTTTCCACTTTTAGTGCCTCTCGATCCCTTCCTTTTCCATCCTCTCTTGCAGATCACGTCTCCCACGTGTTCAAATTGTGAATCTCCATTAATCTGATCCTAAAAGATTATGAAAATCTCAAACGAATCAGATTTAAATTTGAAAGCATATCTGCAGGTTTTTTTATTCTTACACGTGCCCACACTTAGTCACTGAATCTGCTGCCAACCTGGAATTTCATATTTTCTTCGTTTATTTTGCATGTTTTTGATTCAATTTCATCTCTAAGGTGTTGAAAATCATCTGAGAACAATTATGAGATAATTCCATTAATTTTGAATAATAATTTCAACGTATTAAAGAAAACTAAATACAAAATAAGCACAAATTGACAACTTAACAAATTCACCCACACCAAACCTTTGCTCACCCTCGAGCAAACATGTCAAACCACTACACTTTATCAATTCATCCTTCATAAGATTAAGTACACACAATCCATTAACTTGGGCTAGTAAGACTTAAGTTGCAACACATATTAATCACTTTTCACCAATGCAAATAAACAAAGTCAAAATAAGACATCTTTGTTCAAAAGAAAATATGAAATCAAAATAAATTCTTCTCATGAATTTCTCTCTTACACTTAAGTGTTTGAGGTTAAAGTGTTTCTCTTAAATCTCTCTCTAACATATTGCACTACCATAAGCTTGCAAATTCACTAGTTATCATTCCTTCGGATTACATGGGCTAATAGATCATAAGGACTTTATTAAGGGTTGTAATGGGGTTAGGTTCAAAGGTAAGGTAAAATGGCAAAGAGTTAATCACAAGCATTCACAAAGTACCAAGTAAAAGGGATATTCAAATTAAAATTATGAGATAAACATATTAACACAAAGGACTACAACTACCTATACTAACTAATGCTACTATGCTTTATTCTTTATCCTTTTTCTTCTCTTATTTTTTCTTTTTTTGATTTTTTCTTTCTTTTTTCCTTTCTTTTCCTTTTTTTACTTGGCTAAGAACAAGGGAGAGCAATAAAAACAAGAGAAATTATTAGCACCATAATTTAATAAACATATGAGTAGAAGTACCTATTAAAATACCTCAAAATACAATATAGAGCAAAAGTCCCAAATTACTCAATGCTTCATTCAACTTGTGATAGTGTAAGGCTAATGGGATTATTGGGTTTCAATGTAAAGTGATTGATTGAAAAACAAGGGTAAAGGCCCAAAAATGTGTGCAAAGGGAAAATAATTAGGTGGGTCATTTTTAAGCTAAAGGGTTTAAAAGCAAGGAAGGCCTCAATCATTTATATATCCCATGTAATTAAACAAATTCAATCCGGTTCAATGCAAGTTTTGAAGGCAAATATGACTAGAGAAGCATCACACAATTCAAAGAAATAGAATGACATAAAATGATGTCATTTAAAGCTTAAATCAACTCACAGGTTTAATTCAAGAATTCACCTTAATTCCACAAATTACCTAATCACTCAAATGTCAAAATTTTGACTAAGTGTACAAGATCAGTTATTGCAATTAATTCGCATGTTTCACTTAAAAATCACATAGCCCAATTTAATTTCATGCACACACCCAATCTTATCCAAACTGATATGTTAAAGCTTCATGGCTTAACATGTATAACCACATTCAAAAATTGAAAAGAGGCACACACATATACTCCAATTCCTTCCCCCACACCTAGAATGGGCATTGTCCTCAATGTCCAAACATAATAAAAGCATGAAAGAGGGATGAGAACATAAGTACTCCCCTAGATTGAAGACGCCATATGCAGCTTTGAAATGAATGATTGCAGCTTCCTTTTCAAATGCCTACAAACAAAACAAACCAAAGAAAACAAGTAAAACGATCAAAGAAAATACTCAAAAAATATGCATAAAAGAGAAAAACACAAAAAATATACGGATGGGGTGCCTCCCATCAAGCGCTTATTTAAGGTCAAAAGCTTGACCCTTGGCATATGTATATCATCCATTATCGAATGGATGCTTGAGCCCAACAGGAAGCATGCTTAAACTTCATGAGGAACCTGGTGCAACTTCCCTCGAAGTAGGCTCCTTCTTAGCACAATTCTCTAGAGCTTTTGATGAGTAGAACTTTATCGTTTCACCATCATACTCTAATGTCCACTCGTCTTTTCAGGCATCGCCCTTTCAACACCACGATGATCTCTGTAAAAGTAACGCCAATGGTTGTGGAGACTTAACATCTTGCTTGCCACCTTTGGTCTTCAGCTCGCTTGCCCATAGCTCGTTCAACTCATATGTGACTAGTGACTTTTCTTCTTCTTGCTTCTCTTCTTGTTCTTCTTCTTCTTTTACCTATAAACAACTAGGAAAAGGAAATGAAATTCGATTAGCGATAACATAAATTGCATCATTTACTTTTAGAGGTTGCACATCCTTCATCTTTTCTCGAACTATAACCTCTTCCTCTTCTAACTCCGCTTGCTCTTCCTTTATTACTTCTGGGTTAGAAAATGATCTCCACTCTTTGAAGGAATGCACAACTCCTCTGCATCACTCTCTTGTTGTCTAAAAATTCTTGCAGACATTGGGGTTTCCATTCTCTCCGCTAAGTGGCTCAATTGATCTTCCAAGGTCTTCAAGCAACTCCTCATTACTTGCTAGAATTGAAGAGTGCACTCATCGTCAAACTCATTACGATCTCCTCCAAAGACATCTCATCAGCTTGTGATGGTGATGGTGGGGCTAGAAGCTCTGGCTGGAAGTAGGACTACTCTTGATAATAGCTTGGTGGTTTTGTATTGTGTATCCAGCAAAAAGGAACACGTACAAAAAGAATAACCCAAAAATGAGCAAACTTCACATACCTTAGCTTGTTGGTCATCACTCGATATTTGCACGGCTAAGGGTGTGAAATTCACCACTTGATGGTCAAACCTAGAAGTAGCAACGGATGGAAACTCATTATCATAATAAGGATAATATGAAAAATCAGAATCAAAAGCATACTGATAATGAGCCATGCCGCTAAAAGATCAAAAAATTAGAAAAGCTGTGAAACTAAAATAAACAGAAAACAAGGTAACCAAAAGCAATGAAACCAAAACCAAAAACAAAAACAAAAACATCACTAAAAAACGTTAAGAAATTCCTTAGCAACGGTGCCAAAATTTGGTACTATTATCGCCTGCAACAAAATTCAAAAAGAAACCAACTTCCGTTAATACAAATTAATGTAGTAGTGGTAAGTGGATATCGTTCCTATGAGGAATTTTAACGGCAATGATTGTACTAGTTCAAAACTAAAATAAAG
>JANZLC010000002.1:11819155-11835107 GCA_026413385.1 Erythroxylum gracilipes | reverse complement strand
CTCAGAAGATTAGATGTTTAAGGCAGTAAAGGGCATAGAGAGAATTTGAGATTTTGTGAAAAGGGCCATAGGGATGATTTCAGGAGATAGTCGGAGGTTTTAACAAAAGCAGGGGGAGGAAGGAGATAGTCGGGTAGGTTTTAACAAAAGCAAACGACGTTTTAAAATATCAACACAGTCGTTTTGCTCTTGGAGCAACTCTGTTTTCATTTTGCGACGTTTTGTCTTTAAAACGTTGCAAAAGGTCTGACATATCCACGACGTTTTACAAAATTGTCGTAGAAAATGGGATCTTTTCGTGACGTTTTTAAAAACGTCACGAAAGCTCTACACAATTCAAGACGTTTTTCTAGAAAACGTCGCGAATTCTATTGAATTGTTGTAGTGACTGTAGCTGTATAAGGATGACCAAGATATTGATGCCAAAGACTGACTGAATCAAAATTTGCACTAAAAGCAACAAGATTTTTAAAGTTGATAGGAATCTTCAAATGATAGATATTATTGTGGATTGAACCCATTAGTAATGATATCTTAGTGTGAAGGTCCTTCACAATATAAGCAAACATTTAATCAATATGATAAGAATTATCTTTAACAAATTTAGCAACGAAGATGAGATTAATAGCCAGGTGGGGAACAACTAAAACATCATTAAGATGAAAAGAACGAAGACAAGTATGAAAAGATAATTGACCAGTGGAAGAAATGGGGAGTGTTTAACCATTACCAACAATCGCTTAATTTGGATCATTATACAGTATTTTAGAATCCACTAGTTGAAGATATGGTATCATATGAATAGTAGCACTACTTTCAGTAACCATTCAAGGATGGTACTAGAATTATATTAAGGATTCTCAGAAGGATGGTACTGGAATTATATTAAGGATTCTCAGAAGATTAGATGTTTAAGGCAGTAAAGGGCATAGAGAGAATTTGAGATTTTGTGAAAAGGGCCATAGGGATGAATTCAGGAATTCAAAATACCAGAAATGACAATGGGTAACAATATGCCCTCATTTCTAACAAAGTTGGCATTATGGTTTATTATGGTAGTAAGGACGGTTAGGTGGAATATGGATTAGAATGGAATGTGTGCGACTATTTTGGGATAGACTAGGATTATGGGTAAGGGTATAGGGGTGTTGGGTTATGTGGAATGGAGGTGGGCCACATGACCCAGGTATAAAAAAGCCGAAACCTAAAATTAAGAGCTGTGACGTTCGTGTCAAATGGTGGTGGAAAGTTGTAAGGAGGCATTGCTCGTGAAGAAGACATTTCCCCCGATGCTCAGTAAAGGGAAGGATTTTTTCTCATTGCTCAATAGCTTTGATAAAAGGTTTATAATTGGAAGAGAGGCCATTCAGAGCGAAGAGGTCAACATTTTCATCGGAGTTATTGTTACCAATAGTAGTTAGTTTATCAATGGTGGTGGATATAAAAGTGAGATAATTAGAGATGGAGGTCAATTCTTTCTCTAGCGTATGGAGTTTCCATTAGAGTATGGAACATTAAGAGTTGGTCTTTTGCATGAAGTGCTTTTCAAAGGCCAACCCAGAGATCCCTAACAATGTGATGACCCAATGCTAGGCAAGCAGTGGAGTTGGATAGTGAAGCAGTGTTAAAGCAATACATAAGCCTACCATGTTTTTTTCGGTGAATAAAATTTAGAGATGTAGAATCTGTAGTTAGGGAGGGAGCAAATAAGTCAATGTACCCAATGAGATTTGATGTAATAAGGATTGTTTGAACTTAATTTTTCCATATGAGATAGTGGAATTTAGTTGTATGGTCAAGAGATTTGTAATTTGATTGAACAGGAGAGTGGATGAATTGTGATCAGTCATGATATGTGATTTATCTGTCCCTGAAGAAATGTGGTATGTGGTTGTGAGAAAGCTGGAACTTTATCATAAGAGGCTATTGCGTTATTGTTTGTGTTTGGTGAGTAAAGTGTCTTGAAAAAAAGGAGGCCAGTGTATTGAATCAGAGATAATTCTGATACCATGATCAACTTTAGGAATTGCAAACCGGACTGTTATCTCTTTTTTCTTTGGGTTGTTTGGGATAACTATTTTGGGTTATGCTTGATCATTTGGTTTAACAAAATCAATTGTACATCGAGTCATAATATAGTCCCTGCACAATGATGACTTACTGATCATATCACATTGATAGAAATATTGTTAAAGACGTTCTCGGGCACGGAATATTTGGACAGGTTGCTAAATGCTGGGTTCCAGACACCAGCTGTTTCGTTGCTGTAAAGATAATTAAAAACCAACCTGCTTACTATCAGCAAGCTCTGGTTGAAGTATCTATTTTGACAACGGTTTGAACTGTCCTTAATTAACCACTGTAATTCATATAATATCTGATTTTTTTTCTTTTAATATTTTTCTTTCCTTTGCTGCCTTATTGCAGTTGAATAAGAAGTATGATCCAGAGGATAAGCATCATATTGTTCGCATATATGATTACTTTGTGCATCAAAGGCATTTATGCATCTGCTTTGAACTACTTGACACAAATCTGTAAGTTAGAACAACTGATGTTATGTTGCTTCCCAAGTACGTGTTTATGTAGTATCTTAGTGATGGTATAAAGTTTTTCAGGTATGAGCTTATCAAGATAAATCAATTCAGGGGTTTATCATTGAGTATTGTCCAAATGTTCTCTAAGCAGGTATGCCATATTTAGATCAGCAGTTAGACTACTGCTATGATGCATTATATTTGGAGTGACTCGTGTTCTCATTCATCTCTCAATGTTTTTCAAAAAGATTTTGCATGGATTAGCCTTGCTAAAAGATGCTGGAATTATTCACTGTGATCTGAAGCCTGAAAACATTCTTCTATGCACAAGGTGAATGACTTTTTGTCGTGAATTTTGGACTTAAACTCAGCAACTGCTCTTGTTCTTCAACTTGAACTTCTTTTTATCGTGAAAAAATACAGTGTGAAGCCAGCTGAAGTTAAGATAATAGACTTTGGATCAGCATGCATGGAGGATCGTACTGTTTACTCCTACATTCAGGTTGCAATGTTTACACATTATTTCTTTCTTTTCCATATCTTCCATATTAAGTTTAGTAATTGCTAATTCCTGTCATTCTGCAGAGCCGTTACTACAGGTCTCCTGAAGTTCTTCTTGGTTATCAGTATCCTATCAACTTAACCAGTGATCTACTCTTGGTTATTTATTCTTCTGTTTAAATTATCATTTGAAATTAATTTGCATCTCCTTGTAGCTAATTTCTATTGACTTCTTCAATGGAAGTTTTTTTTTTGTTGAAAAATTTCTTCAATGGAAGTTGCTTTGATTGTTGTACCAAAATTATTTGGACATGTGTGAATGTATTTTCCTTTCCTCAGCACATTTTAAATGGGTGTGCTAAATAGAAAGTTTCATCAAATTCTGTTGTTTTCGCTGAAAGTAATTGGATAAAATGATGCATAATTCTTTGGATGATTGTATTGTTATGTTACACTGGTGATTGGATCTTTTGTGTTCACTAGAAATTGATTCCTTTAAGATGGATGAATTTATGTTATAATCGTAATTTAATTGTGGCTCATTATTAAGTGTTGCTTAACATGTATCTAATTTTGGTTTGTATATCTTTTGCGCCATTCTAATGACTAATGACATGAAAATCCCAAAGGGATGTGACTCGTGTACTAGAAGGAGAAGGCTTGACCATTTAGTTGTGGACTGAAATCCTTAATCTATCCAGATATACTACAGCCATTGACATGTGGTCCCTTGGATGCATAGTTGCAGAACTATTTCTAGGATTGCCGCTTTTCCCTGGAGCTTCAGAGTTTGATCTTTTGAGGAGAATGATTGAAATTCTTGGGTAAGTTACTTTTCATTGTAGAATGAAATTATGATTCAGTGTTTATTGTTTACATTGAATTTGCTTACTTATGATTTTCTGGTGATGTATGACACACTTTTTTGGAAATCTAAGTTCTGTTTTGTGGGATCTCTTGAGATAAAGTAAAGAATCATGAAAATGTCGGGAGATTTCAGTGTTTTTTTTTTTCAATTTTTGTTCTCATCTTTTTCTGTGAGGAACCTGTAGAGTTGATGACTATTATGATTAAAAAAATATATCTACAAAAAATATATCTACAAAAGTTTTGGTGAACCATTGAAATCATTGGGTGCAGCGATTTTGTCTCTGTGCCACAGCTCCCTTGTGAATGCTATCTGCAAAATTTTTTTTCTCAAGTTTATCTAATCTGTTCATCTCATGAACTGACAATTCTGTGGTAAGGTGATGTCATCTAAGATTTAGTTCCGGCTACTTTAGCCAAACAAGGACTGGACTTTGTACTTATTCCAAGTAGCTAGATGTATGTGTTTCCTTTGCTTTGAACAAACTTTTACGTGTTGTTCAATTTTTGTAGGGGACAGCCTCCAGATTATGTACTTAAGGAGGCAAAGAATACAAGCAAGTTCTTTAAGTGCGTTCGTAGTGTCCATAACATAGACAATGGAGAAATTTGCTCTGGTGGTAGAAATGCTTACCAGGCATTATCGGTGGAAGAATATGAAGCTGTAAGTATAATAGATTGGGAAGTAAGAGAGGAATTTATAACTAAAGAAGTAAGAGTTCTCTATGAATGTGCTTCCATATTTATCTTTCCCATACTACCGATGTTTGATGTCTAGGTTATTTACTTCCTTGTCTGTTTCTTATGATGAATTTACTACTTGTTGGTGGTAATGGTTTTTTTTTTTTAATATGTTCAGAGAGAGATGAAAAAACCATCCATTGGGAAGGAATATTTCCATCATATGAACCTTGAGGCAATTGTTACAAATTATCCTTACAGGAAGAATTTGCCGCCGGAAGATGTTATAAAAGGTTGTTTCGAATGTGCTGCATCTTTGTCTGAACAGTATGATTCTAAACCTTTTTTAAAAAATTACCATCTGTTGCATTTCTTTTGTATGGCAGAAAGTCGAATACGATTAGCTTTGATAGATTTCTTGAGAGGACTTGTAGAGTTTGACCCGGCTAAGCGATGGTCCCCTTTTCAGGTAGTGAATTTTCCCCTGTTTCCATCATTTTATCACAACTTTTACTTGATTCCTTAAGCAGTATGCGTAATTGTGCATAAGAATAGTAACGGATCTTTCTCCTGCAGGCTTCAAAACACCCTTTTGTTACAGGTGAGCCTTTCACATGCCCTTACAAGCCGCCTCCGGAAACACCTCGCATGGTAAGTGGGTCATACTTGTTGAACTTACTTTAGAAGCTTCAGTTTTGGTGTGATGGTGCAGCTTTTTCATCTAAATGTTGATGATTATGTATCCTCAATGCTTTTACCAAAACCGTCCAAAATAACAATCAAGGATTAGTCTTAAATTTTAAATGTGTTTGGAATTGTCATTCTTTAGTGTTGTTAGTGGTTGCTAACAGATTCAACAGCTTTGTCCGCAATACCGGAATTTCAGTAAATCTCACCTCTTTTTATGTGTGTGTTTTTTTCTACATTTTCCTCTCCAACTGTACTTGTCACCTTTACACAGTTGACTTGCTAGTCTAAATAATTGGAAGAATCTATTGGAGGGTTTCTGAAAATAGGTTTCTGTCTACATTACTTTTCCAGTTTTATGTTGATTTTTAATTGTTAATAGATAAGAAGATGTAATCAGTTGTGAAGAATGTTGGTCCTGGCATTCTTTTCCTTTCTCATCCCTAAATGAATGGGTCGTGGAGTAGCAGATGTATTTATTCTAGGATTCCACATTAAGATGGTAAAAGAGGACACATCAAGATTTTAAAAATAATTTTATAAATATTTTGATCTAAGCTTCATTCTAAGGTTCTAAAAACTAGTAATCTTTGTCATCTTTTAGTTTTCCTAGTATGTAGACCTTTTATCTTCTTTAGAGGCATGTACAAATTCTCTGCAATTTGAGGGTCATGTATCAAACTATGGTATTCTTTTTTAAAATGATGCTGATGTCTCTGTTATTATACATGTTTTTATAGCCTGTTGCTCAAAATGCTAAGGTGGACCATCATCCAGGTGGAGGGCACTGGTTTGCTGCTGGTCTCTCTCCTAATGTGAGCTCACGGTTCTTCTGTTCTTATCATATTTTGGTTTTGGAGTTTGTGTCACCTACCAACCTCCCCCTTACCCCCTCTGTACGTACATCTGTTCATAAACTATTATGTAGGTTGTAAACATGTAATTGCTGTGGTTTTGTCTCTTTGATCATTGCATCTAATTGTATCCATTAGTATATGCTATTTTGCTAATATGTAATCTCTGGGACATATTAGCTGCCATGTCTGTGAAAGGCTCATGTCAAAAAGGAAGAGGAAGACAAGAAAAAACACTGACCATTTTCACATTATTCAGGTTCCAGGTAGGACTAGACCACACAACAGTCCGCACTTTCAGGTCTTTTCTTATGCACATGGAAATAGTTATGGGAGTGTAGGAAGCCATGGTAGCTATAATGATGGTATTGGTCATGGGAGCAGCTATGGAAGTTATGGTGATAGCAATCATATGTTTGCTTATTATTCACCTGTTGCTCCATCTGGAATGAACATACATCCCCAAGCCAGTATGTCAATGCTTGGAACTAGTCCTGATGCAAGACGGAGATTTATGCATTATTCACATGGAAATGGGCTCGGTATCAGTCCATCAGCAGGAAATTTTGCAGCACTACCCCTTGGAACTAGTCCATCGCAATTCACTCCACCAAGTTCGTATTCTCAAGTTTCGGCTGGTTCTCCTGGACATTATGGCCCAACTTCCCCAGCAAGAAATAGTTGTCACGGATCACCATTAGGAAAATTGGCAGCTGCTACCCAATTTAATAGGAGGAAAAGTTTGGGGTACCCTGGAAGTTGCCAAGTTCAAGAGGGTTCATCTTTGCATTGGCAAGGACAAATTAATGATGGCATGAGCTCTAGCCAAGGTGAGGGAAATCCTTCTGTAATTGGAACATCGACCTCTCATCAACATTCAAACTTTAGTTCTGGAAGCTGGATGCAGCAGCAAGGAGGTGATGGATCTATTCATAATATATCTGGGTCCTTTAAACCTTGTACTAGCATCCAGTCAGGGCGAGGTTGTGACAAGTTTGAGGCTAGCCTATCAGTGCCAGACCCTGGAGACTGGGATCCCAATTACAGGTGAAGAGAACTTTCATACTGACAAAAGCTTACTCGACATTATGTTTCTGTTGATTAAGGGATGCATTTATTTGATTTGATCAAACCACTAATCCTTTGAAATTGAAATGGCTTTTTCTTTATCTTTGCTTAAATAGGAACTAGCTATGATTGTGCTGTTTGATCACAGTTCAGATAGCCTTTACAGTAATGTGAGAGAGGATAACTAGTTCATCGAATAGATTGGAAATTGATTAAAAGTTTATGGGCATGATCTTGAAAAATTAGGAAGATGGATAATCAAAAGAAATAGTAAGTCCACTTTTAATCTGAAGCGGTTACGCAAAACAATAGTTAATTGAAATTGGTGGACAACTAATGCAGTATTGAGATATATTTGCAATTAGATGTAGCAAAATCATAGAGTGTATTTTACATTAATTTTACTTCTTTTTCCAGGGGTTGGTATTCGTTTATTGATAGATTGAACTAAAATGTCAATTAATTTTCCATTTGAAGATACTGTGGACAACAATCCCTGTTTGTTTCAGTTAGATTTTGCCATATGGCTTTGCTATACCCAAACTTGCAATTTGGAATTTTTGGGAGTTAATGTTATTGTCTGAAGCAGCTTTGACTTGAGTAGGGAAGTTGCCTGCCTTATGAATCCTATAGTCTAGGGTATTGGGGCTTCCTTGCATATGTGGTAGAAAACTACTAATTGGTTGACAAATTACGACAGAGTACTTTCATACGCTAAATCATATATTCTTGCTCTTATACGGACTAGAATTTATGTGCCTATTAAGGACCTGCACTTTCAATCTGTTTCCTTTTTAAACATTGTCATACTCATCAACGTATTTAACGCATTGCATTGCAGCGATGAACTACTTCTGCAAGAGGAGGATGGTTCAGATGTTGGCTCCATGAGCACTGAGTTCAGCAAAAGCATGCATCTTAGTTCAGGAGATCCATCAGTTGGTCTTGGAAGGTCCAACCGTGTTTCAAACCCAGGCTTCAATTCATCCATCCAAAGGTATGGCTTGGAACATTCACAAGTAAAATCATTTGGGATTCTCTGGAGTAGATCAAATACTTATCTATGATCTGCAAATGACTATGGTTGGATATTTTAAATCCAGTTTGAAAATTGCAGTGAGTGAACAAATTGTGGGGATTTTTCTGCATATTAGAAAGCAAAATTTCGGGTTTTAAATGGTGCATGTTTTTCATGTTTAATAATAGAATTTTAGATTTGTTGGAGATGGAAGTTGTAAGAATCAGAGCTGATACTTGAAGCAGCCATTTCTTTCTTAATGGTATCTGCTAAAACCTTTCCATACGAACCATTTTTTGGTGTATTTCAGACAAAATGGACCTATGCAAGGTTTTCCGCATGCGGAGATTGGCAGCCCTACTTCAGCTCATGATTTGCATGCTGGGTGCGGCCATGTAACCTCAAAGCCTTCTCATTTTATCCCTCACATCTCACAAAGTTCTCCGAGCCGGTTAGGACAGCCACCTCTGAACAGGTTTAATCATGGAAGGTCTAGTGGTCGTGAATGGAATCATATAAAGGTTCAACACCCTCCTGCCAGCTTTGTTTCAGGGGAGCCGCATTCACCCAGAAAGACTTCATTAAACAACGGCATGCCATGGGGTACACACACACACTAGATTTCAATTCAAAAATGCCAATTCTCTTGAGTATGATTTTTATAATCAATATCATTAACTGGTACTTGGCATTCTGTGGTAGGGCGTAGAGGAAACTATCCCGTCACAACCATCCTACCGGCAGCATCGCGTGGAAGAAAAGATTATGGAAGAATTGCCTAGTTTTGGAATGAATGAGCTTATGATGTGTTTATTTTACTGTGAGGGTGTGCCTTGTGCTTCCAAAAAAAAGAAAAAAGAACTGCACTCAAATAGTTCACGTTCCTAGTGGGCTGATGCTAAGAAAATCATCATCCAGACATGTCCATTCATTTGTGGTTGCTTAAGTTTAATATAATGATTTCTGTTTTTATTTGTCCGCTTGTACTAACCCAATATTGCTTTTTCACATTTTATGGAAGTGTTAGGGAGGGAACTTGTGCAGAAATATGTTTATCCCCAATCAATCTCTTCGAAATTTTAGAAATTTCTAAAATTATAAATTTATTAGTCACAAATTTTATAACAATCATTGTTATAATTATAAATATGAATCCCGATTCTTGAAATTATTAATAAAAATTTCTGAGTGAATAATTATATAAAGTCTAGAATAATTTTATAAATTATAATTAGAATTTTGAAAAATGAATTTAAGAATCATAATTATCTTTTACAACTTAAGTCTTTTAAAGTTTTATAAATATATAAAAAAGTTCATAATGAAAAATGAGATCTAGTTTTAATTAAATTAAAATTATATATATATATGAACAAATTTTCTATTATATTAAAAGATAAAGCAGATATCAGAAAGGGGAGAATGCAATAGAGTTTGTGTCAGCTTGGCATCCTCTGCACCACTCATGCATGGCCCCAATATCTCTTCTAGCCAATGCCATCTCTCCTTAGTCCTTCCCATATCGCTTCTTTTTGTTCTAATGAACCAGGTCATTATTGGAACGAAAAATATTTAAAAAAATCATGCAAACAGACAATATTGCTTCTGGTTCTGGGTCTGGGTGAAAGGTTCTGTTTCTCCAAAACCGTGGGGGAGTGTGTATTGCTCACTTTGGAATCACCGCCTTTTCCCCATTTCCTTCTACTTCTTCTCTTCTCTTTTTCTGTTGTTAGCTATTATTCTTCTCGTCCCTTTTTTTCCCCCGGCTCAGGTATGAACCTTCGCAAAAGTACCTCTTTTCATTTATGTTCTTATAAAAAGCTTCAATCTTTTCTTCTATTAACTGTTTTAACCCTTTTTCTTTTTAAATTTCCTATTCTTTCTGCTGCATGGGCCTAGTTTAATTCGGTTGTTTCTCTGTAAAAATGCTCTGTTCTTTACTTCTATGCTTGTACATCCGCCTCTCTTCTTTGGACCTTCTTGTTGTGCTAAAGCACACTAGTTTTTAGGCACAGCTTATAACCATTATATTGTAGTCGCTTTGATGTAATTTTATCCTTCACTCCATCTAATCAAATTGTAGAATTGGTAGTTGGCGAGTTGATATTGCAAATATTGACAAGCGTAGAGAGGCATAGTGTCTTACCCCTTCTTGATTGTTGATAACATTACAATTGAATTCTGGTTTGGGTATTCTATACTTTTTTTCTTTCTTTTTTTTTTTAACGTTTCCAATATCATCAGTAATGTATTCTTTGAATTACCCAATTCAATGCATCTTTCGGGTTGTGGGTTGGCATCTGCTTAGTATTGCATCATGCTCTCGTGTCATACTTTTATGGTTCTTTACCTGTTTAGAGGAAAGAAACTCGAGAATCTTTTCTTCCTTTTTAATTATTTTGTTTGTTAATGTCTTTGCATTTAGGTTCTTTACCAGGAAGCTATCTTGGGAATTGAGTCCTGTTGACGGACTTGAGACGAATTTTAATTCAACTAACCAGTTAAAGGCTTGTGATGGTATTACCAGACACTCCGAAAGAAGCCATATGATGGCCACGGCTGCAGTTATTGGACTTAACGGAGGAAAGAGGCTCTTAGGTTCCTCCTATTATTATTCTGATCTCACAGAGAAGCTCCCAGAGCATGGACCAACTTACTACCAAATACCTGCAGTGAAGAGTGTGATAGTTAACAAAAAGCAATCAAGTTACGGCCCAAGTTTCCCATCATCCAACAGAAAAAATCAATCTGCTGGAGCACTTAAAGAACATGTCGATGCTACATCGAGGGCAGCGACATGGTTTAAGATACTCAGTGACATAGGAGAGGAAAGTTCTGAACTTGACTTTTCTGTGGAGGCTCTTCTTCTCTTGCAGAAGTCTATGCTGGAAAAGCAGTGGAATCTTTCTTTTGAGGGGATGGTCTCGCGTGATTCACCTAGTAGAAAAACATGCAAGGACATACCAATCACCTCTTCTGGGGTGTCTGCTAGACAACGGAGAATGAATACAAAAAGGAAAGTTCTGAGCAAATCTTTGACACAATCTACTCTTAGTAAGCAGCTAAGATCTGTTATTAGTCCAGAGCTGTTGAAGAGAGGACTTAAGGGTTACGTGAAGGGTGTCGTAAGTGAAGATCTGCTCACTCATGCAGAAGTTGTGCAGTTGTCAACAATAATAAAAGCTGGCCTTTCATTAGAGGAGCATAAATCCAGGTGATCATGAAACACAATCAATTATAGACATTATATGCATATCTGGAGTAGCTTATTCAGCCTTATCACTAGCAACTGATTAAGAAAAAGATGAAATTATGATGACAAGCTATGCATTTTATAATAGACTTTATTTTAGGGAGATAGACCTCAGAAGCATTGATGACTAATGACTTGGTAATAATTGAATTTTAGGATCTTCTCTTTCCATTTCTGCCACCGTCTGAGCTCTGGACTGATTCTTTGATTAGAAAATGTTGATGTAGATTCTGTCAATATGTCCAGCCAACATTAGAAGTCTTTTGAACCACAATAATATTGCCCTTGACCACTTTTAAATTTCTCTATTAGCAGTTAGTTCAAAGTGAGAGATGAGGACCTATTTCCTTTTAAATTTCAAGTTCCCTGAACTAACATTCTGATATAGATTTTCAGTCAAACTCAGAATACTCACTTTGATACGAAGTAATCTAGCATGGTGTCATTCATGTAGGTTTTTACTCTACTCAAACTCAGAATACTCACTTTGATACAAAGTAATCTAGCATGGTGTCATTCATACAGGTTTTTACCCTTAACTTCTGTAATTTGTAACCGCAGGATAAAGGAGAGATTAGGTCAAGAACCTTCTGATGAGCAACTTGCAGCTTCTTTGAGAGTTTCTCGTTCTGAGTTACAGTCAAAATTGCTCGAATGTTCTTTGGCAAGAGAGAAGCTGACAATGAGCAACGTCAGGCTAGTGATATCTATAGCTCAAAGATACGATAACATGGGTGCTGAGATGTCTGATCTTGTTCAAGTAAGATTTCTTCTATAATTAATAAATGAACTTGGTACATTTTTGCAAACATAAGTATACGTCAGATTACTTGTGTGTTTTTTTTCATATTTGCAATTGTTGAAATTATTCTACTGCAGGGAGGGCTGATGGGATTATTGCGTGGCATTGAGAAATTTGATTCTTCAAAAGGATGCAAAATTTCAACTTATGTTTATTGGTGGATACGTCAGGTAGGATACACTCTTCCTCCCAAGATGAAATTAGTACATTGCACAATGATAGCTGTCAATATAATAAACACGTGCATTCATAATATACAGAAAATAATTTGGAGAAGCCACATGCATTGCCATATCTTATTCATGTTTATTCATACCTTCAAGGGCTGATGTTGAAGTCAATCCATTTTTTAATCAGTTAAGAACATATTTGAAATTGTCGATGTTCGAAGTTCATTTTCCGTTTAGTTTTGTCTTGGTTTGTTAGAGGTGTACGGACAGTCTTCATCAAGCAATATTGCAAATCATCAAGCACTTCCATTTTATGCCCCGAGAAGTTATAAAGTTGGATACTATACTACTGAGAAACTAATGCAATTTCATTTTTATCACAGGGTGTGTCGAGAGCTTTAGTTGATAATTCAAGAACTTTAAGATTGCCTAACCATCTACATGAAAGGTTGAGCTTGATTCGAAATGCAAAGATTAAACTGGAAGATAAAGGAATAAGTCCTTCCATCGATGTAAGTATGTCTTGACTTCCTCTGAAAGCAAAATGATTATTTTTCCCTGTCCTCGTATATTAGCGTGAGTCTTCATTCCATTATTCATAAAGTTAATAATGAATCAAGAATATTTCATAAAAATTTGTTACTCACTCATTTTCAGGTTTGCTGTACTTATATGTATTGCTTGATTGTTATTTTTCAGAAACTTGCAGAGTCGTTGAATATGTCCCAGAAAAAAGTGAGGAATGCAACCGAGGTACTAAAATTTTGGGTTTTTCTCATTGTTGCATGTCAAGCCTTACAGATCTATGGACTTACCATACCAAACCATATGTTATATTTAGGCAATAAATAAGGTCTTCTCACTTGATAGGGAAGCATTCCCGTCTTTGAATGGTCTGCCCGGTGTAACTCATCATAGTGTAAGTGTTCTAAATCCTTTGTGTCAAAAAATAAAAATAAAAATATTTGTTTGGTTCCTTTCCAGTTCATTATTAACTGTTTTTCTTTCTCTCTAATAGTACATAGGAGACAACCGGGTTGAGAATATCCCATGGCATGGAGTAGATGAGTGGGCTCTCAAGGTAAGAGTGCCAAGTGAAACTCAGAAACTGATCTAAACAGAGAGTCCTACATCGATGAGACTCTATAGCCTGTATAGAGAAAGTTGTGCTTTAAGTATTGAATGAAATCAGTTGAATGAGCAGGCGCCCACTTTTATATAACACGCATAAGAGAAACCATCAACTTTCTCAATAACTAGTAAATGCTTCTCTCAATTGCTGCTTAGGTATTGAATGAGACTTGAGATATATTTTATGTGGGGTGCAGGAAGAGGTAAACAAGCTTATGAACTTGACTCTACGAGAACGAGAAAGAGAGATCATTCGTCTGTATTACGGTCTGGATAACGAAAGCCTTACATGGGAAGACATCAGCAAGCGGTGAGCGAGACTTCTCTAACAACAATATGTTTATGATAACGCAAACAGGAGGTTCTCATTTTTTATGTCCTTGTTGGTGTCTTCAGCATAGGATTGTCCAGAGAAAGAGTTCGGCAAGTGGGACTGGTAGCACTTGAGAAACTAAAACACGCTGCAAGGAAAATGAATATGGAAGCCATGTTAGCCAAACATTAGCTTGGTGTGTACTTCATGAGGAAGACTCACACCAGCAATGTATACACGCGGATTCCTGTTTCCACGTTTTCTCTTGTTTCTTTTTCCCTTAACAATAGGAGTTGATATGAAATTTCTGTAGAGCTACACGCCAAATGAGCTTTGTAAATTGGAAATGACAAATTTCAAGTAATTGAAGTGACTTTGTTGTAATTTGTAATGGAATTATATGTTAATGATAATATCTCATGGGTTATTACAAGGTTCGGTCGAACTTTAAGGTTTTAGGTTAATGGACTTAAATGATCTAATTAAGTACGAGCTATTATATAAATGATGTATCAATTAGGAATAAGCATTATATTGGTTTTGGTGTCCAATAGGGTATATGTACATCTATCCAATGAATGAATTCAGTTACTTTTCCATAATTAAGTTGATTAAGAATAATCTAACATGATTGATCTATCGCGTTTTCGTACATTGGCTTTAGATTGTAGCACTTGGCCACTTCATTTTCGACACACCGCCTAATCATCAATCATTAGGAGGGAATTGCAGGTGCAGAGAAAGAACAGAGGGAGGAAGTTCATTTGTTATTGAAACAATTATAGGGAAAAAAAGATTTAGGGACAAGAAGTTGGTGGCGACTTCTCCACCAAATCCCTTCGGCGACGCATTTTCTGGGCCGGAAACGTGGACTAAACTGACTGCCGATCCGTCGACGAGGGGTTTTTTTACAGCAGCTGGGTTTTTTGGTGTTCATACTTCATACTGCTCTCTTGTGCCGATAAAGGTACGATCTTTACCTCAATCCTCCGCTCCCGCTCCCGCTCCTACTCCCACCAGCAATGGTTTGCTAAGTTTCTTGCATTTTACCTTTTTATAACAATATTATAAGATATGTGATTCTGGCGATAATAATACTAGTGGTGTTAGATCTACGGTGTCATACTTGTGTAAGTGACACTGTGACAGTAAGTGATCCGTAGATTGTAGACGGAAAAGTTGAATCTACGTTAGATTTCACCCGAGTCGGACATTTTTTATCGTTTTTCTAATTAAACAATGACCGACGAGGAAGCATTCCAACGCACGGTTGTTTAGAACAGTTCAGACTCGTTGCACTGTGGGTATCCAAGGTATTGCTTGGGCCTTTGGTGGTATGATCTGGAACGTGTTCAAAAATCCTTTCTTTTTAAATTTCTGATGTTTGGTGTGGGTCTTGTTTTAGCTTCGTAAGTTTCTTTTTTATGTACGTTTTATCGCCTCTTCTGCCTTTCAAAGATGTCTACAGTCCACAGCCACTTCCTAAATTTGCATGACGTTTCAGGATCTTCTCTGACTAAATTACTCGCTTACGGTTTATCCACTCGGTTCTTGTTCTCTAATTAAAGCATATAACTCTTTGTTTCTTAACCCCTCTCATGGAGCTTGTTGATTTTTATTGGCGTAATTTCGTTTGCTTGATGAGCCCATGTGTTTTTCAATATTCTCCTCCTCCACTAACTTGATGTGGGTTTTGGATTCTAAATCGCGAAAACTCCGTTTGAGATTGGGATTCAGTGATTTGCTGGTTGACTGTTGTATCAGTTGGTTTCTTTTATCTTGAGTTTGAAGCGTCTAAAAACCCGTGACTGTATTACTTCCATATGTTTTGATTTTACCTTTCTATCCCTTCTTCTTAAAATATATTACCACCTTTTCTCTTCTAGATGTGTGATTCTGTTGTGTGTTGACTTATATTTGACGATGTATTTGATAAGATAAAAGAAATATTTCTATAGACCAACTAAAATTATTAATTTTTTTTACCATAAAGACCTTTTACTTGCTGTAATTACCTTGTGAATGTCAAATCTTAGTGCTTTCACTAATATACAATTTTCAACCTTAGTT
>JANZLC010000002.1:11808659-11819055 GCA_026413385.1 Erythroxylum gracilipes | reverse complement strand
ACAATATTATAAGATATGTGATTCTGGCGATAATAATACTAGTGGTGTTAGATCTACGGTGTCATACTTGTGTAAGTAACAGTAAGTGATCCGTAGATTGTAAACGTGAAAGTTGGATCTACATTGGATTTCACCAACTCGACATTTTTTATCGTTTTTCTAATTGAACAATGACTGACGAGAAAGCGTACCAACGCACGGTTATTTAGATCAGTTCGGACTCGGTTGCACTGTAGGTATCCAAGGTATTGCTTGGGCCTTTGTGGCATAATCTGGAAAGTGTTCAAAAATCCTTTCTTTTTAAATTTCTGATGTTTTAGCTTCGTAAGTTTCTTTTTTATGTACGTTTTATCGCCTCTTCTGCCTTTCAAAGATGTCTACACTCCACAGCCACTTCCTAAATTCGCATGACCTTTCAGGATCTTCTCTGACTAAATTACTCGCTTACGGTTTATCCACTCAGTTCTTGTTCTCTGATTAAAGCATATAACTCTTTGTTTCTTAACCCCTCTCATGGAGCTTGTTGATTTTCATTGGCGTAATTTCGTTTGCTTCATGAACCCATGTGTTTTTCAATATTCTCCTCCGCTAACTTGATGTGAGTTTTGGATTCTAAATCGCGAAAACTCCGTTTGAGATTGGGATTGAGTGATTTGCTCGTTGACTGTTGTATTAGTTGGTTTCTTTTATCTCGAGTTTGAAGCGTCTGAAAGCTCGTGATTGTATTACTTCCATATGTTTTGATTTTACCTTTCTATCCCTTCTTCCTAAAACTTAGTGGTTTTCGTAGCTTTCTTTTGAGTCTTTGTAAGTTCTTAAATATATTACCACCTTTTCTCTTCTAGATATGTGATTCTGTTGTGTGTTGACTTATATTTGATGATTTATTTGATAAGAAAAAAGAAATATTTCTATAGACCAACTAAACTTATTAATTTTTTTTACCATAAAAACCTTTTACTTGCTGTAATTACCTTGTGAATGTCAAATCTTAGTGCTTTCACTAATATACAATTTTCAACCTTAGTTTGGATGCTGTAGTTCACAAATATGTATGAAAATTTGATCTCAAATCTACTTGTATGAACTTGTTATTACGCTGTACTTTCTTTACTCTTAGTATAATCCCTTATGGCCTTCTTCGGATCAATTTTGTTCCGTACAAGCTTAAAGTAATTATGCTGAAGGGGGCTAACTTAGACTAGAACTCCAATTTCTTCATGTTTATGAATATGTTTGTCTACTATTTAATTAAAATTCCTTCTAGTATTAGTATTAGTATTCTTATAAATATATATTTATAACTATTTTTTGTATTTCTATTAGTATTATTTATTTATTATTTTTTTATATTGGAAATTACGTATTTCATATTTTATTTACCAACTTTTTATTTTTTATTATCCTTGTTACTATTATTATATTATATTATTTATTTATGTATTTATTATAATTTTATTTATATAATTATTTAGCGTGTTAATTTTACTTATTTACTCTTTAATTTGCATCACTTTTTAATTGCCACATCTACATATGGATCTATCAAAAATAGCCTCTTTATTATATAAGGATAAGACTGCGTACTATCAGAACTAATATTTTAACCAAAATTCTATTCCAAATGCAAAATATAGACATAATCGTGATGTGATATTCTGCTTCATGTTGAACATTTATACAAATACAATTTCAACACAAAATATAATAGAACTTAAGCTTCAATTCAGATGGGCAAAGGTTCACCACGCGCGCCAGGCGTGGGTCCGAGACCTGGCCACTGCAACAAAATATGTTGTCAAGAAACAGCCTAAACGACATGCACAACATCACACAAAATGCACACGCACAGTATCACAAAACAACCAGCAGATTTTCTTATAAAAAATACATAAAATGACACAAAAAATACATAAAATGACAATGTATGAACTCAATAAGATCCCTTAAATCAGACAAAAAAAAAAAGAAAAATAGAGGGGGCGACATCTTCAATAAACTGTACAACATTTGTAATTAATAAACAACCAAAATTACATCATTTAATGAGAGGTCTTCTTCAACTTCGAGCTGGCTCAAACCAACCCAGTTCATAACCCATCAAATACTAACAAAACTAGACCAGAAAAACACCACAAAACACATTTTTTAAATGTAGAAACACTTCCAACTTCTTAATATAATATTTCTACCTTTAATCGAAAGAAAAACATTAAAAAACTCTAGATTGAAAATTTCGGAAACTGAAAATTTTTTCAAAATTTAAAATTCTCCAAAAACTCTAACAAGGAAGAGGTTAACATTGTCTGATGCTAATTATAAGTCGATTCTAACATATATTTCAACAATAATGTACGTTATAAAAACATATAAATTAAATGCGGAAGAAAAACGAAATACCTTCAGCCATTGTTGTCTTTGTATGAAGACTCTGCGTTTTGAAGTTCTCCTAAGCTCTCAATTCTCAATTTAATGGTGTATGTTTTTAAAAGAGAAAAGAAACTTAGGGACCCCAAAATTTACAAGAAAACCTATATGAATGTGCTCCCATCAAACACAATATCAATTACCATAAAACCAGGAATTCATACCCACTAAATTCATAATGTTGGACCACTTATGACACCAAGAATATGAAAAGTTCTAACACTTATCTCGTAGTTATTTAGCTTAAATAATTTCTTACTTAGCCTAATTACTTCCTAATAACGATTGACGTGATTTATTCTTGTACTTGTTTTTTATTTACTTATTTTATCTTTTATTATTAATCTTTACAATGTTCTATATGTATTGTATTATGTATTGCATTATATGTTTTTCTTTAATTTGCATGTGAATCTATTATAAATAATTTCTCTATAGGTATGGATAAAGTTGTGTACAATTGAATTTTTCAAACCTTGCATTTTACTGAAAAATGTTATTGTTGTTGTTGCATATATAACCAAGGATGGACTATAACCACATCAATTTACCTCCTCAAAGGGATTGAAATAGGTATCTATCCTTCCAATTCTAACCAAATAATATATTGTACCAAGAAGAGGTGGGCCGAGTTTGTCGTACCTTTTATGATGCGTACAATTTAGTTAAGTAGCATATCTACTTATATGTCCTGTTTGGATATTCTATCCAAAATAACCCTGTCCAATAACATTCAATGCTTAAAATAATGTCATTTTGGTCATTGAACAGGGTTGACCAATCCCACATCCAATAATCGACATCGTTTTGAGCATTATAGAGTTAAAGTTATTTTAGATAAAGGATTCGAACTTCTTACGAGAAGAAACTATTTAGTGTTGCTAAGCATCTAAACTCAATAAGTTCAAATTACTTAGATTTAGTATAACTTGAATTTGAACAAAAATTAAGTAATTTTGATAAATTTAATATGTTTAAATTTATTAATTAAAATGATATTATTTTATTAAATTTTAATAAATTTTATTGTATTTAATTAGCTCAATCCAAACTCTTCAAAGGCAGTAGGTTGTGAATAAGTGTACGATCAATAAAGTTCTAACTTATTTGTGGAAATTTTAAAATAATTTTCAGTATCTAAAATCAAATATAGATTTCGCACTGTATCAATAGAAAATCATCATATCCTAAGAATTTAAATTGAAAAAAAAATTCACGCCTCCGTCACTGTCACAGGCTGTCGGTCTCCTTTCACGTCTCCCCCTCGCCGTCAGTGTCCTCATCTTGTCTTCTCCGTCGCCGTGAGTCCTGATATATCTTTTGGTTCTTTGGGTATGTGCTTTTCTCAGTATTGGTAATTGCTTTCCTGCTTTTTTTTTTTTGATATCTTAACTTGGTTTGATTAAATGCATCTTAGATCTCTTTCGTGCTTTGATGCTTCTTTGTTGATATCTCAACTTGTTGTATAAGAACTGCAATTTTCTACTACTCTTCAACACGGCAAAGATTGTCCAGTGACAAGATTTCTCATCTCTTGATGAATGCATCCTTAAGTGCAAACTAGTGAGTAATTTTGTTTGCATAATTTGGGACCTCAGCTGTTCTATGTCCAGAGTTCAACACTGCACATACTTGTAGCATATTCTCTGCTTAGTCTAACCGTGCAATTTTAGTTTCCTTAACAGAAGTGTTAATAGCTTCCTCAAATGCTCCAGTACCCCGATCCAAATTCGCCAAAACTGCTTGATTCGAATACCTAACCTCATCTTTGTCTGAACTCCCATTTATCTGCTGCCAGTCTCTCTGCACACTGTTCTTTATGTTTGATCTTTTGCTCTTTATTAACCAACCTATCTTCAATGAAACTTCCCATAGCGGTGATCAATGAACTAGCAATCCTCTTCTAGTAATTTTGAGTTATCTTCCATCTGGGTGGTCTTGAGGCAAGAAGTAACGTGCAGTCAAGCTCCCACATATGAACAGACAAATATAGTCGTATAATTAGGTCCCTTAGTTCCCATATTTGTTATGTTCCAGTTTTAGGTCATCCAGTGTACAACAAAGCTACTGACATTGGAAGCATTTTGCACCTGATAATTCATGGTGCCTTTTATCTTCTTGTACTTGTGATCTTTGCTTTTGTCCTGTTATGTATGTAAGGTTAATTTGAAGCCCCATTCAGGACATCATAATTAATATGTTTAATTAATTTGGGCATAATACATATCTTCTACGCAGCTTCACCCAGGATTGTTGTTAAAACCTGATAAAAACAAGTTTTCGGTCTCCTCTATCATTGATGACAAGTACTCAGTAAGTTAGTGAGTAACCTTGAATCTCTCATTCCTCTTTTTATTTTCCTTGTCTATACTTTAATTCTCCCATTCTTCTCTGTGTTGCTATGATATCTACCTCATAATTTGCTTTGTGGCGCTGCAAAAAATGCATTGCAACGAAACCTGATCCCATTTACAACCTCCTTGTAGCACACAGAAAATAGACACCCAACTCCTCAAACCAACAACACCTCAAGTGAATTCAAACTCACTGAAGTTTACTTTCAGCTGTTGGAAGTTGTAGCCACAATTAAAGACACAAGCTAACTCTATTGGACCAACAAGATTGAGTTGCCAAATCCTTGATCACTGATCCTCTTACCTTTTTCCAGTTGCTTTTGTGCTTGGTATAAGTCCTAGATAAATCCTTGAGACCAGCCCTTAATTTCTTTCTCTCATTCTCAATAAAAGCCTGTAAATCAGCAAACCTTTCATCCAATAGACGGTACATCATACAGTCAATGAATCCTTTTACCTTGTTTGTTATCTATTTCAATTTTCATATTGAAGATCGTGCCCTGGTGGTAGTGAAAGCAGCAATATCTCTCCATCTAATAGGATTTGTATCCTGCGGGTGTTAGGGATGATAGCTATTTCTATATATTCCAATTCCAATGTACCAAAGATCTAAAAAAGAAAAAAAAAAAAAGAAAAAAAAGATTGTGCCTGTGATGAAACACTTCAGTTTGCCACTCTTGTACTTCCCCGGTGTTGTTGATTATCAATCAAAATAGGCTGCTTTTATTCTATATTGAGGATCACTTGGCTTATATTAATAAAAAAGCAAGAAGATTTAGGGTTATCATCTTGGATTTGATTGGGAATTCAAGTTAGTATTAGTTTTTCTAAGCCGTTTTTAGATTCAACAACATAAGTATAGCAAGGAGCTGTCCCATTTTGCTTATTGCTTGCCTAGTGTTATACTTGTTTGTTTCCTTATTAAAATCAGCTACGAAGCCATTTGCATCTCGACTGATCTTTGCTCATTGAAGAATTAACATTAAGGAGAGAGGTTATTTTCTTCCATTTTGTGTTCTACAGCTCTTCGAACTTTGTTGACACAGAAAAGTTATCTTCCATTTTTTGCTTTTAAAAAATGCTCCATCGTTCCTAAAATCCACAATTGCCATTGATGCAAACGAGCTTAACTAAATGAGTTTTATGGAATGAGCAAATAATGAGTACATGTACTCTTTATAATGGTCGAAAGAGTCACCACTTCAACCCTGCATCTTATCAGCCACTATAATAGAGAATGATATTAAACACAAAACGACTTTGCTTAATCAGAACCCCAATTCCCCAATCCTCACCATCTCTTCTCTTCGTAGCCTCCTCACTATTAACCCCACTATCCCCAGACGTCCCTCCGCCCCAACCTTCCTTACTGTCTGTGCACTTTTGTCTCTCACCACCCTAAGCAATGTCACTGCCAGCATCACCGTTTGCGGAAGCGGGGAAGTGAGAGGGGAGCACTGAGTAACTTGTCTACAGTGATGATGGCCTTGGAGTTTTCCACTTGAGGAGGTGGCGGCGACTTCTCCGACGAGTTGATGGGAGAGGGGAGTGGAAACGGAGAGGTGAGTGAGGCAAATCGAGATGAGTCTGACACTTGGAGTTGGACAACAAGAAGCTTAAAACTAACAAGAAATAATAAATGAATTTACCACTATTTAGATCGGTAGAGAATCAGCCAGATTTATGTGGAAAATCTCAATATGATATAGGGACCTATCATTCAATTTATTGAACACCAACCAATTAAACCTGTTGCTACTGATACAGTGTGGCAAAAGAAAGAACTAGATTTTCTTGCTTTTATTTCTTCTATATACTTTAAGCTCTTTTGAATCAATGGTCATTGTGGATTTTAGGAACGACAGAGCATTTTTGAAAAGCAAACAATGGAAGATAGCTTTTCTGTGAGCAGTCCTAGAGGTGTCCTGAGTTTTTCAAAGAAGAGAAGAGCAACAGTATCATTCGCTGATCCTAATGACAAAGCTTCTGGATTTGGAATTTCTGGACAGCAAGGTCCTAAACCTCTTGAAGTTTATGGGTTCGTTGGATCCATTACAACTGTTGTTGCTACAGGTCTGTTCCCATATTGTGTTTTGTTCTCATTCCTGCACTCTTTGATTCAATTAAAGTTGAATCTTTTTAGTATTTTTGTCGACTCTTGAAAACATGAGATGTAACTTTAGTCCATTATTGTCAAGTATTTAGTACAACTATGGTTCTGGTAGGGTTGTTATTGCTTTGATGACCAGAGCAGATTTGATTAAGTCTGTGCACCTAATTAGCCATAACGCTTTTGACTTCTGTTCTTTTGTCTTAGCAGTAATCTTCTTCGTTTGGGCTTATGTTCCTGAAGCGTGGTTACATTCAATGGGGATTTATTACTATCCTAACAGGTCAGTGGTCCTAGTTTTTTGACGTCATTTAGTAGCTATTTTCTACCGGATTAGTTGTGTTATCAAAAGACTGGAATAGATGTAAAAGGCATATAGCTACAAGTCATGTAATAATACAAAGAGGTTGTAGAGTTGAGGATTGTCTTTGGACTAAAGATGGAGGATTATCAAACCCGAGTTGTAGCAGGCATTTTTCTGTTTCAGGTACTGGGCATTGGTGTTGCCAACCTATGTTATGGTGGCAATAGCGTTAGGACTGATTTTCTATCTTGGCCTTAATTTCATGTCAACTCCTGCACAAACCTCCTGTTATGCGATATTTGGTAAGTCATATTTGCTTGTTTTGGAGATCTTTGTTTGTAGGCGTCTTGATTTCTTTCGAATTTCCTTATTTGCAGACGAATTTAGCAGGGAGCCTTCAGACTTTGTTCCTGAGGGAGACGAGAAGCCAATTGAGCCCATATCAGACATTGACCTTTATGAAATCAATAATCTCATGTTCGAAGATAAAATGTGAATGAACCCATTTATTTTATTTTATTTTATTTTGGCTTTTGATTCTATATGGTTGCCTTGGAGTGTTGTTTATGATTTTTTTTAATATACGAAAAATAAAAATGTTTTTTTCACTGAACCAAACAATAAAATTGCAATTCTAACCCATACCACACCAAGCACTTTCAGTCGAACAATGTGATAATAATATTATAGAAGCATAGAGTTAAATTGTTTCTATTTATATAAATAAGTTGGATGCACGTGCACGTGCACGTGCACAGTCCGATGGAGAAGAAACAGCAGCAGCTGCAACAGCGGCAAGATCCGATGATTCGCCACTTCTCAAGTTCAGTTCCTAATTTTCTACATTCACTTTTAAAATATCATCAAACTCGAACTGAATCCACCAACAAAGCCTCCACATCCGTCTCCCTCTTCCTCCCATTTTTATCACACTCACTTTCTCACTCTTTTAGATGTAAGAACTGAACTGCAATTAAAACATAATCATGTCTTTAATAGTCACAGTGCCCGTGCCCGCTGCCACTACGACGCCGCCTCGCCGACGGCGTTCCTCCTTCTCATCCCCTGAAAAATGCCCCTTTTATTTTACTCCATCCTCCGCTTCCTTCTCCCCTTCTCCTTCCCAAGTTGCTTGCAACTCCTCCCTCTTTCCATTGATTCGCCGCCCCCGCCTTTCTCCGCTTCCTGCTCTCGGCTCCGACGTTCCACACCCTCATCCTCTTCATCAGGTACCTATATATACAAGTTGTTTTGGGTGTTATTAATTTTCTCGGTTAATCTCAATTCTTCTTCTTTTGTTTGATTTTGTGGGATTTGCAACGGAAGTTGAAGAATAGCAAGAGCTTTGAGGAATGGGATTCTTTGACAGCCGGATTCGCGGGAGCTGCCAATATCCCGTTTTTGGTCATTCAAATGCCTCAGATCATCCTCAATGCACGCAACCTTATGGCTTCAAATAAAACTGCCCTTTTGGCTGTACCATGGCTGGTATGTCACAGCATTAAACTGATAATGTCACCTCTTTATTTAAATAATAATGCAGGAACTGAAAATAATTGCGTGAAAATTGATGTTACAAAATGCAGGGGATGCTTACGGGCTTATTAGGAAATCTTTCCTTACTATCATACTTTGCCAAGAAGAGGGAAAAGGAGGCAGTTGTGGTGCAAGCACTGGGAGTCGTATCCATATACATTGTGTTATCCCAGCTTGCAATGGGGGATGCAATGCCTCTTCCTCAGTTTGTGGCCACATCAGTCGTTGTAGCCACCGGTCTGGTGTTGAATTTCTTGAATTACTTTGGGATGCTCAATGCTAAGATCTGGCACTTTTGGGAAGATTTCATAACTGTCGGCGGAGTATCAGTCCTTCCCCAGGTTCTCTCTTGATTTTAGAATGCACTTGCAGTTCACTTTTTCTGATCAAAGATCCCTGTCTATAGATGCATCTTAACATTTAGGCTATGATGTAATGGATGTACTTTCAGTAGCTTCTTACTGATTCTTGGTTTTTTTCAATATTCATGGGCAGGTTATGTGGTCAAATTTTGTCCCGTATGTACCAAACAGTATTTTGCCAGGGTCAATAGCATTCCTTATTGCTTTGGCCACTGTTATCATGGTAAGATTTTGGGTTTCGTTAAATTTTTATCATATGAAGTAATATCATAAGCAATATTTTATGATAGTGAAAAAAGTTGAAGCATCAATAATGTGGTTGTTTTCATATTGACATGGTTTGAGCACACTAGTTTCCCTCTTGGGTGAACATGAGGAAGCAGGCACTGCTAATCAATTAACAATATGGCATCCTCCCCATGATTAGATGTCCTGCGTTTGGATTATGGGCTACAAGATCTCTTCCTTTAATTGCTCTTCCCTTGTCTGGTGACTTTTAGGAGATAAACTGTATTAAGATATTTATCTGACCTATTTTCTCAGGCTTCATTTAAGTTTGCTGGTTGTTTTCCAAAAGATTTAGGTATCTTAACTTTTGTATCCTATAGACTAACTGCTTTTATGGTTTGCAGACAAGAACAGGCAAGCTTCCAAAAAAAGGTGTCAAATTTGTTGAGTCAGTATCTGGATGGACAGCAACTCTTCTCTTCATGTGGATGCCTGTCTCACAAATGGTGATATTTTCTTCCTTCTTCAAACGTTTATCATTCAGACTATATAATTAATTTACAAGCACTACATTAACCTTAACCTCTCCTCTTTAGTGGACAAATTTGTTGAATCCTGATAACATTAAAGGCTTGTCGGCTTTCTCGATGCTCCTTGGTATGATTGGAAATGGACTCATGATCCCCCGAGCTCTGTTTATTCGCGATTTGATGTGGTAATGTTCTATTTTGCAATGAATTCCTTGGAGTCTTGCTACCTATCTATTATAATCCTTGGGTGCTTGAATCCTAATCTGGTTGCAGTCACTTTCTAGATGAACTTTTCACTCCTAGGGCAGCTATTGCAATGAAATGGGCAATATCCGTTGATATTATCTTGATGCTCTCACTTATTTGCTTTGACATTACATTTAGCCCCCAATTGTTTCCCTTTATCGCTAAACTGATCCAGTTGTTTCCTTTTATCGCTAAACTGACTTCCTGATATTAACCAGACTTTCTCTTCTTTTCTGGGCTGAACTGAGAACTGTTCCATGGTACATGCTCTTTAAGAACTAGAATCATCAGAATATGCA
>JANZLC010000002.1:11764001-11774777 GCA_026413385.1 Erythroxylum gracilipes | reverse complement strand
AACCATAATTCAATCTAAACCTCAAAAATTAATTTGAAATTCATACTTATTCAATAAAAGAATTCAGGGGCCAACATATATGCCTAACGACACGTACCAATGGCATGTCATTTTTATGGTAAGTTCGGGCATATTCATATATTTTACCTTATTAAACAAAGGATGGCAAGCAAACCCTTAAAAATCAGGGTTAAAAAGGAGAAGGAATCTATTAACCAAAGAAGCAAGTTTATTTGAATTCCTAAAACACATTGATTGCCTTCTTTTGTAAGGTTTATAGAAAAGAAAGACAAAACAATATGTAGTTATTGAATTGAGCATTATTTTAAAAGAATTTATATTTCTTTATCATGATGAATCTAACCTTCTTGCCTCCAAAAAGGTCTTGAAGATTTTTTTCTAGGATTTAACTCTTAAAATTAACGGTCAAGAATTTTCAAATTGTTAAACTGAGAGAGAAAGATGAAAATGATGAGATGCCACTAATGGATTCATAATTCAAGAAGAATCATCATTTAAACTAACTTATAGGTAATGTTTAACAAGAGGTAATTATTAGTTCATGTTATAGGATTATTGGGTATCTTGCACTTATTTGTGAATTGAAGCCTAAATTCAAGGTGATGAATGTTAGGTTGAATATTTCTTTGATATATTATAGATATAAACTTAGATATTATATTGAAATAGGAATGTTGAGTTAAATCTTGTTGATTAATAGATCAACTGGTATATACTTTTTCTAAACTAATTAATGATGATATTAGGAGAGAACTAGGCATAATTTTATATGTTTAAAGTTTATTTTTTATGTTTTTGACCATTCTTGATTGATATTACAAATACTTTTAAGTGTTTTAATACTTTAATTCAAGTTTCAAAAATAGTTTCTTACGTTATTTGGCCAACTTATTAACCAATATAGTATGGTCAATAGGTATCTTTAAAATTCACCTCCCTTTTCCTATCCATTGAGTTTGCTAGTCGTTTGGTTGCTGATTTGGACGACCAGTTAGACACATTGGTTGACAAATGTCCTCTTGTGGTCCACTAATATCGATTCACCTAAAAATTTTATTGTTTCCAATGTTTGTTCTGAGTCGAATACCTATTGTTACTTGTTGACAAGTGTACTTCACTAGTTGAACAATATAGCTTTTTCTTTAGAAACCTATATTCTAGTGAGTTTGTACCATAGTTGGCAAATAGTTTTGGATGACATATTTGTAGACTATAGAAGCGATGTGGTTGACTAGTCTTCACTATTGCAGCTTTATTTATCCTCTTTTCTTTTCTTTTTCATCTTAATTATGTATATTTTGTAAGATCCCTAAACAATTCACCATTCCCTTTGAAAAACATTATTCCATTTCATAAAAATCTCATTAGATTGCATCAAATTAAAAATTGAATTTCAATTTTGGGATTTTTAAAATTTTTCTTAATTAAGAATGTTCTTTTCAAATTGATGCTTTCAAATTATAATTGTAAAAGGAGTTAATATTGTTTCCCTTATCACTAATATAGATGCATCTTTGATTTTGGCACTTTAGGCTCTTTTTTTTTTAATTTATGATTTCTTAAAATTTGGGGGGTTTTCAAATTTATATATTCTCTTATGAAATTGATTATTAGAATTTCAACTCGTATTTTTGTTAAATTTTGCCTTTGTTGCTTTAATTGAATCTTTTAACTTAGGTATAATATCGAAATTTGAGATTTTTCAAATTTGACATAATTAAGGATGTTTATATCGAAATTGACCTTTTATTTTGACTCTTTAAATATTTAATAGCATTCTTTAGTGAGAAAGTTTATCAGTTTTAATAAAAAGATATTTTGATTATTTCTACCAAGTTAATTTGAAGTATGATACTTTATATTTTCTATTTTTAAGTATTGATCTCTTTTTGATGATTCCAAAAAGGGGGAGAAATATTGGTGATATAAAATATAGGGAGAGTGATAACATTCAGGGGGAGTGATCAAATCCAAAGAGGAATTGTTTTATTGTTTCTGTATTCCTTACACTTTATGTACTATGCTTTATATTATCTAAATGTATAGATATTTCTTTGATATTAACTATCTCTTTCATTGATACTGTTATGTTCATTACTATCTTGATAGTTATTTGTATGCTTAATTTTATTATTGTTCTCTAATATCATAAATGCTTTATTATCATCAAAAAGGGGAGATCATTGAACCAAGGGAGGTTCTAATTAGTGTTTTGATTATAAAAAAAATGATTACTACTAATGAATTTATTATTTTTATGAAAAGCAGTATAAGAACAAAATAAAATCATAAACTGAAGAAGATAGCTTATGAAGTTGATAAAAAAAAGTTGAAGTTTACAACCATTGAAATGAAGATCAAATCAAGAACAAAAGAAGATCAATGCTTGTTAAGGTCATTTTTTAGTTTGTAATATTAATTGTAATTTCACTTTGTTAATTTCAAGCTCTAAAATGCTCATTATGTATAAACATTTCATTTCGATTCATTGTATGAGTATGTACATTCTTCAAGAGGTACTGAATCTTTTGGTTTTAATAAAAATTCTTAATCTTTAAAACACTCTTTAGGAAACATTTTAAAGAGTGTTTAATTCATAATTGCATTAATCAAAATGAGTTTGAGCATTTAAAGATATTTAAACCATATTTTTGGGGTGATTATGGGTTAGTGGTCGGCCAAAATAGGCTAAAGTAGTTAAAATTAATGTATCATGAGTCTGTTTTAACATTGATTGATGTATTGGTAAAAAAAAAAGCCATATAGGCTGACCAATATGCCTATTGGTCAACCAGTGTTCTAACAGCCAGCGAATCTAGAGTTTTTAATACATATCAGTCAACGAATGCACTGCATATAGCTATTGTAATGGCTGATTCTTGGCTCCAACAGCTAGGAAAGGTCCCACAATATTGTAAATAAGTATTTTCTTATTGGTTTTAGCATTAAGAGTGTTTTGCATGTATTTTACATAATTTTCGAAGTGATTCTTAATCATTTGAGCTTCATTGTTTCATATTTGTGTGAGATGACGATTTTGGAGTTATCATATACACAAGTGAGATAATTTTGAGTTGTAATCCTTTGTTAGGGGGTTGGATAGTATACCTGCGAGTATTCAAAGTGAAATTAAGATTTCTCATTGTCTTATAATAAGATTATAAGATTATTAAGAAAGATTATATAAAGGTTATTCTTCAACTTGAAAGAAGAATTATAGTGAAATTTTAAGAAAAGTCTTAGGAGTGGTCATAAGTAAAAGTTGTTTGCCGAACTACTATAAATTAGGTTACATTTTCTCTCTTGTATCATCTTTAAATTATTATTCAATTGTTTGAATGATTCATGTTAAGTAATCCACCTATTCGTTGTTGTTAAACTAAGTTCATTGATTAGGAAAAATCCTTGAATTTTATAAATATCAAATTCGTCTCCTCTCTTAGGTAGGGATAGCAATGAGTTGGCCTGTGAACCCAGATTTAAGAGTTTTCAATGGGTCGGCTCAGACATACTTGAGGCTCAATTATTTTAAACAAAATGACATCATTTTACTTGGAAGAGTTAGGTCTTAGGTAAACTTGGGTCTGGGCAACCTAAACTCGGGTTCAATTAAAAAAAGACATTATTTTATATTTTTTATTTTACAAAAAGTTGGCATAGCAGACTCATGAGCCAGCTCATTGCATCCCCGCTCTTAGGTGCTATTAAAGACTAACATATTAATTTAGTTACTCAATAGCAGACTCATGAGCCAGCTCATTGCATCCCCACTCTTAGGTGCCATTAAAGACTAACATATTAATTTAGTTACTTAAGACTCTTGGTTGTCAAATAATAATTTGTCTTCAACGTTTTGGATCTAAAGTGCGTGGCTTGGTTGGATTGCTCGTAGTATAAGTAGATAGTTGTCCTATGAAAGGAATAGTCCTGGGAGATGAAGTTATACGATCATGTTTTGAATATTCTATAATAGTTTTAGCATTATAATATATTTCTTGTCACGTAGCTGGATTCCCCCTGTTATGTTTGATAAAATTGGGCCATTTCCTAGCGGTTTTTTTCTTCTTTTTTATTTCAGGCTAATTAATCTTTTTCATGAGATTTTTATCCATAATATTTGAATTCCATTAAAAACAGATTAATTAGCGGAAGTAACAATAGAACACTGAGTAGGTGGTTTGCTATTATTAATGTAGCAGTTCCTATAATGAGTGATTTTGTGAGATAATCTGAACATATATTATGGCTTCTAAATTGTTATAATAAAACAAAATAAAGAAATAAATTATATCAATTTTTGGGATATAATATCGTTATCCCAAAATTATAAGTTTTGGAGATTGACGTACGATCACTCTGAATACCTTTTGAAATATGTGGCGTATGATCTACCACGTTATTCCAGAATATTCCAGCAAAATGCATCATCATTAGTGGGAGAACATTAATTAGGCATTGAGTAATAAGTGATTTTGTGGGACCAATTAAGATATCCTATGACTTTTAAATTATTAAAACAAAAAATTATATTATTTGTTTAAAAATAATTTTAAGTAATATTAAAATATATTTCAACTTCATCACCCAATTTTGTTAATATGCTAGTGTTGAGAGTTCGGACAAAAGAACATCCGAGGTATTCCTTCACTCGTATAAAGATGAAGGTGCTTGCCTGGGATCTCCTCCCTGCAAGAAATCATTACATGCATGAATTCCTATCAAATTATTCCAAACCACACAAATTACAAAATTAAGCTAAGAGACCTAGTTAAACAGGAAGTTAGTTAGAGGATCAAATATAGACTAAACATTGACTTGCACTCCTATCAGATGTTTCTCTATATTGCTATTTGTTAACAGGAACAACACATGTTTCATTGCCATTGTCACCACTGAACAGCATCCTCAAGGACAAGGGTTTACCGGGTGATGAGGTAGTTGTGACTTGTCCACGATGCTCCATAAATTTCTATCCAAGTGTTCGCGTACAAAATTTTGAATCTACAAGTAACACCAGAAAATGCATCAATATATAGAAGACGCAGTCACATTTACATATAAAATAAAAGATGGGATGGACTACCTTACATTGGTGGACAGCGACGATGTCCCTTTTCCCTGGTTGATGCCATATAACATAAGTTAAAAAGTGATGACGATGGTTGCTCTTACCATCAATCTTTATCTCGACATTTTTATTTGAATGGCTACACGAGACGTTGTATATAACAGAAAGGTTGGAATTCATTTTGAGAACTGATTTTTGTACAAGAAATATTAATATCATATGAAAATTTAATATTGATGAAAAATAAAACTAATATTTATGTAATACGTAATTAATAAAATCTTAATAAGACTAGAGATTATGTTATAATTAACACAATTTAAAAATGTTAGCCTTTTATACTTTAAATATTAAATTTTGAGATATACTTTAACTAATATCTCAACCAAACCACCAGTACATATGGAAATGAGATCTCATATTTATAGAAGATTACATATATTCTGTTTCGATTATGATAATCTTTTTAAGATCTATTAAATCTCATCCATATAGACTTAATAAAATAAGGTTGAAACACGGAAGGGATTATATTTATGGAGACTTTTGAGATTATTAGATCTAGGACATTACGTATTCCAATAATACATTCTACCTGTCAACAAAATTGTGAAGTATAGTTTTTACTATTTAAAATTATTACATTATATTCATAATTAGAAATATTTATGTATTTTTAGTGTTATTTGTATTATCGTATATTGTGTTATCCATTTGATCATACGTTTCTAAAATATCAAAACGGCATATTTGGTCATCCTAAATCAAGCATATTACGTATACAACATTATTATTAATTTAAAAATAAATGATATTTTAAGTCCTCAATTATATTTAATTTGGCTTATATTAATAGTATAAAATATCAATTAAATATTAAAAGATCGAATTTGTTACAAATACAACCTATTGACTTAACTCGTACTGTTAATCTTGCTGACATGTAAGTTGAGCCCATGTATATATATATATATTAACGTGTAGGGTAAATTTTTAATAAATAAATAATTATCATAGCTTTTAAAAATAAATGTTTATTTGATCAAAAATAATTTTTAATTTTTAATTTATTAAGATTTCGTGTGTAATTTAGGTTAAAAAAAATTGTTGATTGCTGTACTTTTAGTAAATTTTATAAGTTGGCATCACGCATCATGTCTGCTTTAACACGTTAGTTCCTGTGCCCTAGGTGGAAGTACAACTTTGTAGTGCAGCTATAATTGTTGTTCAATGGTGGTCCTCTTGGAATATAACAACTTGAGATTCCAGTAGTCAAAAGTCGTACTTTCGTTCTGTCCCATGTTAAAATACTTATTGAGATGCCAAGTGCTACATCTGAAACTTTATTAAGCTGTAATTTGGAAACATGTGTACAGAAAATGGGAACTCATCACAAGTGATAAGAGCTGCAGTAAAAGTCGATATTTTCATCAACACGATAACACTAGTTCTTTACCCTGGGTAATAAATTAGCTTTCAACGGATTCTTCATCACCATGGTGAACTGTTGCTTCTCAGACAGATCCACTTCATCACCATCCACAGCTTTCCACTCAAATTTCCATATCAAATTGGCCACAAAATATTCCAAATGAAGCATTGCCAAGCTAAAACCTGGACAAATCCTCCTCCCAACTCCGAAAGGCATCATCTTTATCTCTCTACTACCTGTTATGTCCACTGCTTCACCTTCACCACCACTCATAAACCTTTCAGGCTTGAATGACATGGGATCTTCCCACACTTTTGGATCCCAACCCATCTCTGCTACCATGAAATTGATTGTTCCATTTTTGGGCACTATATGTCCACCCAATTCCATATCTTCAGTCACTGCATGTGGTAAAACGAAATGGCCAGGTGGGTGTCGTCGTAAACCTTCCAAAATGATTGCTTTCAGATATGGCATCTTTTGCAAAACTTCTTCTTTTACTTCTTCTTCTTCTTCTTCTTCACTTTCCATAACCCCTTTGATTTCAGTAAAAAGCTTCCCCTGTATGTGTGGGTACTTGACCAAGTTTGCTAAGATCCACTCCAAAGCCGTGGAAGTAGTATCCGTTCCAGCGTTGAGGAATTCATTGCACAAAGACACAGTTTCCTCTTCAGTGAGCTTCCTTTTCTCGTCAGGCAGTTGCAGATCTAACAAGGTATCAACGTAACACAAAACAAGTTTGTCCTTCTCATTTTCAAAGTCCTCTTTGGCCTTACTCTGTCTCTCTTCATATATCTTTTTCCTAGCTCTTATCAGAGGAATCAGCACATCTTCTTGGTCTTTCCGCAACTGCAAAAGCTCTGCCCATCTATTTCGTAACAAGATTTTGGTCACACTCGGCCAAAAATTCAGCGTATTGAACTTGTCAGAATTCAACAGCATAGCCCGCTCTACTCTCTCAATTTCCTTCACTTGATTTTGATCTAGTTTATCTCCAAAGCACATAAACACCAACAAGCAAAACATGGCGTAGTGAAACTCTTCCACAACTTCAACATGATTTCCAGATTTGGACGCCGATTCCAACCGATTGTCGAGTATCTGCAGAACCCAATAGCGGGCATGAGAGTAGGCCTTAACCCTAGAAGGATGGAGAATTTGGGAGGTAAGATTTCGGCGGAGGATGCGCCAAGTAGGCCCATAATGAGCGGCATTAATGGTATGTTGGTTTGCAGACAAAATCCTGGCTATGGGACCGGCTTTAAGACGGTCAGCGAATACAGCTCCGTTGTGGATTAAGGCCTGGTGGGCGAGAGAGCGGTCGGCGACGAAGATGGCCGGGCGAGACCCAATGTGGAGGGTGATCATAGGGCCGAATTTGGCGTGTAAACTGCGAATGATAGGCTCGAGTTCGGAGAAGGACTTGCGAAGCCATAGGAAGTTGCCGATGACAGGGAACGTAGGAGGGCCTGGAGGGAGTGTGAGGGCTGGTTTGTTGGAATGGAAAATTAGGGTAGAGATGGTTTTGACAAACAATGAGAGTGCGAGAGAGATTAGGATAAGGTATATGGTCTCCATTGCTCTTCCAAGTGATAAGAGATGGGTTTACTAATCGGCCTTTTATTCTCCGTTTTTACTTGATTGGCACGCTGCGTTTTGGCTTTCTGGGTTTGTATTTTTGTAATGAAGAAATAAAAAAGAAATTCCCTACTATTCATATTTATACATTTGTTTGGAGTAATTCTAAAATAGTTGTCTCGTGTACATAATAAGGCCATATGTTATCGGTAAAACAAATGGATCTTAGATAGGATATTGTTTATTTGGATTGTTAATTTACTATATTATCTTTCCTTACTTGTTTAACTTAGGATATTGTTTATAAAGTAAGAGATGAAAGCCTGCATTTCATACCCATGTTTCCAAGAAGAAGATAATTATGCTTATTATTATTTTATTAGCTAATTTGGAGTTATATAAAGAGTAGCTCTTGTATCTCTAAAGTAATTGGCCAGATGTCTTGATCATGCAGAGGAGCGGCCAACCAAATTTGGGATGTCGACAAGCGTGCTAGCTTTGACCAAGTCCAATTATTTAGCACCCAATTAATTGTATGCATGATAGGGATGCATGGAGTCATACGTGAGAAGGTAGAAGACTGGAGTTGCTTGTGGCGCATGAAAAGGGATGAACGTGGTTTTTGGTTACTGGTCTTTGTTTTCTTTGTTATTTCGTTATTTTGTTATTAGTTGCCAATAAAAGAGGAGTTTGTTGTGGCTTAGATGCCTTATTTAAAGATATTTTATTATTTAGTTGTTTAGGAAATCTATTATAAATAGGGTTGTAATCCAACCAAAGGGGATAATAAAATATCAATATCATAGATTAAATCAACCTCCTTATCTTAAATTTTCTTCCTTATCTATCTTTTAATTCACGAGCATATAATCTGATCTGAAAGAAACACTATCAAATATCAATGCATCGTAGAAGAAATCAAATCAATGGGAGAATCTACAACCTATTAACTGGGACGACTTATTCAATGCGTAGTTCTCGTTGCACTGTGTGCTTGTATCGGAAATTATTGAAAAAATAAATAAAACTATAGATGTATGATGACAATTGGAAGAAGAAAAGATTAATTTAACTTGAGGAGATGTACTTTAGTGTTTGCGGGAATGAATAAATGGTTCAAAATTTTGCCAGCTTATTCGTGTTTTTATAATTACTCGTTTACTTGAGGGTTAAGTTACAGCACAACAGTGGTCAAGTGAGAGACAAAAGATGAACCAAATTAAATATAATTATCACATTAATTATGCTAAAGCCTCAATTGTATTATTATTCCACAAAACCTTCATCTGTATTGGAACTATCAGATCTGGTAGAGATTGTGCCGTTACTTGGACATAATAACCGTGTGCAGCTGCTGAAAATAATAATAACCACTTGATAGCAGCTGAAAATAATAATAACTACTTGATAATGCTTATCTTTATCTTTACGGTCTATTTGGCTCAACCGGTTAGAATAGATAAGAAATAAAATAGTTATTCTTTAAAATAGAAAAAATGAGAAATAGAATAGAATGCATATTACTTTATTTAGTTTCTGTTAAAAAAAATTCTATGCTAATATTTGGTTTGAAAATATAAACTTGAAATGACAAAGAAATAACTAACAAAAAAGATTAAAATATCATTATTATTATTATTATTATTATTATTATTATTATTATTATTATTATTATTATTATAAGAATAAATAAGTTTTCAACAAATAACTCTATTATTGGAATAGCAAAGACAATTTTTGACGATCTTTAGCTATTTCTAAAAATTGAAGAATACCTAATCTTAAGATTAAGTATTATGATATTTTTATCTAACACTACAAGAAAAAGACCCAATTTGCGACGTTTTGAAAACGTCGCAAAATATGTTAGCAAAACGTCGTTGAATATGTTTTGTGACGTTTCTCAAAACGTCGCACCGAACGTCGTTGAACGGGGAGTAAGGAAACGTTTTTGTCGATGTTTTCTACAAAACGTCGAGAAAGCCTAGGTGATTTGGCGACGTTTGGGGAAACGTCGTAAAAGCGTAAGCGAATGAGCGACGTGTGAATAAACGTTGTGGAAACAACATAGCTTTCTGCGACGTCGTAGAAAGCATGACAATCTGTGACGTCTATTAGACGTCGTTGAAAGCTTGACAATATGCAACGTCTGTTAGACGTCGTTGAAACTATGACAATCTGCGACGTCTGCTAGACGTCGTAGAAAGCATGATAATCTGCGACGTCTTTTAGACGTAGTAGAAAGCATGATAATCTGCGACGTCTTGTAGACGTATAAAGTATGCCAGTCTGCGACGTTTGTGATCAAACGTCGCAGATGATAATATATTTAAATTTTTTTAAATATATTAAAATTAGTTTATTTTAATAAATTTTAAAATTTTTATAATTAAATTTAAATGACATATAATTAAATAAAATTATTCAAAATAGTGAGAATTATTAAAATTAAATTTGAAATTTTATTTGAATTCGAATATGATTTTAAAATTGAATTTTAATGGAATTATTATTCTAATTGAATAATTAATAATTGGGAAAAAATATTAAATCTGATTTATTTAATAACTATTTAATTTTATATATTTAATTTTTTTATTTAGTCATTTATCAATTTGTTGAGTACATCATATATTTGCGAATGATCAATAATGTATAACAAGAATTTAATAGATGT
>JANZLC010000002.1:11746303-11763901 GCA_026413385.1 Erythroxylum gracilipes | reverse complement strand
CTCCAAAGCACATAAACACCAACAGGCAAAACATGGCGTACTGAAACTCTTCCACAACTTTAACATGATTTCCAGATCTGGAAACCGATTCCAACCGATTCTCAAGTGTCTGCAGAACCCAATTACGGGCATGAGAGTAGGCCTTAACCCTAGAAGGATGAAGAATTTGTGAGGTAAGATTTCGGCGAAGGATGCGCCAAGTAGGCCCATAATGTGCGGAATTAATGGTATGTTGGTTTGCAGACAAAATCCTGGCTACGGGACCGGCTTTAAGACGGTCAGCGAATACAGCTCCGTTGTGGATTAAGGCCTGGTAGGCGAGACAGCGGTCGGCCACGAAGATGGCCGGGAGAGACCCAATGTGGAGGGCGATTATAGGGCCGAATTTGGCTTGTAAACTGCGAGTGATGGGCTCGATATCGGAGAAGGACTTGCGAAGCCATAGGAAGTTGCCGATGACGGGGAACGCAGGAGGGCCTGGAGGGAGTCTGAGGGCTGGTTTGTTGGAGTGGAAAATTAGGGAAGAGATGGTTTTGACAAGCAATGAGAGTGCGACAGAGATTAGGATAAGGCTTATGGTTTCCATTAATCTTCAAGTGATAAGAGATGGATTTAGCAATCTGCCTTTTATTCTCATTCTTTTATTGATTGGCACGCCGTGTTTGGACTTTTTGGGTGTGGACTACATGTTTCACTTTTCATCGGATTTGTATTTTGTATCCCTTTGTTTTCCATTAATCCAAACAAGGGTTGCAAAGACAATGACTTCGGCATTAAATAGAACGAAAGGAAAAGAGAGGTACATTGGCAGCATCAAGGTAATCGATACCAAATTGTGTGGCGAGTTTCCTTATTATATACAGGAAGATTCTAACCTGTTTGTCTCATTTAAATGCCTTGTTCTTTAACGTAGTATTCTACGCTGGAGAAACTGAAGCCCATCTTTGATATAATAACATATTTTAAATTCTCTTTCAAGGGTATTTCAAAATAAAACCTACACAAAGAAACTCCTTGAACCTTGGATTAAGGTGACTTGAATTGAAACATACGTCTCAGACTTATTGGTTTATCTTTCTTGTCGGTAGTTGAACATCGCTCATCACGATGACAAGTATTCCGAAGAACACAACAAACAAGTTTAATGCAAACTGTCGCTTCCAATCAAGACAAACGGGTGTGCTTCCATTTGGAAAGGAAGTGAAAGTTTCTTGTTATCCAACATTTAATCACCACAATATTGTTATCAACTAATTGAGAAGATGTGCGATTAACTAAGTACTTATAGCTAACTGACTACCATATTTGTGGCTTATAAGCAACTGGCTTTTGTGTGCTAATGGACTAAGTACTTATAGCTAACTGACTACCATATTTGTGGCTTATAAGCAACTGGCTTAAGTACTTATAGCTAACTGACTACCATATTTGTGGCTTATAAGCAACTGGCTTTTGTGTGCTAATGGACTACAACGCCAATAGTTGGGCCTCGTTACTCGTCAGTGAAGGCTTTTGCTTGTCAATATGTATACGAAGGAAGGTTACCGAATTTCTTTTTCTTCTGTGAAAGAATTAGGAGAATGACAATAACTGATTCCCCCATGTTTATTGTTTTGGAGGTTCTCGTAAGGTTGATGACTTGAATAGGTTCTCAGTGAGTTTAAGAACTACTCTTATGAGAGGTGCTAATTTGGGTTCCTCTTTAAAAGCTTCTGATCATACTTCTGACAGACGGAACCTCAAAGGAATGAAGTTATAAATGATAACTTTAGTCAATCGCAATCTAGTAAATGTGGAGCGTGGAATCTAGTGTTCTTTGCTTACCTACTTATTCTGGAAATAATGGTGACAACAGTAAATATGTGTTTCAGTCGAAGTTGAGAGAGATGGGTGTTTTGACCGTTTCAGTGAACATCAGTGGAAGCATTGAAAGAGTTGGCTCAAAAAATCATTAATATGTCGCCAGAGATTGTACAGATGTAATTGGAAACTATCAGCTACTAACTCTTTGAGTTCAGGTCAATCAAGGAGTATAAGAGCTTCGGACAAAAGGAAAAGTGTGGAAGCTCTAGCATGAGTGAAGTGTATGGCCAGGAACATTCTCATTTTGTTCGTGTCTTCTGTAAGCTTTCTGGTAACGTGGTGGATAAAAAAAAATAAAAGGTGTTAAGAAAGGTCTAACTCACCCTAAAAGGTAGCTTGAGAAGAGATGTTTGTACATTATTATAAATAGTTAAATGCATTTACACTTATTTGATGTAAAATTTTTGATACACCCCTCGCCTTAAAATAGGGTTGGATATCTATAGGGTATATTGAACCAAGGGACAAAACCAACAACTATCTCAAACTATAAAAATAAACGGCTCTGATACTATATTAAACGGCTAACTCACCCCAAAAAGAGTTTGAAGTTTCGGAGTTGGAGAGAATCGTAGGAAATTCTTTGGCTAAATTTGGTGAGTGGAGTTGACTATAGTTAAAGATTTACGGTTCTAGAACTTTGTGTTGAGTTGCGGATGTGTTGGAATACCAAATGGGGATTTTATATCACGCGCGTTGAAATAACTATGAAAGTTTTTATTTTTATTTTTCAAAAGTTAAAATCACTTAAAACTATATAACACTATTAATACATCAAGTAATAAAATATCAACCTTAATTTATATTTTATTGTGAATCTTGATCTTTTCTTGTCATTTTCCTTAAATTATTTTTTAAATAAGCTTATCTTAACCACCAAAATTGTACAAGTATCTGACATTTAATGATATCAAGTTTCTGACATTTAATGATATCAACATAAGGTATTGAGAGAACTTGACAATTTTTGTAGAGAGAGTTAGACAAGAAGTGCTAACTCTTTTAAGATCTAAGCCTTTTTTAATAAGTTTTTAGACATTTTAGTAATTTAATTAAAATAAAATTTTAAATTCAATTAAATTTTAATCAAAATTATAATTAACTCTAATTAATTATCAATTGTGTTCAAATGAAATCCAATATCTAATATTAGTCCTTATCTATTAATTATTTCATCATTAATCATAAAGTTTCTTAAATTCTACAATCAATTCCAACTTGATTGAAACAACTTTTCTCCCTTTAACTCAATTTTACGTATGACTTTATAGGTTTCCAAATATGTTAGTTATGAATATAAATTATAACCCTAAATCATATTTAAGATTAAATAAATTAAACTTCTTTAATTAATAAAATTATTTATATCCATAAATTAATATTGATATCTAACAACATATTATGACCACCCAAATATTTAGAAATGTTAAACTAGTTTTGACTACTCTTTCCATGCATGTTTTTTTATATATAATTCTATCCTTTTATCATACAATATTTCAATTGAACATAAAGCTTAGAAATAATGTTTATTGTATCTGAGCCAAATCATGGTACTTCCTCTACCATTAGTAGTTGATTTAATTAATGATGTTTGAAAATTATTTTCAAAATGTCATTCAAACTTAGTCAAAGATTTCTCGAATCAATACTAATCGAGAACAATGGAGCATTCTCCCTAATCACTTCAGGGTGATAAATCTTATATTGATCACTCAAATATTTTCATATAGTTTATGTTAATATTTAATGATTACTGACTAAGCCACCTTTGACTAGAATATGTCCTAAGTAATAAAAAAACATAGTAATCATTATATAAGATACTATGACATGAGTAAGATACTTTGGTAATTTCATGTCAAAGGATCTTTTATAAAATCGTTATAATGAGAATTTACATAGAAATATAATTAATGTTCTAAATAGAATTCTTATATGGGTCAATTCAGTAACTTTATTCTCTAATAATCACCACATGTTTGTTTAAATATCTTCATACTTTACTCTATAAAATCGACTACTTTATGACAAAGAATCATAACGTGTGCTAGTCTTTTTTTGTTCTATTAATGTCAAATCTCAATAAAACAGTAACTGTAAACAATTTAGGAATAATATATGAATACAATATGGATCTCATAATTATGATCTCATCATAATTTCATTTGTAATGTACATTTATCTCATGTACTTTATCATATACATTTGCCTTTAAATAACTATGTCGCTATACTACAACCAGTCGAATGGTTGTAAGGCATAAACCAACAATTTAATACTTGCACTAAAACAATCATTTAAATATCTTATATTATATAACCATACGATGATCATACTACTGTTGGAATAGTAGTTTAGCAAGAAAATTCTACAAGATTCTCTATAATGAGAATTCACATAAATCTTACTAATTTTATATTAATTATCGTTATAATTAAGAAAAAAAATGCCTAAATACATACTTAGATCTATTAATGAGACTAGCTGTTTTTATATGCATAATAAGCTCTAATGTTTTACAATACATTATAATGTAATACCAAGTTCATTAATAAATTTCTTGATCCAAATGATCATTTTCACTAAATGAAAAAAACATTTTATGGCCTAATTAGCAATCTATGCTATATTGAAACATTTCTAATTTCAAAATAATATTGTTCTAAGTAAGATATACCTTACAAGGATTCACTTCCAAAGTAAATATCCTTATAATCTTGAATTCAAATATCAACTCATGCATTGAATAATAGATATGTTTAATACTTCACAAGCATTAAAGATCTCGCATACTAAATATCTTTATTACATTATATATGTATATGGACTTAGAATAGGTAAACATCTTGCATATCTATATTAATGGATTTAATTCCCATAATTAAGATGTTATCTATTCATATCTAATAAGAACTATTCTTAGGCTATTAGATATTCAACAATTCAAAATATAATTTTTGTTCTTTATGAATAATATGTCTTGGCACAATCTTATTGAAGAGTAAACTACTCCCATTAACCTTCTTGTAGAGAGAAATTCAAAATCATATGTAAAATAAACTCCTTGAATTTATCATGAAAGTGAATCTTTCAATATCTCATATCCTTTCAACTGTACATCATATATATCAATAAAGTAGTAGTTCTAATTGGATGTATTGTCACAAGATTTGAATATATTCAAATTTTATCTTACTCCCACTACTTATCTTAAGAACCATTTTCCTATAAATGTTCATTGAAACATACATTTCATTTCAATAAAGTCTATATGACTATATTTAACATTTTAGATACCTCATAATTTTCTATTATTTGATCTAGTTTTAAACTTATTAGATAATATATGTTTCAACTAAGTATCACATTGGTAAATTATTAAATTGACTCTTTCAAAGTCTCATCATTCTATATCTATCTGTAAAATCTCGTTAATTGATTTAATTAGAACCATCAAAGGTAAATCATTTTACTAGGCATATCTACAAAAGAAATAAATATTACATCATATATTATCTTATATGTTTTTCCTCCATTTAACTGACCTTATGCTTTTTTGTAAAAAAAAAACTATTTAACTGACCTTCAGAACTTAATGGAAAGAATTACAAAAGTAGCTCTTGCACAATATATTAAGAATAATTGTATAAGTGAAAAGAACCTAACTGACCTTCGCATTATCAAGGAAGATGAAATTCTAACCATTTACAATGTGGTTGGACATAACTTCTATTTTTGTGGTTCTCTCCTGTCGTCTACCGCAGGAGTCTTTTGTTCTCTTGTTTCGTCAACAAGATATCGTTTTCTGCCCTAATTTTTTGCCCTTTTGTCATCTACGTCTCTCTCGATTTTTCCCCTTTCTCTGTCTCCGTTTACTTTGCTTTCTTTTCTGCCTCTATTCCTTTGTTCCTTGGTTCTGTTTTTTCCTTGTTCTCTTCTCGTGTGGGGCTATGGGTGATCTCGTTGATGCAACTGCGTTGATTGCTCAGATTAACGCACAGCTGGAGTTACAGGAAATGGAAGGGCGTCTACAAATCCAAGACAATGGTCAAACCAACGCTGCTTGTAATATTACAGAATGGAAACATTGTGTGGTGGGTCGTATTCTCACCGATAGATCTATAAATGTTCCAGCTTTCAAGCAAACCATGGCTAGCGTTTGGAGACCTGTTAAGGGAGTTGTTGTTAAGGAGATAGGTAATCATGTCTTTGTGTTTCAATTCTTTCATGAACTTGATGTGGAACATGTTCTGAAGGGAGGCCCATGGAGTTTTTCACAGAATCTGGTAATGGTTAAGGAGTTGCTTTCTGGTGAACATCCGAAAGACGTTCAGCTCACTTCTGTTGACATCTGGGTTCAAGTTCACAATCTGAAGAATGGTTTTATGTCGGAAACTGTGGTGAAGGATGTAGGCAACTATATTGGGGAATATTTGGAGTCTGATCCAAGAAAATTTTCTGATTTATGGGCGGAATACATGAGGGTCAGAGTTCGTCTGGATGTTCGTATACCAATCAAAAGGCGAATGCAATTATCCAAACCTGGTGTTGACTGGTTCTGGGCAGATTTTAAGTATAAAAGGCTTACTCAATTTTGTTACTTCTGTGGACTTCTGGGACACTCTGATAGGTCTTGTGTTAAACTGTATGATCTTCCGAAGATTCCACATGAACTATTCCCTTATGGTCCTTGGCTGAAAGCCCCATCTAGAAAACCAAATCGAATTGGTGAGCCATGGCTGCGATCTGAAGATGACGTACGGTGCCTTTCACAGAACATAGACAATGCTGCTGCTAAGGAGAGGGGTACCTCATGCTTCATGCCTATGGCACAGGGTGATCAGATACGGGTGACAAATGATCTGATGGTGGTAGGTATCGGAGGATCTTTTCAGTTTCGAAAGGAGGATGGGCAGAAGGTGGTTACTTTGGATAAGGAGGATCATACTGGAGTCCCTTTAAACACAGTGGGTACTACGCTTGAGATAAATCCTATCCTAGCAATGACTGAAGCCAGTAGATTGATTCTTGATTCAAAAAGGAGGAGGGCGGATATGGTTTCAAACTCAGATGAGGATATGGATTCGGTGGACAATGGGTATGAGGAGGATGCTGTGCCTGCTTTGGGGGCATCAACTTCAAAAAACGAGAATGTGGTGGGTTCTGGTTTCCAGGCCCACCTAGAGCGATGAGTACATTATGTTGGAACTGTGGGCTTGGGAACCAACAAACAGTTCGGGCCCTTAGGGACCTCATAAATGTTAAGAAACCCACCTTTGTTTTTCTAATCGAAACTATGATTATGAAAGACAAAGTTTTCAAAATAAGAGACAAATTGGGTTATTCTGGCTCTTTTGTTGTGGATCCTACTGGTTTGAGTGGTGGGGTGGCTTTATTATGGAAAGGTTTGGAACATGTGAATCTTCATAGTTATTCAGCTAGGCATATTGATGTTCGGTGTCGTATCAGATCAGGGCCTTGGTGGAGATTAACGGGCTTTTATGGTTTTTCGGGCGTGCAACATCGACGACAGAGTTGGGCTTTATTACTTTCTTTAGCATCTATTTCTGATTTACCTTGGGTTGTCATTGGAGATTTTAATGATCTTATGTACAATTCTGAAAAGGATGGTCGAGCACCACACCCACAATGGGCTTTGGAAGGTTTTAGGCAAACCCTTGATAACTGTCATCTAAGGGATCTTGGCTATCATGGGGCAAGGTTTACCTGGTTGAATCGGAGGACGACTGATACGAAGGAAAGGTTAGATCGAGCGGTAACGTCTACCGAGTAGGTACAACGATTTCCTAATGCGATCCTCTATATATTAGAATCCATTCAATCTAATCATAAGTCGTTTTTATCTTTGGGGATTGGTGAACCACGCTACATCGCCAAAAAATTTAAGTATGAAAATTCCTGGAGTTTAGAGAAGGATTGTACGGATGTGGTGCGTGCTTGTTGGAGGGGTAGCTCTCACTTAGCAATGGAAGATCAATTACAAGTTTGCGCTACGTCTATTGCTAGATGGGCAGCAACTTTCCATCACCAATTCACATGCAACCTCAAGGCCTGCAGAGCACGTTTAACTTTCTTACATTGACATGCGTCGTCAGCTGACAATGCCAAACTGAAGCAAGTTGAGGAAACATATGGGGCTTTGTTGGCACAACAGGAACTATATTGGAGTCAACGTGCCAAACAGGTATGGCTGAAGAATGGTGATGCAAACACTAGGTTTTTCCATGTCATGGCAGTACATAGAAAACGGAAAAATAAAATTGATTGGTTGAAAGATGATATGGGTGTGTGGAAGACCTGGAATTCGGGTATGGAAGACATTGTCCTTCACTTTTATCAGAATTTATTTACTTCTAGTATAGGGACCGCTGATTTGATTATGAGGTGGGTGCATCCGAAGGTATCTGATGAGCAGAATGACATGCTTCTTGCACCTTATACGGAGGAGGATGTGGAAGGGGCTTTATTCTTAATGCATTCTGATAAATCTCCAGGGCCGGATGGTTTTAACCCAGGTTTTTTTAAGACTCATTGGTCGATAGTTAAGAATGAGGTCTGTAAAGCTTGTTTCGATTTCCTTCATCATGACACTAGTTTACCTGGTACAAATCAACCAAATATCATTCTGTTACCTAAGAAGACAAATCCTGAAGTGGTTTCTGATTTGTAGCCAATTTCATTGACGAATGTTATAGATAGAGTGGTTTGTAAAATGCTGGTAAACAGGTTGAAGCGCGTGCTGGACTCTGTTATATCTGAATCACAAAGTGCATTCATTCCGAATAGGTTAATCACTGATAGTGTTATCACTGCCTATGAATGTTTTCATATTATGAAATGGAAAACTTAAGGACGAAATGGGTATATAGCCATAAAAACGGATATGACGAAAGCTTATGACCGTATGGAATGAGGTTTTCTACAAGCTATGATGACGAAGTTGGGTTTTGCTTCTGAGTGGATACAAAAGATTATGAAGGTGGTTTCTTCGGTAGTTTATTATATTGCACACAATGGGCAGGAGTTGGGGCCGATTGTTCCATCACGTGGGTTGCGACAAGGTGATCCGTTATCTCCGTACTTGTTTATTATTTGTGCCGAGGGACTATCTGCTATCTTATTGGGATACGTGGCACAAGGATTATTACATGGCATAAAAATTGGCCAAGGAGTTTTATCTATATCACACTTATTATTTGCTGACGACAGTTTATTTTTTATGCGAGCCTCTGTTCTTGAGGCTGCAAATTTGAACCAGTGCTTCGGAATCTATAAAGACGCTTCTAGACAACGTATCAATTTAACTACGTCAGCAGTTTCTTTTAGTCCCAATGTCAATTGTACGAGACGACAACTTATTTGCCAACACCTGGGTATTACGGAAGTGGTCCAACATATGTCCTATTTGGGAATGCCAGCAATTATTGGAAGAGATAAACAACCTGTGTTTCAGTATATTCTGGATAAAGTGGCCAAACGTCTAGCAGGATGGAAATCAAAAGTTCTTTCACGAGCAGGCAAAGACATCCTTATTTGAATGGTTGCCCAAACCAATCCTAATTATTTAATGTCTTTGTTTCTACTTCCTTTGTATGTTTGCAGGAAAATTGAATCTCTAATGAATGCTTTTTATTGGACCTCGAGTAGTGGGGAATCAACTGGAATCTGATGGAAGAGATGGGACTCTTTGTGTATTCCGAAGGACAGGGGTGGTCTTGCATATAGATGTATCCACGAGTTTAACCTTGCTTTTTTGGCTAAGCAGGGATGGCGTTTATTTCAAAATCCATCTTCACTAGCTGCAAGAGTTTTAAAGGGAAGGTATTACCAAGACTCCTCATTTTGGGCAGCAAAACTTGGTAATAACCCTTCATACATATGGCGCAGCATCTTAGAAGCTTGAGATGAGTTAACGGAAGGCTACTATAGGCGTATTGGAGATGGGGAAGATACTTTGGTGTGGCATCATCCATGGTTGCCTGATCTTTGCTCAACCGTATGTGGTGTCTCCTATGGCTTCAGGTTTGGATCAATACAAAGTCTCTTCTTTTATTATACCGAGTCTTCATTGGTGAGATGGTATGCAGCTAAACCATTTCTTCCAACAAAGAGACATCATGTTGATAAACCAAATACCTTTTCCTCAACAACAGCAAAGTGATGTTTGGGCTTGGAAACATGATAGAAGAGGACATTATACTGTTAAGAGTGGATATAGACAGCGTTTTCAGGTACCACCTTTACCCCCCACTTTAATGAGGATATTTGGAGTTTCATTTGGAAAGCCAACATCCCTGAGAAAGTTAAGCATATGTGTTGGAGAGCAACTTTGGCTCTTCTGTCATGTATGGTAAATTTGCAACGTAAATCTTTGGTTGTTCCAAGTGTTTGTCCGGTTTGCGGTACTTATCCTGAAACAGAACACTATATTTTTTTTAACTTGTTGTGTGGCTCAGCAAACTTGGGTCTTATCGTTGGTTGGGTGGCGTCGAATGCACACTTTAACGGACTGGTTTGGTTGGGTAAAAACGCTTCCAGCGGACATTCGGAATGAAGCGTTAATGGTGGTTTATGGGTTATGGTTGAATAGAAACCAGGTGGTTTGGAACAAATCTTCTTCATCTTCACAACATATCCTGCAGCGTAGTAGACAACACCTACGGGAATGGCAGGCGGCTCATGTTCTTACTGCAGTTCCAACTGCAACCAATCCTATTACTATCTGGAGCCCTCAGCCAGCGGGATATTATAAATGTAATGTTGATGTCTGCCCAGCTATTTGGTATGGGTATGATATTGCGGGATTCAAATGGAAGAGGTATGACGGGGAAGATGATGACCATTCCAGGTATGAAAGATCCTGCTTTAGGCGAAGCACTGACTTTTCGGGAAGCTCTTAGTTGGCTTAAACGAACTCAGGTGAGGTGTGATATTATAGAATCTGATTCTTTACTTTTAATTAATGCTTTATAGTCTGATACTATTAACTTCTCTTATTTTGGTGCTATTGTCCAAGATTGCAAACACCTTTTGTCTTTGTTGCCAACAATGGCTATTCAGTTTGTTCGCAAATCAGCGAACCAAGCGGCTCATAGTACTGTCCGTGCTGCTGGTTCTATGCCTGATTTAGAACGGGGGATATGCCCACCATCTTTTTTGTATGATACTTTTCTTTTTAACACTACTAATATAGCTTAAATGCATCATTTCCATTTTTAAAAAAAAAACATAATTGATTAGATAACTGTGACAAACCTCTCTTTTATAAACAAAAAAAAAAACATTCGACTAACTGATAATTTATAGTGAACTCTTCAACTTTAATAAAAACAATATCATAAATTTCAACTATTTAGAAAAAGTGCATCTTTTTTCATTTCATATTTTATTTTATAATTGAAGTTCAAAACATATTTATAGAAATTACAAGCTTTCCTACTAAAGCTGTATACAAATTTCAAGAATCTTGCGTACAACTAATCTCCAATTTGACGATTACGGACAATCCAGAAAACGTACTCCATCATTTGACATTTCGACAATCACTCGACATAGTTCCAGGCATTACAAATTGAACATCATGATATAGGTAAGGGTTGGGCATGACAAGTTCACGAAAAGAAATCATCCCATCAACAAAAATTAGTTGATAAGTATATTCCTTCAGCATCAGCAAAATCTGAATACATCCAAAGGGCAGTGTTCGTAAACTTGGTAACGCCACTAAGAAAGTCAGGTTGTCATCATCTCTTGGATGCTACAGAAGCCGACTCGAGTAAAATCGATGGCATACATTCACAAGTCACCTTATCGAACTGGCATCGCTAACGCAAAGTAGGCATCTGAATTCACTGACATCAATAGCTCTATTACAACCACCTCATTTGGCAAGCGACTCTCGAGCCCTCGTTCGATAAAACCTGCTTGGCACAAGCCAATGTCTTTACAATCATTAAAGGAGGAGATTACACCAAAGTAAGTAATCGAAAAATACACTTCTTCTAACCAGGAGTTAACTTTCTTCCGCCATACAGCTCGTTTGTTAAAGGATTGGACGACCAGTGATTCACACCTAGCCTGCTAGTAGGTTGGAACCCAACTATTTTTCCTTCAGTTGACAAAACTACCTGTATTCAGACACAAGGTCAACAAATGGTTCTATCAAGTGGCAGTTCAAGAGTGACGATTAAGGCAAGATACGAAAGAATTACATTAACATTCCCAATATGCCGTAGTAGGAAGATAACAGCACAAAGCACAACTCAATTGTTAGGTGGTTTTAGTAACATCGAAGTTTGAAAAATAACTATCTAAACGTAAGTCATGGTTCCAAATTAACATGGCTAGTGTGAGAGGCAAAGAGATCCTCTTTTTTCTGTAAGGTGACCTGTAGCATAGGCAGGACATACGTAAATAAAGCAAAATGGATTACTTGATAGCTAGCAATACTCTGGGCAGATGATTTCATATCCTCGCCAATTTCCTGTATAGAATCCCAATCTATCAAATCTTCCACCCCACTGGAATCAGCTTCATGGGTAATTTTCAAGTACTGTGGCAATTCACCAATCCAAGCCCCATTACTACTTTCTGTTATGATTTCACAGGGCCAACCAAAAGCATCCTTTATCTTTTTGATTACCAGGACACAAAGTTCTTGCAACTGTAAAACAAGATCTAATTATATATGTGGGAAATTTAAAAAGAACAAAAAAAAAAAGAGAAATCAAGAAATCATATTAAATTGTACCATAAGCACCTTCTCACAGACCTAATGGAACAATCCATTGCCAAACATGTTTTTACAGGGAAGAATGAAACTATGCTTTTATACCAAGGTGTAATACTTTAAAACACAATCCTCTGCAATACATAGACGTAAACTGACTGTTGCAATGGAACAAACACGTATATGTAGTTGGCAAGATTATATATTACCCACCTTTGCATCATTGAGTGCTTCATTTACAGGATACCTAATTTTGTCTGAGGTCACGGGTCTTGTCTCTTGTGGGAACTTAAACCCATTACGTAAATGAGGAAAACAAAACTGACTAAGTACACTCGCAATAATGAGAAAAACTCCACTTGCAAGACCAAGAGACAAGGTACTCAGTAAAGAACTGTTACTCTGTAAAGAAAAAGAGGGATCAATAGCATCAGTTATTATAGGCTAAAAACAAAGCTAAAACAACACAATTGTAGTTTAGCTATAATCATCACATGTAAATCACAAGCATTTCTGAGGATGCATTTGGAAACAAGATTGTACCCTGCTACCCTAAACAGAATTAAGGTATATGGGCATGGAAAGAAAATCATACGAGTTAAAGTTCCAAGAGTCATAAATAGGAAAAGAAAAAGAAAGGAGTTTGAGTTTAAGGAAACGGGAAACATTGACAATAGATCACGTTGAAATGTTATTAGCGTCCCAGCTTAATTAGGGTACCAAAGAATAGGATGCTATAACACTTCAATAACGGTTCCTGGTTGAATCAAATATCATTAGCAATGACATGAAGATAGTATTTGGGATGGCTCGTTGGCTTTTCACATGTTAATGATCCAGAATAGAAAAGGCAGACAAGTATCATTGGAATACCTTTTTGTTGGACAACCTAACAAATTTTGTCACAACACCACAAGACAGATCTTTATGGGGCAATGTGTATGTATCTTCATAAAACATATCTAATATCTCAGCCAATCCAACCTACAAGAACGAGAGAACTTAGTAAGAACAAAGAAGAAGACAACAGAGCAACACGAAATCCAAGTACAGCTAGGAATGACAACTGGAGCCCTGCCTGGCCCAAAGTCTACGGGCCAGACCGGGGTTGGCGGACTTTGGGTCAGCTCAAAAGCTCGACCAGCCCAATCCCCTCCAGCCCGAGTGGAAAGCAACAGGCATCAGGCCCAGCCCACTGATGAAAAAATGGTATACCATTTGGGTGTGTGTCAAAAGAACTTCCCAAGTATTCTCAGCAGCTTTTCTCCAGCCTTCAAATTTTACATGCTTGAAATTATCAGCATTAATTTGCATCCTGTAAGCGGGAACATATTCCCTTGCCCAAGAACTGAATTCAGGACCACCAATATTTTCCAACTTATAATGCGCTTCTGGCACCCACCAAGTGTACTTATCCCTCATTTTCAATCCATTATACCTCTTCTTTGCCAAATTAAAACTCTCTAACAAATTCTTGGCATTTTCAATTATCTCATTGTCAGACAATTTATAAATGGTGACTGAGGAGTCGCCGGACACAACCCTGTTAGGCGTTTGAAGCCACTTGAAATAATGACTTGAAGTGTCCCCCAACCGATCGCCAAGGAAATGACTTTCCGTGTTTTGAAGAGCAGCAGCACAAATAGCTTCCGTAAGCAGAGATGTAACCTTTTCATCGGACGCACTAAGGCGGAAGGAGACCTGCTGATACGCAATTGCATACATAAGGAAAACCGAACCCATGAGTACGAAGTGGGCAACACCACACAACACGAACCAGACTACAGTTAACTTATTCGACAAAATAGCACCAATAACAGCTTTCCAACCTCTCTGGGGTTTTCAGGATCCTCCATGTTCCTCATAGAACCGGGACTAAACACAACAAGTTCAAAGTTCCAAAGTTGTTGCAAAACCACTTGCCTAAATGTCATAGCTAGAATATTCTGCGGCGTAGACACTGAAAGAACATCTTCTTTCAGAGAACTTCTAAGTTTTCTCGCTTTCTCTTTCACTTTCTTTGCAGGCAAAAACTGTAAATTTAATCAGAAAATGAAAAGAAAGAAAGAGAATTAACTTCTAGATGATTCAAAGCAGGTAGAAAAAAAAGCCGAGTTGCTTAATTTATGAAAAGGAAGACGGACCAATCGAGTAGAGACGGTGGCGTGGTCATCGCCGGGGCCAGGGAAAACAGTCTCCACGACCATGACGGGCGCGCTGGATCGAATGTGGTCATCAGCGGAGCGGCCTCCATCGGCTGCGGCGGCGGTGAGGGCTTGGTGGTAGGAAACGGAGCCGAATAAGCTGAGGCGAGAGGAGTCGTTCTCGAAGGTTCTAAAACAAGGGAGTGTATTGTCGTTGGGTTCAGTAACGAGGCGGAGGATTTCGTCAGTCTGTAATGTGCAGAAGAGGGCTGGGTAGTGAATTCTGGAAATGGACAGGGGCTGTTTGGGAAGAAAAAAAGCGTTGCTGCTAGCGAGGGGATGGGATGGAGGGGAGACAAGGCGTGGGAGATGGTAAAGACCGGCCATTATGGATACTTCTCCAGCCCGTTCGCTCTCGCTTTAGGGATTGGTTTTAACTTCTGAGTTTATTCATGGAACTTATTTTGTTGTCAAATAAATACTTGGCTTTAATGCTCGTTAGAATTGGAATTCTCCAGTACGAATTGTTCGGTAAAAAATGTATTTTTATTTTAATAAATATTAAAATATATATCAGATTTTATTGACAGGAGCCAAGTTCAAGCATGTGACTCATTCATGGCGTGAGGTGCTTGCAGTAGACATCGCGGGCATGCTGAGATTTTTTGCTTATTTTTAGTAACATTATTTCTTTTCAATTGTTAAGAGGGAAAACTCACTACTCCTATTTTGTTGTGATTTCAATTTCAGTTATGTGAGTGAGTTCACGTTTCATTGACTTGTAATCTTCTTTGGTTTATATTGCTTATATATAAGTCAGACGAAGTTAATAGAATAAAGGGAGGATTATTTGTGTTCTTTCCTTATCTGATAATCTTCCCTCTTTCCATAAAAATTCTCTTTATCAGTGATATCAGAGTCAGGTTGTGGCAATGAATACCCGAAACCAATCCAATGCTAAGTTTTGAAATAAGACTCAAGAAATATTGGGTCGTTATGAATCTAGTATACACCAAATCCGCTCCACACTTGAAGTCATCCTAACCAAACAACAAAATCTAGAGATCGCTATGAAACCACTTACTGAGAAAAATCCTTTTGCCTCTGGAAACATTGGAAGCCGTAATAATTCTCAGAACTCACAAAATTCCAAACCGCAAAATATCAATAACCCAATCTAAATTCTTAATTCCCATGACAACCAAAATTTCACTATGGCCACCAATGGCAATCGACCGCACATGAAGCTTCAATTTCCCAAATTTGATGGCACCGATTCGCAGGGCTAGTCTTACAAAGCTGAGCAGTACTTTTCCTTCAAAGAAGTCCACCCCCAAGATCAAGTTCATCTCACCTCGTTTCACTTGGAAGGGGTCGTCTTATAATGGCATCGATGGATGAGCAAGTTCCATAGACCAACGACATGGGACAAGTTCGTACGAGCTGTTATCAAAAGATTTGGACCCACAATTTATGACAATTCGGGAGAAGCATTAACTCACCAACGACAAACTACTACCGTAGTAGAATATCAAGAAACCTTTGAAACACTATCGCACTGAATTGATGACTTACCCGAGTCCTTTTTAGTGAGTTCTTTTATTGGCGGACTACAAGATGAAATTCAACTAGAGGTTAAGCTTCAGCACCCTCGCACTCTGATTAAAGCATTTGATACAACAAGATTGGTCGAGGAAAAACAATAGTTGCAAAAGAAGAACGTTGCAACTGTCAAATATTCTGGGTCAAACAAAAGTAATACAACTCAAGGTCTTTTAGGTCCTGCTCCGACTCCAAAATCCACCACTGCTCCATCTTTTCGTCAGATTTCTGGCCAAGAAGCAAAGGAATGTCGGGAGAAAGGTCTATGCTACTATTGCAATGAAAAATATGTACTCGGCCATCGTTGTATAAAACCACAATTGTTCGCAGTAGAAGATGTTCTGGTGGAAGAGTGCTCAGACACCGATTCTAATACAGAAGAGCCTATTCCCAAAGTTTCTCTACATGCAATTGAAGGGACTAATTCATCCACAGAACATTCGTTTACAAGGAAAACTCAAAGGGCGGGATGTGACGATATTGGTTGACAGTGGCAGCACACATAACTTTGTGGACCAAAATTTGGTAAAATAATGTGGGTTAATGGTGACAAAAGATGAACAATTAAAGGTGATGGTCGTTAATCGTGAGTAGGTTATGTGTAAGAGAATTTGCAAAGGGGTGAGTTTTTTGGTGCAGGATTACTAGACGATGGCTGACTTCTATATTTTACCTGTTGCCGCATGTCCTGTGGTATTGGGAGTGCAATGGATGACATCATTAGGTCCTATCCTGTAACATCGCACCCCCGACGGGAAGGGTAGAATAGTAATTTGAAAATGGGTGAGAGTAAGTAGGATTGATTGAACATTTTTATGCATATTCTTAATTATGAACAGTTGAATTTTTGCACATGTACATGCATTCATAATATTTCCCGGTATTTAGGCCTAAATGAAATTTTACTGTAAATAATGTGGAAATTGTGTTTGAAAAATTTATTGGAGTGAGTTTTTGGGTGTTTTCCATTTTAAGGGAATTTTAGGAATTTTTCGGGACTTTTCCGGGAAAAACTTTCTGGACCAAAAAAATCGCCAAGTGGCGAACCGGTTGATTTTTGGTATTGAAAATTTCTGTCCAATGGCACTACAATATTAGATACATGATTTTGAGATTGAAATTAGGGCCATTGGAATTGAACGGGTCAAATATTCATTTTATTAGGGTTTTATCTTATTAAATGTTATTTTTGTCTTTTTCCTTATTTGTCTTTTTCTTAAACATGCCAAGTGTCCT
>JANZLC010000002.1:11716204-11726542 GCA_026413385.1 Erythroxylum gracilipes | reverse complement strand
TTCTTGCTAAGAATAAAAGAAATATTTTTCCTAAATCCAATTCTGTGTCAATGTTACCTTTTGATCTTGTTCACACTGATGTATGGGGTCCTGCACCTCAGAAAACGTATAATGGAATGCGATGGTTCATTAGTTTTATTGATGATTATAGTCGTGTTACTTGGATTTTTTTAATGAAACAAAAAAGTGAGGTTTCTTGTGTGATTCAAAATTTTCTTGCTATGATTCAAACTCAGTTTCATAAAACTGTTAAGGTTTTACGTTCAGACAATGGCGGAGAATATGTTTCAAATGATTTAAAACATTTTTTTAACGAAAAAGGGATCATACATCAAACTACTTGTCCTTATTCACCCCAGCAAAATGGGACTGCCGAACGGAAAAATCAACATATTCTTAATATTACTCGCTCCTTGTTAGTTAGTAGCAATGTGCCTATTTGTTTTTGGGGTGAAGCTATGTTAAGTGTTGTATATGTGTTAAACAGAACTCCTTCAAAAGTTTTGAATTTTGAAACTCCTTTAAGAAAACTTTCTGAAAAATATGAACTTCCTTCTCTTGTGCATTTACCTCCTAAAGTTTTCGGATGTGTTTGCTATGTTCATGTTCATCTAAGAACTAAATTTGATGCTAGAGCCTTAAAGTGTGTTTTCTTAGGATATGGTACTCATACTAAGGGGTATAAAGCCTACCATCCTGAGACTAAGAGAATGTTTGTTTCTAGGGATTGTGTTTTTAATGAACAACTTTATTTTTATACACCTAATATGCATCCACTTCAGGAGGGGACTGAATCTGATGAAGTTGATGCTGATATTATGTTGTTTAATTCTATTTCTAATTGTTGTGATACTGTGATTCCTAATCTAGCTGAACCTAGAGTTGAACTTGAATTTAATACTACTGAGGGACAAGGTTTAGTTAATCCAATAAGTGAAAATGCAGGGATGATTAATATTGAACCCATTGATCAAACCGAGTCTCTTGATAGTATTCTCCCCCTAGTGCTCAACCACAATTATCGTCACCAAACCAGGTAAATAATTCTGAACCTATTACTTCGGAATTTGAAATAGTTAGGATAATTGAACCTGAACCAGAGCCTAGTATTGCCTATTCTTTACCCTATCGGATTAACAGAGGCAAGCCACCCATATAATATGAACCCAAAATTTCTTCCAAATCTAAATACCCGATTGCAAATTACATCTATACTTATAGGTTGTCTAAGTCTTATGCACTGCTTGTATCAAAACTTTCCTCTGCCTCTATTCCTAAGAATGTACAGGAGGCGTTGGAAGACTCTAGGTGGACCAAAGCTATGGATGAGGAGATGCAAGCATTAGAAAAAAAGGGGACATGGAACTTATGTGATTTACCCGAAGGTAAAAAAACTTGTGGGTTGTAAATGGGTTTATGTTGTGAAGCACAATGCCGATGGTTCTGTGGAACGGTTTAAGGCGAGGTTAGTTGCTAAAGGCTTTACTCAACCCTATAGAATTGACTACCAGGAGACATTTGCCCCAGTTGCAAAATTTAATACTTTAAGAATTCTGTTATCCTTAGTTGTTACTATGAAATGGCCCTTATTGCAATTTGATGTAAAAAACGCCTTCCTACATAGTGAGTTGGAAGAAGATGTGTATATGGAATTGCCTCCAGGTGTAAAGAAGTATGAAGGGAGTAATAAGCTTTGCAAGCTAAACAAAGCCCTTTACGGCCTTAAACAATCTTCTCGAGCATGGTTTGAGAGATTCGCGAAGGCAATGCTAAATTTTAGTTTCTGTCAAAGTAATGCCGATCATACATTGTTTCTGAAAAAGAATGGTAATTCTATTACTGCTCTTATAATTTATGTAGATGACATGATTTTGACAGGAGATGACGAAGTTGAAATCGATCGAGTGCAAAAATACTTAGCAAATGAATTTGAAATGAAACATTTAGGGGACTTAAAGTACTTCTTGGGAATTGAAGTGGTCCAAGGATGGGATTTTTTTTGTCACAAAGGAAGTATGTCTTAGACCTACTAGTTGAAAGTGGTATGATGGATTGTTGTCCGGTTGACACACCAGTTGAGCAAAATTTAAAATTATGTTTGGGAACTGATGGTGATACAAAAACCGACAAAGAGAGATATCAAAGACTTGTTAGTAAACTAATTTATTTGGCACACACAAGACCTGATATAACATTTGCTGTTAATATTGTAAGCCAATACATGCATGATCCGCATGAATCACATTTGGCTACTGTGAGAAGAATTCTTCGGTATTTGAAAGGATGTCCAGGAAGAGGTGTTTTATTTAAAAATCATGGTCACCTCTGTGTAGAAGGCCACACCGATGCTGATTGGGCAGGTTGTGTAGATGACAGGAGGTCCACTTCTGGTTACTTTATATTTGTTGGCGGAAATTTAGTAACCTGGCGTAGTAAGAAGCAATTTGTGGTCTCAAGGTCCAGTGCTGAGGCTGAATTTAGGGGCATGGCTTTGGGTATATGTGAACTTCTTTGGATCAAGAAATTATTGAAGGATATCGGATTCGAGTTACAAACTCCTATGAAACTATTTTGTGACAATAAATCAGCAACTGAGATTGCATTTAATCCTGTTCAACATGATCGGACCAAACACATAGAGATTGATCTCTTTTTCATAAAGGAACAGTTGGAGAATAAAGTTATTGAATTGCCATTTGTGAGATCAAATCAACAGCTTACAGATGTCTTAACAAAAGGAGTATCTAAGTAAGTTTTTGAAGAATCTGTGAACAAGCTGGACATGACAGATATACATGCACCACCTTGAGGAGGGGTATTAGGAATTATTATTTAATTAGGATTTTGTATTTATGGTTCTGATTTCATTGTCTATAGCCGTTACCTAAATTAAAGACGTTATAATCTTGTGAGTATTCTTATATAAATTGGTGGTTGTATATTATGAAGAATATCGAAAATAGAATTACTTTCTCTATTCTGTTACTTTATTCTTAGCTTTTGTAACAAATTACGCACCTCACGTCCATTCTGGGATCATCTCCTCTCAGATATAAAATTTATAAACATGAGCCTCAGAAAGATCTTTGGCCGCTGTCATCTCTTGATCCTTGTTACAATGTAGCCAAAAAAACAAATACAATCAATCATGCACATAAACTGCGAAGCACAGTTCAAGCTCTACGATCTAAATTCACCTTAAAATGCTCTAAGTGCGAGGTGTTACAAAGGTTTTCCTTCGGAATTGAGCTTATCCGCAAGATGCGTCTACTCCTTTGCACAACAATCTTACTTAGGTCCTTCTAAGCAAGACTCAGCATTCCCACGTGATCGTTGACCAACTATCGAGATCTCGAACGCCTCATGACTTTCGTAGTGTTTAACTTTCACACTCACAAAAAAATTACAGAAGCACTAGAACAGTAAAGACAACAACAAGACCAAAAAAGAGATACAGCTAAAAGCTAACCTTCATTAGTTTCCTTAAAGTATACAAAGGAATACTCTCTCAATCTCTGTGTCTCACAATACTCTCCTATTGATTTTGAGAGTAAGGCTCAAATGAGCTATTTATAGGCATATCTAGATGAATAAGTTAGAATCTTAATAAAACTCTACTAGGTAAGATTACAATCTTATCCTTATCAGATTACATCAAACTAACCAATAGATAACATCCCAATCCAATTATGACTCTATCTAATAAGATTAAGCAACATCACAATAACAAGATAAAAGATTACATTATCTATGAATGATTATCCATATCTACGAAGATCTCCTCTATCTTAAGATAATCCTTCCATATGATCTTTATCTCTTAAAGCTGATGTACATCCACCCACTACATCATCCAAGATCTCCTCATCTCTATCCGTTGATGATGAGTCATCCAAGCCAATAGCACACTGGTTCGATCCAATACTCATGCCAACTCCATTAGCCATGGTCTGTTCACTTGAGCACATACTAAGTCCTTAGTCCATCAAGAACTTAGCTTTAGCCAAGTCAGCTCCTACAAGGTCCGAAACTCTTCCAAAACTGGCACTATGCTTGATCTACTTGCTAAGTAACCATGGAACTCTTCCCGTCATGCGTGTGATTCAGCTAATCTTCCATTTGAAGTCTGCCTCAAGCTTTCTTTTGGTCTCGCATTCGAATCTTACACCTCGTCTAAGATTTCTGCCAATGCGCACCAATGCACACCAATGCTTGACATTGCCCCTTCTCGTCCTTGTCTCCTCGCAAGTCTTTGCCTTGTTTCGTTGTTCCAAGTGTCGAACACTGGTCAAGGCTCGCCAATACACACACAATTTTGCTATCTCGAACTTAGGGGTCTAACAAACCACCTCTACTAGAAGAAATTGACGCCTTCATCGAATTAATTTGTGGACACTCTTCCATGTGTAGTTTCCTTGAAGACTCCTTAGCTATCGGCACATATCCCACGTACCATGTTCCCTCTCCCTCGAATGTCTGGTTGCTTTTTTTCAGATGCTCCTTCTCAAGGCCCATTGCGCCCTACACCGCAAAATTATTAAGGTAGACTTCTTTGCCCTACACCGCAAAACTGTTAAGGTAGACTTCTTTTATCGAGTCCTCCTCACCATCAAATTTACTTGCTCCTCACCCGCCTTCCGTCTTGGGTACTCTCGAGCAAAATGCGGCCCTTCACAAATGAAACAAGTAATATCTCATTTTGTTTGTTTCTTACATTGGGAAGATTCGCCTACCTTCTCCTTTCCTTTCTCCAAGCCATTTCGTGTCTCACCATTCTTCTTGCCCTTGTAACTAGTTCGAATCGATAGTGGCATTTGGAGATCCACTAAGGCATCTGCAGCCGCTATCATGCTTGGGAGGTCCTTCAGGTTCTGCCTCCGAAGCTCCATTTGTGCCCAACCTTGCAAGCCTCTTATGAAGTTAAACAACTTGTCCTCCTCTGACATGTTCCACACGTCCAACATCAAAGATGCGAATTTCCTTACATACTCCTGCACTGAGTTGTTTTGCTTCAACCTCTTCAAAGCTTCCCTCACAAGCCATGAAGTGTTGTTGGGGAGGAACTGATTCGTTAGCTCCTTCTTTATCTTTTGCCGAGTGTCGATAAGAGGTCACCCCATGCTAATGTCGTTAGAAGTTCTTGTTTTCCACCATAACTTTACATTCTTCACCAAATACAAAGTCGTGATCGACACCTTCTCGGAGTTGGAAACCTTTGTTGCCGCAAAGTATTGCTCCTTATCCCATAATAAAATTTTGAGCTCTTTGGCACTCTGCTTGCCATCGAAAACCTGTGGTTCTCGCACCTTCACCAAAGTACTTTCAGCATACCTAATATCTTGCGTTGCAATGGCAAGCCTTAGGATCGCCACCTTGAACCTAGACTCCTCTTATGCCTTCATCAACTTCGCTATTTGACGCTGCAATTGTTGGATTCACGTCTCCAACATCTCGAATCGAGTGTTGTAAGAAGTCACCTCTTCCTCCCTTTGAGGAATTAGCCTAATGAGTGCCTCCACTCGATTAACATGTTCGAACTTAGGGCTCTGATACTAGCTATTACAAAGGTTTTCCTTCAGCACTGAACTTATCTGCAAGACGCGCCCACTCCTTTGCACGATAATCTTACTTAGGTTCCTCTAAGCAAGACTCACCCTTCCTACATGATCGTTGACCAACTATTGAGTTCTTGAACGCCTCATGACCCTCGCACTGTTTAACTCTACACTCACAAGAAAGTTACAAAACCACTAGAATAGTAAAGGCAACAACAAGAACAAGAAAGAGATACAGCTAAAAGCCAACCTTTATTACTTCCCTTAAAGTATACAAAGGAATACTCTCTCAATCTCAGTGTCTCACAACACTCTCCTCATGATTTTGAAAGCGAGGCTCAAATGAGCTATTTATAGGCATCTCTAGATGAATAAGTTAGAATCTTAATAGAACTATATTAGCTAATATCACAATCTTATCCTTATCAAATTACATTAAACTAACCAATAGATGATGTCCTCATCCGATTAGGACTCTATCTAATAGGATTAAGCAACATCATAATAACAAGATAAAAGATTACATTATCTAGGAATGATTATCCATATCAACGTAGATCTCCTTTATCTTCAGAAGATCCTTCCATATGATCTTTATCTCTTAAAACTAATGTACATCCATGGTGATCTTATCTATCACACTATCCAAGATCTCCTAATCTCTATCCGTTGATGACGAGTCATCTAAGTTAATAGCACACTGGTCCAATCTAATGCTTACCCATGCCAACTCCATTAGCCATGATCTGTCTACTTGAGCACACACTAAGTCCTTAGCCCATCAAGAACTTAGCCTTAGCCAAGTTAGCTCGTATAAGGTCCGAAACTCTACCAAAACTCGCACCATGCTTGATCTACTTGCTAAGTAACCTTAGAACTCTCTCATATTACCATTATGCGTATGATCCAACCAATCTTCCATTCGATGTCCATCTCAAGCCTTCTTTTGGTCTCGCATCCGAATCTTACATCTTGTCCAAGATTTTTGCCGATGCGCACCAATGCATGCCAACGCTTGACATTGCCCCTTCTCGTCCTTGCCTCTTGGCAAGTCTTTGCCTTATTTCATTGTTCCAAGTGTCGAATAATGGTCAAGGTTTGCTAATGTCTACACGATTCCACTATCTCGAACTTAGGGGTCTAACACAGGGCCGCATAAGTGATGAACTAAATATGTTTTTAGTTTTTTTCTTAAAAATTTGGACATAGAATTTTGTGCATATGTTAAAGATTAGTTAGCCAATATTAATGAATATTGGGATTTAATGTGAATGTGACATTTCAGGTGGGTATGTAGGAAAGGAATACGAGAGATAAAACAATTTAAAAATAATTGAACCAACTTTTAATTAATTATTTTCTATATTTAAACTTTAAAATTTAAATTTTTATAGATTTAATATAAATTAAGTAGTTATAAATGTATCAAAGTGAATAGACTTAAATGGTTATAGATGGTATCAAAACAAGTTTTTGTCAGTAACATAATCATTTAGGAAAGACAAAGACATGTTTTTACACTATATTATAATTAATGAATTTTTAATGTACTTTTAGTTAGAATAATATAAGAACTAATTATTTAAAATTGAGAAATTTTAAATAATTATTAATTACAAATCTTGTAAGAAAAAATAAAAAATAAAAAATTATAGATTTATTAAAAAAACCACTCATCAAGTATCCTTTAACTTTTTATTAAAAATCTCATATAATAAAAAAAAAACTGTGTCTATCCGCATAGAATTGTACACTTTAAATTAATTGTTACATGGCCACCTCCAAATTCACAGAAAAAAAAATAAATCGATCCACTTAATTTGTCGGCAGAGAAAGAGTTTGTAAGACTTATTAGCATCAACTATATCTATATAATAAGCACACCAATCTTACGAATTCTGCATTTGGAAGAGCAGTTCTCATCATCATGGAGAATACTGAGAAGCAGAACCATTTCTCTCCATACATTATTATCACATCTCTTGTGTTCATACTCATAGCATGGAAATTGTTGAAAATATCAAAATCCAGGAAACTGCCTCCAGGTCCACCGAAGCTGCCAATCATAGGTAATATGCTCCAGGTTGGTAATCTCCCACACCGTGAACTGAGAGACTTGGCCATGAAATATGGTCCTGTCATGCATCTTCAAGTTGGCGAGATCTGCAAGATCATAATTTCTACACCTGAAGCTGCAAAAGAAGTACTGAGAACTCACGATTTAGCTTTGGCTCGAAGGCCCTTTGTTCTCGCAGCGCACGTCGTCTGGTACGAATCAACTGACATTATCTACGCCCCTTTTGGAGATTACTGGAGACAGATCCGAAAGTTCTGCATAACGGAGCTGTTGAGTAACAAACGGGTGGAATCTTACAGACCAATCCGACAAGATGAGGCTCGAAGCATGGTTAAAGGAATTGCAGCTAGTTATGGAAAACCTGTGAACATAACATCATATTCAGCTTCATTGTCACTTAACATCTCTTCAATATCAAGTCTTGGAAAGTTAGAGAAGGAACAGGAAGACAGATTCATGGAAATTCTTCGCAAGTTCGCAGCGGAGCTTGGAGGGTTTAAGATCACCGATTACTTCCCATCCATCAAATTTCTTCCTCGAATCACCGGTGTAATGTCAAGACTGGAGAGTCTGCACAAGGCAATGGATAGCATACTGGAGGAGATAATGAGTGACTATCAAAAGAGAAAAGCTAAAGTTGCTTCGAAAGGTGAAGCAGAAGTTCTTTTGGATGTGCTTCTGAATCTTCAGAAGAAAACCGATAACGACATTCCCATAACAAGAAACAATGTCAAAGCCGTGATTATGGTAAGTTCTCCTCTCCTCCATCCCTTTGCTTTTGTTTTGGTTACTAATTTGTCTGGGAACTATTCTTAATCCTTTTCATTTATCTTTGCAAGTATGAAAATAATTTTTTCAACTGAACTTGCTCCCAGTGTTTTGCTCATAATAAAATTCTTATATATTCCTTCCAACTCATAATTATCAAAAAACTTCTCTTATGTTATATTTCGTTAATTTTATTATTTATTTTTAACTTTTATTATTTAAAATCTTAAATTATTCATAATTATTTCTAAAATGTGAATGGAAAATAAAATAACAAAATATGATATAACAAAGCATGATAAAGAGAAGTCTAAGATATTTATAAATGAATTTAGAGAGAATACATAATATTTTTAAAAATATAGGTGATAAATAAAAATATACAACTTTTAAAAAATCCAACTCCACTTTGTCTCTTCTGCTTATGATTCATAAGTAATACTAACTTCACTAGTTGAATCGTATACCTAATTGCTATTCAATGACATTCAAATTTCAGGACATGTTTCTTGCTGGTACAGTGTCCTCTTCTTCACTTATAGATTGGGCAATGGCTGAAATGATGAGGAATCCAAGTATGATGAAGAAGGCACAAGAAGAGGTGAGACAAGTTTTCAAAGGAAAAGAAACAGTTGATGAATCAGGCTTGGACAAGTTAGACTACGTAAACCTAATTATCAAAGAGAGCATGAGAATGTATCCTCCTGGTGCTTTACTTGTTCCAAGAGAAGCTGGAGAGCCACTGGAGATTAATGGGTATGAAATACCTGAGAAAAGTGAAGTCATAGTGAACGTTTGGGCTCTTGGAAGAGATCCAAACTACTGGACTGAACCTGACAAGTTTATACCTGAGAGGTTTATTGACAATCCAACTGATTACAAAGGAGCTCATCTTCAGTTTATTCCATTTGGTGCTGGGAGGAGGATATGCCCTGGTATTACATTTGGTATGCGAGTCATCGAGCTTGGACTTGCAAGCTTGCTCTTCCATTTTGATTGGGAGTTTCCTGATGGAGTGAATGCAGAAACTTTGGACATGTCAGAGTATCTAGCTGCAGATCTTACAAGATTAAACAATTTGTACTTGGTTCCGGTTCCTCATCATCCCCCACCTGCTTGATCCTGAGAAATTCGGTTGTCACTACAAGTTCTCTATTTTTTTTTTCCTCTTTTTGTGTTCTGTCGTTGGATCTCTCTTCTTTCCGGTTCTCTTTATGTGGACTCTATCACTTAACTTCATGCCCTGTGCTTGTAGCAACTGTGTGCTATATATAGTTGTTGTGAATAAGAACTTTTTGTTAGCTGTAAGGCTTTCAAAATTAATGATTTTCATGATAACAACCTGGTTGGGTCGGCTGTATTAGGCCCAATCTTAGGCCCAAGTATCAACGGCCCATTCGCAGATGATAATCTCTCATGCATACGTAAAGACCTAAACCTAGTAAGTATTCCATATATAAGGTACTATTTCGCCATGATACAGGTATGATACTAATACCCTACTTTTCTCTGTTCTCGGCGATCAAAACCATTTACCAAAAGACTGACTTAAGCATTGGAGGGGCTTGGCAGCGATCAACCCCCGGTGTGCCTTTATTGTTTTGCAGGTATCTCCAAACCGAAGTCTACCAACTTCATGGATCCAAGTAGTAATGTCCAGCCTCAGCAAAATCAAGCTGAACCAGTTGGCGTCCACCGTGGGGCCCGGTTTCAGGGCACCACGTCCAGAAATACTCAGATCAGTCAGGCGGCAGCAGCCAATCCTGACATAGACGTCGTCGCGGCACTTGCGCTGCAGAGGATGGGTTGCAGCTACCTGCTCCTCTCCCGCCAACAAATCACGATTTCCACACACAATCTTCACACCCGACCAATTAACCGCAACCTCAGAATCCCATACGCTTGCTCATCAAATATGAATTTGGAAAAGGAAGGTCT
>JANZLC010000002.1:11677061-11689862 GCA_026413385.1 Erythroxylum gracilipes | reverse complement strand
AATCCTTGCAGCCTCTTAGGAATCGATTTAGGCCTCAGGCCTCTCCTCAATGTTTGCTCAGCAACTCCATCGTTATTAGGCTCAATGGCATCAGGAGGAATCATAACATTTCCCACCCCATCAGAACATACCTTGTCCTCAAGGTGCAAATCTGGGAAAGACTTGATCAGATGAGCTTTATCTTCCCATGTTGCATCAGCATCAGGCAATCCTTCCCATTGCACCAAGCATTGCTCAACCTTAAAGTTTGCTCGCTGAACTATGCGTGTATCGAGGATAGCTGAAGGTTGCAGCCTTAAAGAGGACACTGAATCGACCAAATGAAGTGGCGTTATCTACTGATGAGGTTGTCCAATACATTTTTTCAGCATTGAAACATGAAAAACCGGGTGAAGCTTAGCGGATTCGGGCAGGTCGAGCTTATAAGACACTTCACCAACACGACTTACAATCGGATAAGGCCCAAAGTAACGCCTCCCAAGCTTACTGTGCCTCTGCAAACGAAGGGAATTCTGCCGATAGGGCTGTAACTTCACGTAAACCCAGTCTCCAACTCCAAAAATCACTTTCTACGATGCTGATTCGCAAAGGTCTTCATCCAGGACTGAGCCTTGCGCAAATTGGTTTTAAGCATTGATAAAACCAAATCTCTGTCAGGCATTTGCGCCTCAACTAAGGCATTTCCAGTGGTGCCCTTAACATATCGTGGGATAGTGGGGGGTGGTTGGCCGTAGAGTACTTCGAACGGAGTCATTTGCGCAGCGGATTGAAAGGCGGTGTTATACCAGAATTCGGCCCATGGCAACATAGTCATCCAAGTATTGGGGTTATCCACAACGTAACACCGAAGATACATCTCTAAGCACTTATTTAGTGCCTCGGTCTGTCCATCGGATTACGGGTGATACGTAGTGCTCATGCATAGTGAGGTGCCTTGCAACCGATGAATCTCCTTCCAAAATTCACTCATAAACCGAGCGTCCCGATCAGAAACTATTTCAGTTGGAATGCCATGAAGTCTAATAATCTCCTGGACAAATGTTGCAGCCACCGAGATACTAGAGAAGTTCGAAGGCAACCCTACAAAATGTCCATACTTCGAGAGGCAGTCAATCACAACTAAAATAACAGTTTTACCTTTGGAGATTGGTAGATTGGTTATAAAGTCCATCGAGATGGCTTCAAAGACCAGATTGGGGACAGGCAGAGGCTGTAAGAGACCAGTGGGGCTCAAAGATGCTGTTTTCATTTGCTGGCACACTTGATAGTCATTCACAAAATGCTTAACATCCTTGCACATTGACTGCCAAAAGAAATTTGCGGATAACCTATGAAAAGTTCGAGTAATACCAGCGTGTCCGCCTATCGGAGATGAGTGAAACTCAACCAGCAACTGAGTTTGCAACGGAGAATCGGAGGGAATGACGAGCCTGCTGCGATAGAGTAATAACCCATCTTTGAATACAAAATCTGGCAAACTATTAGGGTCTGATTCTAAACGTTTTTGCAACTCAAGAAGCTCTTGGTTTGTTGCATTAGCAGCTCTAATTTCAGCAACAATATCAAACTCGGGTTGTGAAATCGCAAAGAATTGGGAAGAAGGGGCTCGAGATAGAGCATCAGCAACACTATTTTGCTTACCCGGTCGATATATGATGTCAAAGTCATATCCAATCAGCTTCCCAAGCCACTTTTGCTGGTCCGGGGTTTGAATAACCTAGTAGGTGAGGTTCCGCAGTGGCTGTTGATCGGTGACAATCGTGAATTTGCGCCCCAAAAGATAGTGTCGCCACTTTGCAATAGCTTGGGTGATAGCAAACATTTCACGCTGATAGGTCGATGATTGCTGCATTCTGTCACTCAACTGTTGGCTAAATTAGGCAATGGGATGACCCCTCTGCGACAACACAACACCTATACCCTTTCCAGATGCATCGGTCTCGACTATAAATGGTTGCGAAAAGTCTGGCAACTCTAACACTGGTGCAATACTCAGTAAGTGCTTCAAGTGCTAGAAGGCTGCAGTAGAAATTTCGGTCCAAACGAAGCTGTCTTTACGGAGAAGGTCAGTCAAGGGTCCTGCAACCGATGCAAAATGTCGGATGAACCGCCGATAATACCCGGCTAACCCCAAGAAACCGCGGACCTCTTTTACTGACTTAGGTGTTGGACAATTCTTTATAGCAGTGATCTTCGCTGGATCGACAAGAACTCCTTGTTGGCAAATAATGTGTCCCAAATAAGCCACTGAAGTTTGAGCAAAAATACACTTCGAACGCTTGGCCACTAAGTTGTTATCACGAAGCAAAGTCAAGACAATTCGAAGATGCTCAAGATGCGATTGCTGAGAAGGACTATAAATCAAAATATCATCAAAAAACACCAGTACGAATCTTCGCAGAATGGGTCGAAAGACGTCGTTCATGAGACTTTGGAAGGTCGAAGGAGAGTTCGTAAGACCAAATGGCATTACGAGAAATTCGTAATGGCCGTCGTGAGTCCGAAAAGCTGTCTTGGCTTCATCTCCCACTTTAATTCGGACTTGGTGAAATCCTGCTAACAAATCAAGTTTCGAGAAATACTTGGCACCATGGAGCTCATCGAATAGCTCATCAATCGATGGAATTGGGAATCAATCCCGGACTGTTATTGCATTAAGGGCTCGGTAATCAACAAAAAAATGCCACGTTCCATCTTTCTTTCGGACTAACAATACCGGTGACGAGAACGGGCTACTACTCGGTCTGATAATTCCATCTCGCAACATTTCAGCCACTAACCATTCCATCTCCTGTTTCTGAAAGTTAGGATACCTATATGGCTTCACATTCACCGGCCCGGAATTAGGTAGCAAGTGTATAGCATGATCACACTGCCGGGAAGGAGGTAAACCATGGGGCTTCGAGAATACATCCACAAACTCTTCTAGCAACAGATCAATCTTGGCACATGATACTGAAGAAATGAAATCTTGATCAGGTACCAGGTCTAACCTAAACAAGGCAGCAATAGCATCAGTGCGGTTTAGTCGACGCAGCCCATTAAACTATACTGGTTTAACTGACTGAGAGGAATCTCCCTTCCACTGAATTTTTTGACCCTGATGACTAAACTCGAAAATCGATGAAGCATAATCCGTGACTACTGGACCGAGCGTTGCTAACCAAGCGACACCGAGGACCATATCCCACCCTTGCAACGGGAGAACAAAGAAATCAACCAACACTGCTTGGTTCTGAATTACTAGGGGTACCTGTTTCACCATGCCCTCATAAACCAAACGTTCACCATTACCCACAAGAACTGAAAAACTTGGAATAGACATCACCGGTAAACCCAAGAACTTTGCAACTCTCGTCTAAACAAAATTGTGAGTACTACCCCCATCAAGCAAGACTTGAACCGATTTGCCACTAACTGACCCATGGAATCGAAGAGTCGAAACAGAACACCCGCCAGCGAGGGCATTGTAAGATATGGCGGACTGTAACTGAAGATCGGTTCCCGGTGAGAGTGTACCAGAATCCGGTGAGAGCGACGACGATGTAATAATCGGGTCGGGTGGCTCAGGTGGGTCGGAGTCGTCTTCAAAGAGAAGTAAATGGGGTTTGGCTTTACATTTGTGGTCCCATGTGTACTTTTCATCGCAGTGGTAGCACAGACCTTTAGAACGGCGCTGTGCAGCTTCAGCTGGGGTTAGGCGGCGGAACGACAGTCGGGTTCCTCCAGGAAGGGTGGCTGTTGTGTTGGTGGCGGTAGGGTGAGGAGTAGTTGCTGCGTTAGGGTATTTTGGGGTAGGGAGTAAGGGCTTGGTATTGCCCAAAGTGGGTCGGACCAGGCCGCGTTCCAATGCAATCCTGTTCTCATGAAGCTGGGCTAAAGACATGGCCTCTTCCAACGATGCTGGGCTATGGACCAAGACGGAGTGTTTGATATCGGAGCGGAGGCCCGAGATGAAACAGTGAAGCAAAAAATGGGCTGGTAAGTAAATGGTTCTGTTGGTTATGGCCTCAAAACTTGAACGATACTCAGTCACCGTACCCACTTATTGGAGCTTTGCTAACAGCCCTTCTGGTGCTTCAAGATCCCGTGACCGGAAACGCTGCAGCTCGGCGGCTGTAAACGATGTCCATCCGGAGAGTTGGCGATTACGTTGCATCCAATCAAACCAGTCGGCTGCCGAATCGTCGAGGTAAAAGGACGAGATTGTGATCCTTTCTTCCTCCTTGATTTTATAGAAATCAAAGTAACGTTCAGGCTGTAGCACCCACCGTTCCGAGTGAACACCAGAGAAACGAGCCATATGTACCGGTGCAGGCTTGTGGTGGCCGAGAGGAGTCGGCGAAGAACGTTCCGGGGAGAAGGAGTCTTTTATATCAGAACCTATGGGATTGTTCTGGTGCGAGTCAGCAGAGATACGGGCTAAAACTTCCTGTAAAATCAGCTTGCTTTCATCTACCGAAGCAGAAAGCAGTCCAAAATCACGGCGAAGGGACTCCTGAGAGTCGGCGAGGGAGGATTGAGAGTCGGCTATGGCTTTGACGTTGTCGTCAAGCACTTTGAATCTGGTCTGGTAATGATGATCTGTCATCTATACAGATTGCAATGAAAGCACCAATGTGAAGATACGCAGTAAATTCCAACACAAAGATATATCCCAATGCAAGATTACTGTTATATTGATTTTAAAGAAAGGAAATACAAAGGTTCAAAACATAAGTTCCCAGAAGACAAAAGAAGATGAGAAGAGAAAAAGCGTGAGCAGAGATGAGAGAGAAATGCTAAAAAGCATGACAGTATTTTTTTCATAACCAATTCCATCCTCCAATATTCCCTTAAAAGGACATCTGCATATCCTTCTGTGTGCACCATTACACGCCCCTGCATGTCCTTCTGTGCACACCGTTACATGTCCTTGGTTCCCCCTTTTGCTGATGTGGAGCCAATCATAAATCCTTGCAGCCTCTTAGGAATCGATTTAGGCCTCAGGCCTCTCCTCAATGTTTGCTCAGCAACTCCATCGTTATTGGGCTCAATGGCATCAGGAGGAATCATAACAGATAGTTTTAACGGTGGTTTAAAGCTAGTTTGCAATGAGGTTAATAAAGTGTTCAAGCATGTATCTATAATCCATGTATCTAAGATTTTACTTAGACATTCACAAGAATTAAAGTAGTGAGTTTTAAACATACTTCCAAATTCAGAAGCAAGAACTGTAAGATTTAATTCAATGTGTGCTTTTGTTATTATAAGCTTCAACACCTCTATTGGACTGCATTTGTAGTTAGAGTATTAATATGATCTTTCTTAACAATCATAAAGAAACTCTAAAAAAAAACCAATTAGAAGACCTCATATCTCATGATGACTTTAAGATAACCTTACCTACAATCTTGCTAGATATAGATTTAGATGTTTCACTATAAAATAACCAAGACCAAATAGATAGCACAATTTTTTTTAAACTTGCAGTTGCTGTGGAATAGATAGTACTAAAACTCAAAATCGATAAACAAAATATGTAAACATCTAAGCTCTAATATGCTAACATCTAATTTAAATAAAAAAGTCTAAAATATGTTCTCTTTTTTTTAGAATAGAAAATTACTCAAGAAGCTAATGATCTCATCTCTTTTCAGGTCAAACAAATATTTAAATACAAAAAAGACTCATTGTTCCTTCGTAAGTTGCAGTAACTTCTTGCAGTATAAAACATCATCTTGCTTGTGAATCATTTGAAAGTAAAGTTTGAAAGAACTCAAAAAGCGCTTCAATTCATACTAAGGTAACTAGAGACGGATATGTTAAATAGACATTGAAACATTGTTCATCAAAATTTAAAGATACATATTGCTAATGACGTAAAAGATATATCATTGTTGGGTTTTATAATTTTTATTTTCAATAAATAAGTGGAAAACATCATAACATTAATTATTAGTTTACAATTAGATGAAATTGGGTATGTTAATTACCATAAGCAAAAAGAAATATCATGTATGCTAATAGTTGCAAGGATAAGCAAGTTACTAATATGGTTCCATTTACAAGGTTTTACCACTACCAGCATGAACTAGAATCCTACTGAAGAGACAAATAATCATTGTTTCTTGATGATGTAAAAAGATAACAATCAAGAATTGTCTTTCAATTAAATTCCCGTGAACATTTTTAACTCCTGAATTGATTAGAGTTCTTTTTAGTTGGAAATTAATTCATATCGAACCTTAGTTTCACATTCTTAATCCTGAAAAATATTTCTTCCTTCAACATGTGATGAACCAGTGATGTATCTGTATTCATTATATCTTGAATTGGCCAATTCAATATACCTACTGGAGCAAAAGTATTTATGTTGCACAGAAAGTGAATTTCTTTTTTTATTATTTACTTCTCTTTATGGTCAGCCATTCTATAGGTGACATTAATGAATTAGTAGATTTTTCAGAAGTGCAGCCCGAATAACCCATTTTTTGCAGTTAGTATAAAATAAAATAAATATACAAAATACATAAAATCTTCATCAAGTTATCAATAAACAATACTGTAGATTTTATTGAAGTTCATTCATTGATTGGTGATAGTCGTAGACAAGTCTCACAATACCAAAAGAACATTTTGTTTCCTGCTAAAATAATTCAATCACCAGAGTAAGCAAATACAAGATATAAGACGTTCTACAACTCAGCTAAAGCAAGGGTTCATAAAATTTCGTCTTCACTTATTATGAATGAAGAAACAACTTAAGTAGTAAAAGTCTATGCTAGACTAGAGGCAAAATTCTTAAACCTTTTCTTAGGACATGCAATTATATCAAACTGATTTATGAGTCTCAGAGAGTAAAACTAGAGAATTCTTCCAACCCTCAAATTGAAGAATTGATGAGAACATTTTCCACTTCGGAACTTATAGTTATAGGATTTGTGTGTTTGAAAAATTTGCTACAAAAATAAGTTCACTGTTAAAAAATGTCACCAAATTTTATTAGCTATGAAAAATATTTCGTAGCTAAAAGCATTTCACTATGAAACTAAGTTCATAGTTAAAAAACGTCACCAAATCTTATTAGCTAAGAATATAAAATGTAGCCTATCTTAAAGGTCGCTAATAGTTTTAAAAAACCCACAAAACATTTCAATATAGAGACATTGTTTTAATAGGCTACGATTTTGAAATTTTGTAGCCAAAGAGTAACTTTTAGCTACAAATTTCAAATCGTAGCAAAAAAATGTAGTTAAAAGTCTACTTTGTTGTAGTGTGAAATAATAATGGGCTAACTAACTTAGTCCAAGTTGTTTAGAAGTGTCTTAGTGGTATCTTAGTACTTAGGGGTTCAATTTAGATTGTGGTGTTTATGTTTCATAAACAGTAAAAGTCCATGCTAGACCAGAGGCAAAATTCTTAAAACTTTTCTTAGGATATGCAATTGTATCAAACTGATTAATGAGACTTAGAAAGTAAAACCAGAGAATTCTTCTAACCCTCAAATTGAAGAATTGATGAGAACAGTTTCCACAATACTAATACCAGTTCAAAATTTGAAAACTTACATTAACCAATTGACTCGGCCTTAATTTACATTAACGGTAAATGAACTGAATACCCAATTACCTAGAGAAGAAGAACCTTCTGAATAGATATAGCAGACGTAGCCAATTGGTGAAGAAAACACAAGGACATTAGAGAGAAGACAAAAGAAGATACTAAAGTAGCTGGAGAAAAGACCAAGACAATAGACAGAGACACTAGAGTAGATCAGCACACTGTAGTTGCTAAAAGAAAAAGAAAAAGAAAAATAAAAACCAGAGAAAAGTTGTATTTAGGTTATCAATATGGAGAAAATGACGTTGTTTTAGTGTACAAAACAATGAAAAAACAATGTCATTTTCATTGTTTTCTATTATTCTTCTTCTAGCTACGAAAATATTTTAGTATCAAAATATCTTTAACTATGAAATTCATTTTCATAGCTGATAGTTATGCTTCTGTGTGTTTTAGCTATGAAAAATATTTCGTAGCTAAAAATATTTTGATACAAATTTCAAATTGTAGCAAAAAAACGTAGCTAAAAGTCTACTTATTCCAAGTTGTTTAGAAGTGCCTTAGTTGTGTTCTAGTATTTAAGGGTTCGATTTAGATTGTGGTGTTTATGTTTTATAAAGTTTAGCACAAAGTATCTATTGTTTGTAGTTTGTGTTTCCTAAGCTTTATTCAAATATTTGCTATTTGTTTTCTGTTTTAAAGTCAAATTTTGTTATTTGCCTAGATATATAGGCTACGAAGGTCATGAATAATATTACTATCGAGAAACATCTTCTTTCTTTCTTCTTTTCATTAAATTATTATTGGCTATATTATATCAGTATAACAAAGTTGGTTACAATTACTCAAATTTTAACTTTAGCATTAAGTATTAAAGAGACATTATTAATTCATGTAGAATATTCTAAATAAAGAGCTAATGTTATTTATAACATTCATTCTTAATAATAATTCTCTTTTTTTCTTTATTAATCAAAATTACCTTTTAAATTATGTAGATTTTATTCCACTTGTTATTTGGTAAATATAACTTTTATTTGATATTCAATTTTTTTGATATTATTCTTTATTCTTAGCAACTTTTGATATTTAACTATTTTATTTCTTTTATTAAAGGTCATTAACATATTTGAAATTTAGTTTAAGTACTTCCTTAAATCTTAGAAGTACTTATGATGGATTTTCTTTTTCCTCAGTTTTTCCTACTTTATTTGAGTTGATATTTCTTTTGTCTGTGACATATGTTGCACTCCAATATGTCATAGACTCTTAATATAAATTTAAAAATTGTTAAGAACTTTCTTCTTTCCTTTATAAGATTCTCATTACATGCCTTTGAAATAAAAGTCTCTTATAATTTTGCTTTTAACTTTTCTTCAATCTTATTTAGATCAAATAAGAGAACAACTTATCTTGGTTACATTTTAATATTTTGATATTGGATAATAACCTCTTTAGCCTTTTATTTGTTATTATAGCTTACAAATATACAACAAAGTATCTTCTTCTTAAACTTGCTCTGTAGTTGATTTAGAACAAATGCATAACTTAAACATTTAAAAACATGAAAAATAACTTTATAGACTTGATCTTCCATAACTTCTCATATAGTAAAATAGATCCAAGTTTTGCGCGTGGTAACTTACTAGTTATGTGAGTACCATCTTTATATACTTTGCATGAATCTTAGTGGCACATTTTTAACATGAAGCATATTACTTCATGTTTCAATAAGACGATTTTTCCTTTTAGCAACTACATTTTGTTATAATGTGTTGGATGATGTCAATTATCATTTAATATCACATATTAGATAGTTTTGGAACTCATGAGAGGTATATTCTCTCCTCTTTATCTTAGCTTAGGCATTTTATTCTTCATCCTATCTTAATTTTTACTATATTCTTGATTTTTTGTATTTGTCTTGGACTTTTTTTCTCCATAAAATAAATAGATTTACCTTAAAATTTCATTGATGAAGGCAATCATATAATATATTCTATTTGACACTTTCTTTATTTGATCAAACATTTCTATATAGACTAATTGAAGAGGCACATTTAATTGAACTTTGAAAATTTTAAAGGGGTTTATGTGTTTACCATTTCGACAACTAGCATTTATGATGCCATTTTAAACTTATAGTTAGAGAGGATATTTTCTTGCCAAATTCTTTATCATCACCTTAAGTTTTAAAGAAGCTACATATCACAAATGTGTATATCACAAATCGATGGTCCCATACTTCCTTGTCTTATTCACATACATTGTTTCTGTTGATATTAAATACATAAGCCCAGCATCGTCCTTTCATGATTGATGTGTTAATGGAATTTCAAGTTTTTATATATCTTCCGTTATCTAGTCTAAACATCATATAATATCATGTTTACACCAAGTTGGGTTACAAATAATAGATTCTTCTTCATCCTAAAAACATGATACATGTTGTGCAATTGTAACTAACAAGGACCATGATAAGCTATAACCATTGTTTTGCCAATATATGTAATAAACAATATAGGATTATTGATCTTTAATACAATTCATTTTCGTTTATATTATGATATGTTCAAAATTTTCTTTTCATCTCTATTCAAATAATTAGACTAACTCAATTAATAATTTAATCATTATTATGATTAATTTTTTTTGTTTGTTGAGATAAATAATGTCTCCTTTGGTATACATGAGGCTTAAATCTCTTCTTTAATTGAGTACTCTTTAGCCATCTACTTCTCTAATTGCGAAGGGATGCATGAAAATTGATAATCAGAAATAAAATATTATCTTTTTTCATAGTTATGAATTTGATTATTTGTCAGTGAAACTTTATTTTCATTTTGTCTCCCTTAATCTTAACGAGCTCTCTTTACTATGAATTGCCTTTTACTTGTCTCTATTATGAATTGTTTGATTTCTTAACTTTATGAATTTATATGACACATTCATAATTAATATGAATCCTGTTATCAAACTTTTTTTATTCATATAGTTATTGTGTCTGTATTTTTTATATACATTATTGTGAATAAATTGGATAAAATGTTTTTAGTGACTAATCTTATTATTATTAGGGCTTAGTAACTCTAATTATATAAAATTATATGTTTATATACTTCATCGCATAAGGTGTTGAGTCATTTAATTATAGTTAATTATTTTAGTATAATAAATTTTATCCCGTAGGAATTTTTGTTATATTAAAATAATTGGATAGGATAAAATGTCAAAACTCTCTTAATTTACATATAGGAACAAAGAATTGTTTTAATAGTTTTATCATAAAGTTTTCATAAATCTCGTTTAATAAAAAATTTTAGCCTACAAGTAATTTTTATGTCATTAGATTTATGTTATGTAGATATGTTTTATAGTAGACATATGTTTAAAATAGTTAGCCTCAAATTTTGTTTATTATGTGTGCATGTTTATGAATATAGCAATTCAGACTATTGATATCAATTTTGATGTCCTGAGTTAAACAAGGAGAACTATAAAGTCTGGAAGTAGAGAATTCTCCTTCAGTTAGGGTGATTGGATACTGATTATGCTATTATGAAAGAGGAAACACCCAAGATTACTAATGATAGTTCTATAGATGCAACCCAATATATGAAATGGGAGGCGGTCTAACTGGCTAAGGACTATGTTCATAAAAAACAAAAATATTTGTTGCTATTTATGATCCGTTGACCAATATAATGATTTCGGTTGTATGCTTAAATCTATTAATCAGCAATTTGAAACCTCAAACAAGGCACTTCTAAAAACCCTAATAATGAATTTCTCCTGAATGAAGCTCACTGTTGTCCAAGGTTTCATGAACACATTATAAAGATGTGGGACATTGTGGCTTAGATGAGGATACTTGAGGTTTAGATGTCATATTCTTTCCTTGTGCACTATATTCTAAACGCACTTCCACAACCATATAGTCCCTTCAAAATATCTTATAATACATATAAAGAAAAATGGTTAATTAGTGAATTAATGGCTATATGTGTAAAAAAGGAAGGAAGGTTGTTGATAGAATAAGGGGTAAGTTCTAATAGTGAAAATATGGAAATCTATATGTGTAAAAAGGAAGGAAGGTTGTTGATAGAATAAGGGGTAAGTTCTAATAGTGCAAATATGGAAATTTATAGAAAGCCTAAGAGTAAAGTCAAATAAAAGGGGAAGGGTAAAATACTTGCCTAACTAAATATCAAAAAGGAATCTAGTCAAGTCAAATAGAAGGGAAAGGGAAAAATACTTGCCTAACTAAATATCAAAAAGGAATCTAAGTGTTATTTTTATACAAAGAAAGGGAAAATGAAAAAGGATTGTAAAAAGTACAAGAAATGAATTGAGTCTAAAGGTACTAAAATCTCATTTCCCTGTTATGAATCCAATATTGTTGAAATTTGTTATGACATATAGTGGATTGATTTTGGTTATACAATTTACATAAAAGTTGTGCTACAGTACTTGTAAAACCTAAGGAAACTAGTGGGAAGTGAGTAATACATCTTTTTTGGAAATAAGATTCACTCACATACAGAGGCCATTGGAGATTGCTATATTATGCTGAAGACTGGGCATGTTTTAAAGTTAGAAAGAGTTTTTTTATATTTCAAACTTTTTTAGGAATCTAATTTCTGTTTCAAGGCTTTTACCATTTAGATATTCTTTCCTTTTTTATGGCATATCTGTAAAGTTATTTTTTAAATCAAACGTTATTGGAAATGGTAAAATTTTAAATGTTCTTTTGCAAAATAATACTTGTCATAATGTAACACACATGTATGGTGGTATTAAAGGATGTGTTATTAATGAAGCTTCTTCTATTTTATGGCATTGGAGATTGGGACATATCTCTATAGAGAGAATCAAAGACTAGAAAAGGATGGAGTACTTATGTAACATCCCATTACCTATGGGAAAGTTAAAATGGTAAATGTGAGTGATTAATGAGAGTTAGAGATGCACTTCCATGTTCGTGTATAATATGTCATACATATACATATAAATATAAATAGTGAAGTTGTTGCACATGAAAATAATTGTAAATGCATTCATGAATAATTCCGGGTATAATTAGATTGAGTTGTGATTTTTAGGAGTTTTAAGAATTTGAATTTGTTTATATTGGATATTCTATTGGTTGGTAAGATTATGGTATTTGTGAATTTTGGTGAATTTAGGAATAAATTTTGGAAATTTTAGAAAATAGGAAAAAGAAATCAAATGAAGATTTGGAGATAGTTGGATTGTAAA
>JANZLC010000002.1:11662351-11676961 GCA_026413385.1 Erythroxylum gracilipes | reverse complement strand
AAAGTATAAAATTAAACTGAGAAAAAGAATAGTTCTTCATATGTATGATTATATACATAATACATATTGTGTGTCCCCGTCAACTCAGACTTCACTTGGAACTATTTTAAGACTTGCCAAATATTCCATTTTGTCAAAATATCAACCAAAACGACAATTAATGAGCTCTCATCATATCTCTGGTATCCTCATTTTATTTCCTCGTAAAATTACTAAATTAGATCCAGCCGTCGAGAAAAAGGGAAGAAGTTAGAACTGCAGGCGTGCAATTGGTCCTAAAATCTCATTTAGCAACACAACTTAGATCTTACGAACTCAAATATCACTCGATTCTCTATATAAGTTAAAGCCGCGACCAATGGCTAATCCAAAATAATAAATATTGAAATTAGAAATATTTTGCAAAAAGGAAAGACCAAAAAAAAATTGATTCATTTGAAGCATTAAAGATGTTCAAGGATAATCTTCAGTGCCAACCGGAAAAAATTATCAAGAACTTCCAATAATGAACTATGCTAGCAGCACATCACTACAATAGTCTTGTAACAAGAATTGCCGCCGAAAATACCTAGCCTAAGCCACAAGAGTGCTAGCAGTGGTGGATTCGCTGCAAAACACGATGAGGAAAAGAAAAAGGTCAGAGCGAAAGGATACTAACATAAAAATAGAACTAAAGGTGGATGTAAAATTACAAAAGTGTTAACATGCAACCATATGCCTATGAAAGTCCAACGCAGATCATAAGATGGAATACTATAAAGATAAAGGGTAATCTAATCACAAAATATAATGTCTTCTACACAAGAGTCTCAATATAAACTATCAAGAAAGCAGATAATTAACCTAGGCATACTACATGACATCCATATTGGTTAAAAAAAATCAACGATACAAACATCTAACTCTATAAATCAGTATTTTGACAATTTAAATAAAAATCTATAGCAACAATTCAAAGATTTGAATTAATCATTCTGATCATATACAATGGCAAGGTTGGACAAGGAAGAAAACAAGGAATGGCACCTATAATAATTCTGTTAAGAAATATATCTATGACCTAAACCTGAGTACTCTCTGATTACAAAGAGGAAATTGAGTTCTTGTAAGTATGAGTAAAAGGGAAGTAGATACTGCTCTAAATGTGAACTGATGTAATGATTAATAAATTGTTGAATGAAAAACGACAAGTTATAGGCTTACTATTTCCAGACAGGTGGAAGCTTCTTTGTTTTCTTGTAGTAGCGAGCCAACCTATGAATCCTGCTCTCTACAAGGATCAACCGGAACTTAGAATCCTTATCCTTCCTGTTCCTCTCCAAATGCTTTCTAATAGCAACAGCCTTCTTGATGAGATGATACAAATCTTCAGGGATTTCAGGTGCAAGGCCTAATCAATTAAATCAAAACAATATAATCAACCAAAAAGTACATACCCTAACAAACATTTTTTTTACTATTATGTCGCAATTCACAATAGACACTTTTAAAAAGGCCGACGCAAGCTAACCCTTTTAATTTCGTTTTCGATAATAGGGACTATTCAGCATAACCAACAGCAACATAGCCTCATCTTTCTTCTTTTAATAACTATTCACTCCAACAAAATCCTCTCCCTCTCATTTCACAGAGACCAGAAGGAACCGAAGACCCTAATCCTTTTACCTCCATTCATTATATCACCTCAAGTTCGGATAGACTAACAATAAGCATGCAGAACGAGAGAAAGGAAAAAAGAAAAAGAATTACCATTGGCTTTAAGAATGCGAAGGATCTTGCTACCAGTAACACTCCTGACCTGAGCAATACCGTGCGAATCACGAAGAATAACACCAATTTGGGATGGAGTCAGACCCTTCTTCGCAAACTTGCAAATGTTATCTTCCACCTGATACACCAAAAATATCACACATTCCTCCTTCACAACTAACAGTTCAGGTCCTAATGCTTTAATCCTCTCAATATATAACTATCATAATCCAAAGCAACCTAACTGAACCCAGTGAGGTTAGGTTAGTCATTGCAATCAACATCACCAGAACAAAGTAATAGGCATGGAAAGATAGATAAAGAGAAAGAATGCAACGTTGGAAGAGGAAAAAAAAAAGGAGAATTAGGAGTTGAAAATTTACATCTTGAGAGGAGATCTTAAGCCAACTTGGGGGAGTCCTCTTGTAAGGCAGAGCTGAAGCTGAAATACCCTTACTGCAGCAAAACAACTCTACATCAGATGCGCAGAATCAACATTCAAATGCTTATACATACAGCCAGGAAAAACTTATTTACCCTCTACTGTGCATACGACCCATGGCGGCGTCGACGAAGGACCTCTCTGTGTGTTGTTGCTTTTTAGCTTCTTCTACAACAAGCTGCGAACCCTAGGTTTTTATGAGCACCAATCGACCGCAACGGGCCTTGGGTCTTTATAATAACTATTTTGGACCCAAATAGGCAATGGAACAATTAATTGGTGCATTAATCTTGTACATGCAATTTACGCAAAAATTTAACCATGCTAACTTTTGACCTTGTGTTTTCTGATTATTAAAATGTTTACAAGTGAATTATTTCACATTGGAAAATAATACAAGGTTTAAGATTTAAATAAAATAAAAAATTTAAACTTAATTCTTTAAAATTTTAAACTAAAAGTATACATAACTTAAATTAAATTATTTATTTATTTAAATTGTGATTTATTTAAGAATGGCAAAAAGACCCCAGCTCGGCCAGCTGAGCCAACTGGTAATGACAAAACAATGTTTTTTTTTGTGAAAAACGATATCATTTTATCATTTAAAAACATATTTTCTAGTCGAGCTAAGCTAAGCCACCTTGGGTCTGGTCAAGATAAGGCTTGGGCCTGGTTTAAGCCAGGTGGGGCCTCGAGTCAACCCTGATCCCGAGACATCAAGGGTCGGACCTAGCCCAGCCTGATCCACTGCCAACCCTAGATTTATTAAGATAAGTGATAATTTTATTGGTTAAACAATAAAAGAAATCTTCTAATATAATGAGTTGTTATGGAATACTTGAACAAAATATACCAATAATTAAAAAACTCAACTGATTTGGTCGATTTAATCGTAAAAATCTTAAACCATCCAACTTTTTGGTCCAATTTTCAACTTTTCAATTCAATTTAGTTTAATAACTCTTGTTGTTAAAATTTGATTATTTTATTAATTAATCGGTTCATTTTTGTAGATTAATAATTTATTATAAATCGATTAATGTTCATTTAGTAACTCTTTTTTAATTAAACTTTAAAATTTTAATAAATAAGGACAATCTTTTTAAATCATATTTTAAATTCTTTAATTTTACTTAATCTTTAGTTAGTTTTATGACAATATAATATCAGTTTAATCTTTTAAACCTTAAATATCTGGTATTACTAGTTTAACTTCCAATTCAATGTTTAAAACATTGAAATTTACACATATGATTAAAAAACTCAACTAATTTGACTGGTTTAATCGTTTAACGTTTTAGTTTATTTTTTAACTTTTCGATTCAATTTATTTTAACAATTGTTGTTAAAAATCGATTAATTTATTAATTAATAGGTCAATTTTTATAAATTAATAAGTTTTTATAAATTAAAATTAATTAATTAATTTCATTTAACAATCTCCTTTTAAATTAAACTTTAAATTCTTCGATAATAAGAATAATCTCTTTTAATTATATTTCAAATTCTTTAATTTTAATTAATGATTAGCTAATTTTATGACGGTCTAATATCAGTTGAATTTTTAAACTTTAAACCTCTTCTCTTACTGGTTTAATTTCTAGTCCGATTTTTAAAATATTAGGATAGATACCCTCAGGCTGAAATAGGTAAAATGTTCCACATCATCTAACAAAAGTATAAATGGGAAATAAAATTGACTTGGGCATAAAGAGTAAGAGAAGTGTATGCCAGCCATATTGAAGCGAGAAAGTAGTTACAAGAATTCTCCTTGTGTGAGTTTAGAGCCCTTCTCTAGAAAATCTCCATCACTCAACACTGCTACAACCTTGGCTTTAAATTCAGACACCTCACCAACATTCTCCGCCTTCTCCTCCATCTCATCATCTATTCCATCATTAATATGTCCATCTTAGATGAGCACTACCATAGTGCCTGCAAGGTCTTATAATTCCTTTCCAGTATAGATAGAACATTTTTCATCCAGGAAACAGATCCAAGGGTTATGTTTTTCCTAACGAAACAAATGCAAATGAACCCATCCCACTCCTTCGGGTTCACTTGAGGATAGGGTTTCCTGGGCTTAATTCTAACCACCGAGGAATCTATTGGATTTTGAGAGAGTCTGGGAAAAAATTAGACTAGATCTAAATGAGCCCATATACAATTAAGATACCATATCTCTACCTAAAACCTTAAAGCATTGGGTTATGAGTCCTATCTTCGTATATAACTCATTTTATCCTTATGCCTCTTTCTGATATAGGATGACTCCACTTGTTAATTTCCAACATTTCCCCCTCACAAATGGATCTATCCATATCGGACTAGCTCCCCCTCAACTCATAGCTGATGCAAAGTCATTTGAGTCACTTTGACCTAAATTCATAAATCTTTATTCATCAAACTTCGCCAATCTGGCTCTGATACCACAATTGGATTCTGAGGAAGTTCAGGAAAAAATTAGACTAGATCCAAATGAGCCCATATATAACTAGAACATCATATCTCAACCTAAAACCTCAAGGCATTGGGTTATGAGTCCTATAGTTATATATAACTCATTTTATCCTTATGTCTCCTTCTGATATAGGATAACTTGTGAATTTCCGTCAGAACCCACCTTAGGTGGTGGCCTGAACCTGTTCTTTCCAACTTTTAGAAGGTGAGAAACTTTAGCATAGAGCTGAGTATTCACAGAAAGCCAACAATATAGAGTATAGTCAGGCTCTGCCACAAGTCTCATTGCAAATTCTCTTTGGAACATCACAATGGCACACCTAAATAAGGGTTGGTGATTTAGTAACTTGAATGTCAGCGGAGAAGATATCTGATACGAAATGTTACATAAGTCAAAATACGGCAAGTTAGTCTTTAGAACATCACCCAGGATAACCTGTAACATCATAAATTTTTTTACCACATCACATAATTATCCATAATTCTAACAAATACAAAGAGAGATGAATATGATTAATCTTGCTACAAGGTCCGACCACCAAATTTATAGTCAAAATCACACCCTCATAATTCTACTACAGAAATAAAAATGAATAAAACAAGACAAACCATAGGTACCTTTAAGCGACTAGATAAAGGAGTACCCTGAAAATAGTATTAAAGCTCGAGAACCATGCGAGGGTTAAGCTCCTCCGTAATAACCATTTTACCAGCTTCAAGAAGCTTCTTAGTGAGATCTCTTGTACCAGGACCAAGCTCAAGAACAACATCTGTGCTTTTGATGTTTGATTTATGGACAATAGTGTCAACAAGTAAATGGTTCTTGAGGATTTGCTAGCCTTTCTATTTATGAAATGATATGCCCCCTTGGCAATGATTTGACGGTTTTGGCTTCTCTTTCTTTATTTTCCCGCTAGCCATGGTTCTCTGTACAAAGACACAGAGCAGTAGTCTTTGTTTCTGTGTATTCATATAGGAGGCGATATGCTTTATGCATGATTTTGTCTCTTACCTAAATCACAGAGTCTTCTCGATCTTTGGCTATGAAGTCCAATTTCAACCATCTATCTCTTTCGGCTGAGGAGGATCAGGAGCTGGTAATCCCGCACTCTACTCCATCGACACCGGTGTCCTATAAGCTTTGTCTGGTCGGTACGTTTTTGACTTACAAACGTATTAATTTTCTCTCTATGCGGGAACTGCTTGTGGATCTCTGGCATCCTCTAGGGGGTATTGCGATTTCTGATTTGGGAGCAAAACGGTACCTATTCCGATTCTTCCATTATGTTGATCTTGAACGCGTCATATCGGGGCCTCTATGGTTGTTCAACAAGCACCTCCTAGTTTTTAGTACGATAAAACCAGGGGAAGATCCCCTTCTTATTCCATTGCTGTATGTGGATGTCTGGGTTGAGGTCTGCGATTTGAAGCCGGGATTTATGACTGCTACAGTAGCGTCCTCATTGGGAAATTTTGTTGGCTCTTTCTTAGAGTATGACACTACTCACTTTAATACTGAAGGGGAGGATTCCTTTATGAAAATCAAGGTTTGTCTGGACATTAGACAACCCCTGAAGCGGAAGAAGAAATTAATTGATTTTGATGGCAACCCCTTTCTATGTCACGTTTAGATATCAGAGGATTCAGGTTTATTGTTACTTCTATGGCAAGCTAGGCCACACTGATTCCTTTTGTGATCTCCTTCTCCATCACAAGAAGGAAGACCTGAAACCTCTCTGGAGTGAAAACCTTCGGCAGTCTCTCGCCGAAATAATTGTCCATCTAGTTCTTGGCTGAGACTCAGACTTGATGGCAAAAGTTTGCAATCAGGACCCAACACTACGGGAACAAGTCTGAACAATTCGTTGCCATCTCAGATTTTTCTCAATTCTTTCTTAGGGGCACACACATATGGGGATCGAATGGCATTACAGGCAGGCAGTATGGACATGGACCAGACTAGTGAGGTTCCGTTACTCTCAAATGGGCTTTATGAAGATGATCCCATGGATAAACATGATGAGGGGAAAAAAGAGCCCGGTTCAAAACCATCTTTGTTACCGTTTCTAACACCAAGGATTCGGTAATAGATACCACTTCTAAACCAACGGTTGAACCCATTCAGCAGGTCGAGCGACAATCATGAGGATCATCAGTTGGAACTGCAAAGGGGCGGGGAATCCCTTTGCGGTTCGGGCTCTTTGGGAGCTTGTTCATAGTTATAGACTGGCAATTTTGTTTTTGATGGAAACTAAAGTCCATGGTGTGCAAATGGAAGCGTTACGTAGTCAGCTTAGATTTGCAAATTGCTTCTCTGTAGATAGTATTAGGATCGGTGGGGGTCTATCTATTTTATGGTCAACTGATATTCAGCTTCAGGTCTCAGGTTATTCTTCCAACTTTATTGACTGTGTGATTGGAACTAGTAATGCACAGTGGTGCCTAACCGGCTTTTATAGCTTTCTGGAGAGTACTAGGCGACGGGCTTTTTGGAACTTACTAAGGGCTTTGGCAACAAGGTGTTAGCTTTTTTGGTTATGTTGTGGTGATTTTAACAATATTGTTGCTTCGTTTGAAAAATTGAGTGGTCCTCTTCGGCCTTCTCATTTAATTTATGGTTTTCGAGAAGCATTGTGTGATGCTCAACTTTCAAATATTATGCACGTGGGTTCGTCCTTCTCATACACCTACAGGGAAGGTTCTATAGCTTGTGTTAAGGAGAAGTTTGATCAAACCTGTTCTAATACCGAGTGGAGCTCAATGTTTAGGGATGCTATTTGTTCGGTCCTAGTTGCTCCAGTTTCGGACCACTGTCCCACATTGATTGAAACGGCTAGAACAGGTTCGGATGGGGTTAATAGGCGGTTTCGATTTGACAATTCTTGGCTCTCTGAGCTTGATCTTCGGGAGATGGTTGATAAGGCTTGGTCCGACGGGGCTGCTTTAAATTTCCCCGAGCGCACGTCTTAGGTTGTGGATAAAATACAATTATGGGGTAAGCAGAGGAATCGGTTAAGGTGGGCTCAAAAAGAAACGATTGAAAGAAGATTAGGGGCGGAACAACATACCTTAACCCCAGCCGAGGTTCGACACTTAAAAGAACAATGGAATGCAATCTTAGAGGTGGAGAAAGTGAGATTAAAGCAGTAAGCTAAAGCGTTTTGGTTTCGGAATGGTGACAAAAACACCAAATATTTCTATAACAGTATCAAAGCTCGCAAAAAAAGGAATCGGATCACTAGCTTAACAGATGAAGTTGGGGTCGTTACAACAGATGAAACTGCTATTTGCAGGTTGATTCATACTTATTTCACTACGCTTTTCCATGCCGCCGAGTCTTGCAGTAGCCATGTGGTTCGGCTAGTTAAACCTTTGATAGACGAATCAAATAACGATGCACTTACCACACCATTTTCGGATGAGGATTTCCGAGCTGCCCTCTTTCAGATGGACCCTAATAAAGCGCCGGGCCCGGATGGCTTGAACCCCACTTTCTTCCAAAAATTCTGGAGCATTCTAGGTGGTGACATGTCTAATGCTTGTCGCGAACGGCTTCAATAAGGTACCCTTCCATGATCTTTGGCTAATACTCTTATTGTCTTAATCCCAAAATGTGCTAATCCTATGCATGTTATCGAATTTAGACCAATTGCGTTATGCCATGTGCTCTACAAGATATTGTCTAAAGCATTAGCCACTCGTTTGAAGCTTATATTGCCCAAGATTATCTCTTTGAACCAATCTGCTTTTGTTTCTGGAAGATTAATTACGGATAATTTTATTGTGGCTTTTGAGACTTTACATAGTTTGAAACAACGGTCCAGGGGAAATTCTGGTTCTTGTGCACTAAAGTTTGATATTGCAAAAGCCTATGACAGGGTCAGTTGGGATTATTTGTTTGCTATGTTGACAGCTCTGGGATTTTCTGTTGTTTGGGTTCAATGGATGCTGATGTGTGTATCTAACATTAGCTATCTGATTTCGGTTAATGGCAAAGAGGTGGGCCCTATTGTCCCGAGTTGGGGGTTGAGGCAAGGTGATCCTATCTCTCCCTATTTGTTTCTGATTGTCGCAGAGGGACTTTCACTTCTGTTGAGAGATGGTGAAAGGCGTAGGGTAATTCATGGTTGCCAGGCAAAGTTAGGTTTTCCCAGGATATCACATTTATTTTTTCGCCGATGACTCGCTGCTTTTCTTTAATGGCTCGATCTCTGAAGCCACTTAAATTAAAAGCATTCTGGACATTTATGAAGAAGCTTCTGGTCAGGCCATCAATTATGGTAAGTCTGGTATTTTTTTTAGCCCATATATTGCACCAAACGTAAAAAAAGCTATTTCCAATTTACTTGGAGTGCACTTACCTTTGGGTTACAGTAACTATTTGGGCTTACGTTCTCTAATTGGACGTAGCAAGCAGCATATTTTCTCATTTATTAAAGACAGGATCTGGAAGCATATAAACAATTAAATAAATTTTTAATTTCCCATAGGTACTAGAAATTGGAATATAATTTGATAGTTTTATCATAAAGTTTAGCATAAATTTGTTTAAATTAAAAATTTAGCCCATAGGTAATTTTTCATTTGATTTATTTCTTATAAAATATTTTTACGCTGGTAAAGCATATGTATAGTTTATTCACCTCAATTTATTGATAAGTCGTATGTTTGTTGAAATTATGTGGCTATTCAAACTGTTAATTTCTTTGATAAAAGTTATGAAATTCTCGAATTGAGGGATGAAAACTATAAGATTTGAAAGGAGAGAATTTTTTCTTCATCTGGGATGGAAGGACATTGATTATGCTATCCAAAAGGATAAACCACCGAAGGTAACTGAGGCTAGTGCTATAGCTAAAATTATTCTTTATTAACATTGGGAGCGATCTAATCGCCTAAATGTGATGTTCACAAAAATTAAAATTTATGTTGGCAATTGTGGTTGTGTTGAATAACATGAAAATGTCTGTGCTCTACTGAAGGCTATTGATAAGCAATTCGAAACTTCAGACAACACAATTGTAAGCATCGTGATTATGAAGTTTTCATTTACAAGGCTAACTGATGTATGAGGTGTGTGTGAGCACATCATGAAGATGAGGGACATTGCAGCTCAGTTAAAGAAACTCGTGGTTGAGATGTCTGATTCTTTCCTTGCGTACTACATTTTGAACATCTTTCTACCACCATACGAACGTTGTTGGACCTCGTTTTTAGAGCCCAACTCTTGCTCTGAAACCACAACTATTGGACCCTATTTTCGGAGCCCAACATCGGAGTCGTGAAACGTGAGTCTCTGATACCACAACATGTGTTGGGCCTCATTTCCAGACGATTCTTATACTGAAATAGTATTCTATACTCAACTTCCATCCAAAAATTGAAATTCTAAGAGACTGAATTAGAACTTTATTTCTTCAGAAAAATTTCATCCCTATGTCTCTAGTTTATTTAGAAATAAGAATCATTTTATTTGGAGCTCTACAGATCAAGATATGTTTAAAGTACTAAAGTATGTTCAGTAAAATATCCAATTCACACTCTTCCAATCGATACCCTTACTTTGATTCAATCAAAATTTTCAAATCAATACCAAAAGCTATAAATTCTCATGAAGAGATAGAAAAATGTGTTATGAATCCATTGGTTCAAAAATCAAGTCATTTGAAGGTCGGACGTCAAAGTTATGGCTAAAAGAGTGAAATATGTTCAGAGGTAGAAAATCCCTTCGGGTGCGCTCGCAAGGAACAAAAGTGCGATCGCATGGATGAAGGTGTGATCATAAGGAAGGCATGTGTGATTGCAAGGAGGGTGTGTGTGATTGCAAGAAATCAAGGTGTGATCACAATCGAAGCTGTACCACATAAAAATCCTATGCGACATCCTAACTTATAATGGTCATATCTCTCAAGAAAAATCACATACTATATACCTTGGAAAGATGAAAGAAATATCTACAACTTTTAAGAAGAAAAATTTATCTGGTTCAGCCTAGATTAATCCAGATTTTCCCTTGAAGTTAGAACACACATTTTTCCCCTATGAAAGACTATGATTATGCCCTCAATCATATTATGCCTGCTTTGGGGAAATTTGCATAACTTTCACTAGGCATGTCAGATTAGGATCATTCAAAGACAGTTCGAAGAGGACTTGTAGACCTACAACTTTTATGAAGACCCCAAAAAGATATTTTGCCTCCAAAAGGGTCCAAATTACAAATCAATGTAGCTGTCCCATATTCACTTCCTCTAATACAATATCACTTCTTAACCATTCAACTACCAAATTGATTTCATTAAACTCTCAAATCTCAACTCATTTGACTCATCTCAACTACATCTCATCATTCATAATTCCTATCTTTCTTTTCCATAACATCTCACTTATGTGTGTGTGTGTGTGTGTGTGTGTGTATCAACAATTCATGTTCAAAGTTCATCAACTCAAGTTGATAACTTCTTCAAATATACCAAATTCCAACTCAACATCATTCATACACAATTCATATTTCATTAACAACAAAAATAAGAGTTTTACAAAGCTTTAATAGCATTCCAAGCCACATTACATCATCGGTATCAAAATCCAAAATACAAAAGATACCAAACCCAATAATTCTTGAAATGCGTCTAAAGTCTTGGTTTTACAAAACCTAACTTAATTTACAAAAACATTGCAAAAGTAGAATGATGCCTCGAATCTTGGTTACTCGATCTTATCCTCTTCACCTGAAGATGGGACAGAAAGGGGGTGAGCTTGAAAGCTCGTGGGTAATAGTTTATAATGGAAAAATAAGCAAAACCTTTGAAAACATTCACTTGTCATAGAAAATTCTCATTGAGTTCATAAAACACATGGTTCTTAAGTTTTCAACCAAATTCACAATCTACAAAACATGAATGCATCAAACTTGTTAACATATCATGAGCACATCAAAAAGGTTTTAGGTGGATCCAAAACACGTACTACATATTTCCACATAATAGTCCTATGTAGTCGTGAACAGAACGTATTATTGCAATCCCAATTAATGGTCTTACGTAGCTGTGAACTTAGGGGAGTCCATGAAGGAGCTCCATGCTACTAGCGGACAGGTGGGAAAAGCCTTTTGTCAAAGTGCATTTGACTTAACTTAGGGAACCACCACAAACTCACATAATCATGCATTTCATAACTTACAAACATGTTGCCCAAAATGACACTTTTTTGAAACTTAAAATCATGAACTTGATATCCTTTCAAAATCATTTCCATTTTTCATTTCATAAATCAACCACACAATTCATATATCAAACATGTAGCACTTTCTCAAAGCATTCAAAGAGCAATAAATGCAACATTTATGATGCAATTGAAATCATTAAACTTCTTTTATTCAAAGAAAACATTAGTGGCTTATTAACTCTATTATAAACATGTACCCACCTTGAATTCCTTGCTTAAAGACTTGCTAAAAAAGCCTCTCCTCTTGTTCCTCTTGCGTTTCTTGATTCCTTCAACAATGGCAAAACCCCATTCAATAGGTATCCAATTGAAATTCCCACAATGCAAAATCACTAAAATTGATTCTAGAATACTTAAACCCAAGCATTTCCTAAGCTTTATGAACCAAAATCCTTCCAAAAATCCAAAAGATTAACAATGATCTTACCTTAAATCTTCACCAATTAAAGAGTTTCTTAGCTCTAATGAAAGCTCTTCTCTTCTTCTTACTTTTTCTCTTCTTGAACCACCTCAAAATCTCTCTCAAAAGCTAAGAAAGATGAAACCCTAATTGATTTTCCTTCTTTTTCTCTCCTTTCTCTCTTCTCTACGACTCTCTCTTCTTTCTCTCCTTTCATTCACGTTTTTTTGCTTCTTCAAAATGCAAGACAATAATTTTTCTTCCCTTTTATACCCTTAATGATTGTACAATGTCCACTTTGCCTTCACTTAAAGCCTTATTGTCTTTATCCTTAAGTGATCTTCCAAGAATGCCCTTCATGCAATCTTACTACCTTAACACTTTAATTTAATTAACCTATGTCATAAAATCTTACTAACATTAACATAATAATTAACTCCAAATATAATTAATCTATCAAAACCTCAAAAATTATTTAAATCATGCTTAACTTTTAATGAAAAAAATTCGGGGGCCAACAAAAACTTTAAAATCTCTTATAATAAATATAAGGATAAGTGGTAAATAAATGAATTAATGACCATGTGTGTTCAAGAGGAAGGGAGATTGTCAGTGGAACAGGGAGAGAGTTCGTAGAGTGTGTATCTGGTTGTTCAAGGAAAGAAGAAAAATCAAACTAACTCAAGGGGAAAATGTCAAATACCTACCCAAGTTGACATTAAAAAGAAATCCAAATGATTCTTTTATAAGAAAAAAGGATATATAAAGAAGGATTGTGTCAAACATAAGGAATGACTTGAAAAGAAAGGTAATATATTCTCACTAGTTTATTTTGAATCTAATATGGATGAAGTTTGTTACGACACCTGGTGGATTGATTCTGGTTGTACAATCCATATTACAAATGAGTTGCAGGATTTGCAAAACCTAAGGAAGCTAGTAGGAAGTGAACAGTATATCTCATCTTGAAACAAGATACGTTCATGTGTAGGGGTTGTTAAGGATTGCAATTTAATTTTATGTACTGGTTTTGTTTTGAAATTAGAAAAGACATTTTATATTCCCAATTTCTCTAAGAAATTGATTTTAGTTTCAAGACTTGTACCTTTTGGATATTCCTTTCATTTTTCGGATGAATCTTTTAAGTTAAATTATAAATCTAAATTTGTTAAGAATGGTACATTATTTGATGGTCTTTTTTGTTTTAATTTACAAGATAATACCTGTTACAATGCAACACATGTTCATGCTAGAATAAAACATTATGTTATGAATGAAAATTCCTCTATTTTGTGAGATTATGACATATCTCCATCGAAAGGATGAAAAGATTGGTGAATGATGGAGTACTTAGTACTTTTGATTTTAATGATTTTGAAACTTGATGGATTGCATAAAGGGAAAATAGACCAACAAATCAAAGAAAGGTGCCAAGAGAAGTTCATACATATTGGAGATCATATATACATATATTTGTAGTCCAAATATGAACTCGTGTGGTTTGAAATACTTCATCTCATTTATAGATTATTACTTACGATATATATATCTCTACTTGCTTTATAACAAGAATGAAGCATTGAATGCTTTCAAAATATTCAAAACTAAAGTAGAGAAACAAGGTGGTAAGCAAATTAAGATCGTGAGATCTGATAGAGATGGGTGATATTATGGTAGATATACTAAAGGTGAACAAGCACTTGGTCTATTTGTGAGGTATCTTCAAGAAAATGGGATAGTAGCCCAATACATTATACCTGGATCTCTGGACTAGAATGGTGTGGCAAAAAGAAGAAACATAACATTATTGGACATGGTACGGAGCATGCTAAATAGCTCCAAACTTCATAATTCCTTATGCACTGAAGCTCTTAAGAGGGAAGTGTATATATTAAACCAAGTACTAACCAAGCATATTCTAATGAAATCATTTGATTTATTTAAAAGTTATCTAGTTTGCAACATATATATGTTTGGGAATGTCCATTTAAAATAAAAATTTATAATCCACAAAAGAAGAAATTAGACCTGAGGACCATAAGGGGGTATTTTGTTGGGGCCCGAACTTTTCTTGGAAGTTAGAGTTATTAAATGAAATTTTCTTGGCAATTATTCATGTGTAAAGAAAAGGAGAATTCTTGAATTTGAAATGAAGTAGAAAAGATGGTTTAAGTACAAGATGGGTTATATATGAAATGTGGGAAGTTAAAAGTTGGAAAATGAAATTGAAACATATTCATTGAGTAAGCTTCGGTGTTTTAGCCATAACTTTTGCTCTAGTTATCCAAATGAGATGATTCTTAATTTGGATTAAACTAGAGAAATAGGG
>JANZLC010000002.1:11616558-11627585 GCA_026413385.1 Erythroxylum gracilipes | reverse complement strand
GTTGGGGGTGGGGTTGTTGGGGATGGGGGTGGGTGTCTGAGGCTGGAGACTGGGATGGCGGGGGATGCCAGGAGTGCGCAAGTGGGCGTCTATGTTAGAGGGGAAGCGGGAAATCGCCGCCGCTTTTTGCTGCTGTTGGTGGGCTTGTTTCTGCAATTGTTGTAACAACAGCATTTGCTGTTGCTGTTGTTGTTGTTGGTGGTGCTGCTGCTGCTGTTGCTGTTGTTGTAAAAGTATGTGTTGCTGCTGCTGTTGTTGTTGCTGCTGATCCATTGTCTCTTTCTTTTGTCTATAACCTCTCAAGACCTCGCTCTTCCTCTCTGTAATAAGATTTACAGTTATGTCTTTTATTCTTCTTCTGATTCGGGCCTGATCTGTCCCAAAGTGTCCTCTAAATGTTCCCTCGTTCTGCGCTTAGCTTTTCCATGTGTTCGTCTGGCAGCAGACAGGATAACCAGCGGTTACGGATTTCTGCCTTAATTCTTCTTATTAGAAAATATATAAAATGGAAGAAGAAATGTTTTATGTTGAACCCGATTCAATCTAAACCTCCCGTGGACCGGACTTGAAATTTTACCATTTGATGGAGAAGTGGACGATCCCGAGTCCTGACATGGACGCGAAGATTCACATTCACACGCATGCGTCGAATAGAAGCACTTGACAGGATGGTTCAATAAGGCAACGCTGGATGTGGAAGTGGAACCCATTGAATGAAATCATTTTGGGTTGGTTTCGTTTGTCCCAATCCTAACCCTATCAAAATTCTAAGGCCCTCATGCTGTACAGACGAATCACAACATCCCAACAATGACAAGAGAAGAAATAACTGAGCCCACAATTTGAGGCTCTTCTGAGATTCGGAAGCACCAGCTAGAGACTGGACTTAAAAATACAAGACATCTAGAGTGACCACCTAGGCAGCCTGAGCCTACTTAAGGGTGGAGGTGAGAACTAACGACATTTTGTGCCGCCCACAACCCCTGTTGCTGATGGTGATGCATGCTTATGCGTAGGCCATTCTCTCACACTCACTCACTCGTATACATGGGATAGGTTCCAAAAGATAAGTGGGCTTAAACGATCCTTTTCTACTGTTTCTTTTCTTTTCCACCACGGTAATTATTATGAATCTGGAATTAAAAGCGCACCAAAATAGGAGTATGCCCGTCAGATTTTCATGGCTACGGTTTGGCAAATCAGAGCAAATATTGGCCACTGCCCTCGATCTAAGCAATTTTCAGGTTGGCGCAAACCTCCTCTTAAGCGGGTAAGATTAAATACGGATGAAGTGTCCAAGCGATTGTCTCTTTCAGCTACAACCGGTGGACTCATTCGTGATAATTCGGGTGTTTGACTTGGTGAATTCATCCAAAATTTTGGCTAGTATTTATCTATTTCTGCTAAACTTTGAGAAATTTTTCCAAGCTTCAGCTTGCTTAAAATTTAGGTTATCGTCAGATTAAATTAAAAGTAGATTCTCTAGCGGTACTTCATATGTTGTCATCCTCGGCTCAAAGATCATTGTCTCTCAATCTCCTAGTAATGGGTATTAAAGAGTTGTTTACTCAAAAACTGGATTGTTGTACAGCGTCACATTTATTAGGAGGGTAACCATTATACCGACTGGCTTGCCAACTTTGCCGATCAATTTGCCTTAAGAATCACTATGTTAAAAACTACACTTACCGGGTGTCTCTCTATCCTTCTAAAGAATATGTCAAAGGTCTGTCTCTCTGGCATAGGCTTATAATTTGTCTTGATTTTCCTTCCCTGTATTCAAAAATAATAATAATAATAAGAGCACCAAAATAGTGGTCTTTTTTTTGTTTCCTTAAGAAATGGATGAAGGACCAAGTTAATGGGGAATAAAGAAAACAAAAACTGTACAAACAAGGAAAAAACGATAGTTTCACCCAACATTGCGTGGAAACTCAGTTTAAGATTCTATATGAAAATACCCACAAACTCGAGAACCAAGCAAGACTCACTTCCAAAGCTTTGTTTTTTGCTTCTTTTTCCTTTCCTCCCATTCTCACCGTGCACACTCTGAACAAATAAAACGCACCAAGCATGTCAAACTACATTACCAATCTCTGAGAAAGAAGCAATGAGAACACTTCCCCAATTTTTGCAACTAAAATCTAAGAAAGAAAAGAAGGAAAAAAAAAGAAGAAAGAAACCAAGCAAGAATGCACATAGCCTAATACTGCCTACAAAATATTAGGAAGCTGGGAATCTAATCTCTGTTGCAACTCCTTAAGCTTCAATGAAAGCTCAGTCTTTTGTTCTTTGTAGCTCTGCAACAAGTATTCCTTTCCTTCCAACAATTCCTTCAATTCTCCCACCTCTCTCTTCAACATATCAATCTTATCCCCATCTCCCCTACCCTTTTCTTCTGGCTCAAAACTGTCGTCCTCATCAGCATAACCATTTGCGTGGCCATTTCTCAGCTCAGATTGCCATTTTATTATTGTTGAGGACTTCTCGTTGCTGCCTGCATGTTTCACACAGTGATCAGCAATTGCCTTCCTCAACCTCTGAATTTCTCTCTCAGAATCGAATAAATCCCTGTTCGCCACATCAAGCTGTGATTGTAAATTAGCAGACAGCACCAGCTGACCACTCAGCGAATTCTGCAAGTCCGTAATTTGATCTTGCATCTCCATTATCATGTCATCTCTTCTTTTCAATTGCTGCCTTAACTTCTGTATCACTTCACGCTTGCTGAATATGTCAGAGCCAGATTCTGACACGCACGGTGAATCAGAGCAATTTGAATGGTGAAATGGCTTTGGTGGCAACTCAAGGCGATCGGGAGAAGATACCCATGGGACACCATTCTCCTTGGAAAATTCCGGGGCAGGAACAGTCACTAGAGGGAGGGCAACTTCAGACTCAGATAATATGTGGGGATTTGGAGGGAACTTCATCTCTGCAATCCCTTCATTCCCTGCTCAAGTAAAACTTGAATATGAAATTACCTTCAAGGGAAATCTTGGATTAACAACAATATCTTCATTTCATGTTCCAGTTTGAATAACATAAAATTGCAGGAAACAAGGAATTTTAAAAACAAATATAACACTCTGTCGGTTGATCCACCAATTTCAGTATTCAGCTTAAAAAAGGTTATTTATATAATATTAAAGCCTTCATAACCAAGTCATGAGGTGTTTTAACTATGCTACCATCGCCTGATTTTACAAGAATTTCAATCACGTGACATAATGTTTCACATGCAGAACACGCTGAAAGTTAGGGTGTGAACTAATGAGGTTCTTTTCAATATTAAATTTTTCGGTTTGGAGAAGGTATTATAGATAAACAAATAATTAGGCACTGAACAGGGCCTTCAAATCACTGGGAACAACAAGTACTGTAACCATTGGAAAATAATGACGGGAAGTAGGCCTAAGAGCTAGGTGGCTTCGGATATTGGAAGTTGAAACTTAAGCATATAATTAAGGTCCTTTAAGAAATAATAGGACTTCACAATTCCTAGAAAGGCAGCTACGCAAATGATCTTCCTTCACTATGTCCACAAAGCAACCAAAACATACATGCAAGTACTTATTTTAATTCGTCAGTGATCTACTATTGAGGAGCTTGTGAGGGGGTTGGTTTTGTTTGTGTTCATCCTTCAAAATACTGTAAAACTGTCAAGATAAAATGTAAAACCCTACAAACAAGCATCTGTGACTTTCACTACGTTAAAAAACATAAATAAAAGAAGAAGAGAAGATGCTAAAAGCATTGAATGTGAGTACAAAGCAGTAATACTACCAGTTCCCACTAATCAGACCAAGCAGTATGATCCCCTACCATTAACTTAAAAACGTGATGCTCGAAAATGCAATTTTTCAGAATACTTCTCTAACATCATACCCAAAATGCAGTTGAAGCAAGCATTATCATCTTGTGTGAAGGAATGCATGTTTGAATGGATATGGCAACCAGGTGATCTTATGTCAGACGATAAACCATTTCCTGAAATGGAAAGTGCACTACTTCAAGAGATGTTATACCAAAGCCAGTTTGCAATTGATATTACCAAACCTTTTATAGTGTTTCTAGAATTTGGCTGATGCTTTGAATCCAGTGTCTGCTTCAGCTTGTAACCAAAGCGAATTGACAAGGTACTTAACAAGGCCCCACCCGCAATAAGAATCCAATTTGGTCCCTCACTCTGGAAACCTTTAGCCAGCTGACCTCTGGGAGCCCCATTTGTTCTTCGTTTCATTTTAAGAGCAACTATAGAGCAGGAAGAAAGTCACTGGTCCACCCAAATACCACCACATTGGCTAACTAAGTCTCCATTGCTACCTAGATGTCAATATTATTCTAAAAAAAATCAAGAATTGAAAACTTTTACAACAGATTGTCATATATACATAGCATAAATGCATAAGAATGTCAGCAAAGCAGAAATGATTTTCTTTACATGTTATTCCCACTGGTGAATTGCATCTGACATACACCTTACAAGTATGTCACTTAAATTATTATGAATTTGAACATGCAAGAACACCCGAGTGACCTTCAAGTACTCGTTTTTCTAAACCAAAAGTACACCAAATATATCAACATTGGCCTATAGATCTGCTACATGACCACGTCTAGAACACTAAATTCAAACATAGTTCTATAGAATCATAATCATATAACAAGATGTGAATAGGAAAATAACCAAGACTCTAATGGAAACAGAGCCCTGTAAATGATTCATGAAGAGCTTGATAGGTGACCAAGAAAACTACCATAACTTTTCTTATTGAGCAGTCACCATGTTTTAATATTACCAAAAGTCTTAACAAAATTTGGCAATAACAGTACATTTACAATGATGAATCACATAGTCATATGAATAATGAGAAAAGAGAATCCAAGAATAATGGATAACTAATACATAAAATAATTCTGCATCGTCGGTTAAAAGCCTAAGCTAACATCAAAACTTTTCAATCTAGCAGTTCAATTGGAATCGCCAACACAAACATAGACCGGTAACAACAAAAAATAACTGAACGGCAAAATATCCCAGGAAAAATGTTTCCTATTGACTATACTCGTACCTTACCACAGGTCTTTTGTTCATGCCAATGTTAAACAAATTCCAAAACCCCCGTAGAACCCCCGTACCTACGGAGCCAGCAACCTAAAAGGGGACAAAGAAGAACGAAAAAGCATGTAACTCTCAAAATAATTCTCCATCTGGAACCCAAACATTAGTAATAAAAATCAGCACCAATTCGTCAACGATAATCAAAAGATAGCATTCAACAATACTAACAAAAACAAAAACAAAAGTAACAATTGAAATGAATAAAATACAGAACAGAAGCGACAAAGGAAACAGTCCATCATGGATTAACGCTCAAAAGCAGCATTAAACACACCAGATTGCAGAAATGGATCAGAAAAGTATGAACTAAGCATTTATTAAAAGGGACAAACCTCATTCAATGGACTAGGGTTAGAATACAAACTGCAACTGTCGTTTCTTCTCTTTAAGAACTCTCCCTCCCTCTCTCTATCTCTCTAAAGCTTCGTCGAGACCGCCGCTTTAAACCTTTTGTATATAACGCTCTCTCTCTATAATCCTTCTTTCCCTGTAGGAAAGTATCAGACACCAAATATGAAGGAATACAGAGTGAGGGAAGGGTTTATTTGACGTTTTTGTTTTACCTTCTCTCTCAAAAATAACTCAAAAAAAACAATGAATTACTTTTTTTTCCCACGTCATCAGTACACGTTGCACGGAAGATGAAATAATGAAAATATGCACTTGCCGTTGTGATTGGGCTTTCTTTTGTAAAAGGGCAGGTGATAGCACCTAACCAAGAAGTATTGTAGCTTACTACTCTAATTGCCCTTTGACCTTTTAGAATATTTCAAGGCATGTCTGGAGAGCTATGATGATTAAGCAATTGCCATTAGCCCACCACTCGTTCTGGATTAACTTGGCTTTCACTATTAAAATTGGGGACAGAGAATATAAAGGGGTAGATCTAATTAAGTCAATTTAAGGGCATATTATATCCAAGTATAGTTGTGACGGTCGTGACTAAGAATAATATTGTTTTGTCAAATTTCAAACTTTTATAAACTTAACTTAGCATATAATTTAAAGGTAACACAATCTCCACAAATTATTAATTATTACTTACTTATTGGAAATCACAATTGAGCTTCAATTTGATACAAAAAGTTTTTTTATTAGTAATACTACTTTGCATTTTTTAATTATATTCCATTTCTTTATAATTTATTTTTTTTTACTATCATTTGCTTCTATATGATATGATCTAGTTATTATATAATTTTATGACATATTTTGTTTATTTAATTTAAAAATTTTCATGTTAAATTATTTTAAGTAAAAAATCTATAATGTAATAGCTAAATAATATTATAAAATAATAGGTCATAATTTTTAACATATGGAAATTAAAGTGAATACTTTTTAAATAATAATAAATAAGTGTTTTAAACCACAAAAATTATTGACCGTATTTTTGTATTTTCAACAACGTGTATATTATACATATTATTAATATTACACATTAAATTAATTCTTAAAAATTAAAATACCAAAAACCCTAAAATACATACACTTAATTTTTTAACAACTACCTCACACTTTTAGACAAAGTAGTTTGAATAAAAATTACATGGTCACATGCTCGTATAAGTGACTCTGTAAGTTCGCAAAAACACCTCGTTGATGGCAACAATTTCAAAATTTTCAGCATTTCACAATTACTGCGTGTATTTTACAATGGTGGTGGGTGAATGGTGAAGATAAGTCAAAAAATACGTTGGTGGGGTGACAGAGAAGCTAGACAATGAGCAGCAATACGAAAGGGCGGCAAGGAGAGGGGGGCAGGGGTGGCTGCGCTGGAGAGGGAAGGGGTTAATCGGGTGGAGACTGGCAATTGACGTGGCGAAGGGGTGGCGACTGCTAAGGGCTGACGGCATTAGCGGCAGTGACTGGTATGAGGGAGAGAGTGTGTGAATATAGAGAGAACTAGAAGCGAGAGAGATGAAGGGGAATAAATAAACCTAAAGCAAAACCACGCGAGAGAGAGAGAGTGAATAAAGAGAGAACTAGGAGGGAGAGAGGTAAAGAGGAAGAAATAAACCTAAATCAAAACGCAGAGAAATAGAATCATAAAACGATATCATTTTGTTCATTAAGTTAGTCGAATCTCGGGCTAGGCACAGGTTTGGTGGCTCGATTATTTTCCAACTTTTAGGCCCAAGGTTTTGTCAATTCAGGTCTTGCCAGTTGATCATTGACCGAGATGACCCCTTTTGTCATCCCTAATAGGAGGGAGCTGTGAGGTATAAAGAAGTTGCTAGGTGTTGGACAGAATTGCAAGGGAACCGTAAAATTTTTTAAAAAGTTAGTTCACTTGTGACATAAATAATAAATATGTCAAATACAAAAAATAATAATCGGATTAGTTAAATCAATACTTCTTCATTATCATCAACAACACTCAATCGAAGTCTCGCTGAAGCACGGAATCTGGAGAGGTTCAATAGTACACAACCTTACTTCTATCTAATAGAGAGACTGTTTCCGATAGACCCACATGTAATGTGTCATGAAAATCTTACAAAATTATAAATGACTTTGCATACATATCTAATAAATAAAGTAAAATAAATAAATCAATCAAATAAGCACAAACGGTAAAAAAAAACAACTAAATACAAAAATACAACACAATAAAAATAAATAGTAAAGAAAAACACCAATCGTAATATTAAAAAAAATACGAGCAAGAGTAATAATTATAACATAAAAGTAACATACAAGTAGAGCACGTATAAGATTATCAATAAATAGTAATAATTATATCAATACTATTAACGGATAATCTAACGACAAATTATTTTATGAAAAATTAAATATTGAAAATTTTAGAGTTTTTTAAAATTTTAGTTAGTATTATAAAATTATGAAAATTTTAATTTTTTAATAATTAAACATTACATCAAATATATTTGAAAACAAAAGATTGTTAATAAAAAATTAAAAGAAAATATTTGTATCTTAGTAAAGATTTTGAGATAAAGAACTTAAAACTAACGTTTTAAAAACTAGATCGGAAGTTAAACCGGTAAAATAAAATGTTAAGATTGAATAATATTGAAGATTTTGAAAAACAATTAAAAAATATTATCCTTACTAATTAAAAAATTTAAAGTTCAATTAAAAAAGAAGATTGTTAAATAAATATTAAACGGTTTATTTTAGTCTATAACAGTTAATTAGTTTATAAAAACTCATCAATTAATTAATAAATTGATCATTCTAACAATAAAAACTATTAAATTAAATCAAACCGAAAAATTAGAAATCAAACTGAAAATTGTCTAATTTAAAGGTTTTACTGTTAAATCGATTTGATTTTTAAAATATCACCTAAAACAACTTGTATGTAAATTGTAAATTACATATTTCACCACACTATATCTTCTTTGTGAGTGAAAATAACTTTACATCTTATATGTTGGCAGTTTATTTAGATATAATAACATTGAATGGTATAGGAGCAGAAAATATTAGTAATAAAAGATATGAAAGATGCTTCTTGCACTTGGTATATAACTTATCGGAGGGTATGTGCGCTATCCCAAAAAGCATAAAGGAAGACCAAAAAGAGGATTAATAAGTCCTTAATAATTAATATTTCACTAATTTTTGGCTAGACTCGAAGTGGACAAATGCAACTTGGTCTGTGTTACGTTATGGGCGACGTGGTTTAACAGAAACAAATTTATAAACAAGAATATCAATCAATCAGTAAATGAACTTCATTCATTTATAACGGCATACCTTTTGGAGATGCAGGTCTTATTGTCGAGAGGGTCCACAGTTAACTGAACTCAACCTCAACAAGTGAATTGGAAGCCACCTGCTAATGATAAGGTTAAGATTAACTTCGATTCTGCATATGATTCGAACAATAAAACTGCTACATCGGGTTTTTTGATTCGAGGTTCAGAAGGCGAGGTACTAGGAAGTGGAATTACAAAGCATTCTTATGTCCAAGATTCGTTCGCTGGTGAAGCACTGGCAGCGGTAGCTGCTCTCAAATTCGGATATGAATCCTTGTTCAGAAACATCGACCTAGAGGGGGACAACCTGACAATCATCAAAAAATTACAGTTGGGACAAATTGATAAATCCAAAATTAGCCCAATTATTAGTGATGGTCTGAAGATGGCAAAAAATTACTTATCTTGCGACTTCTTACATGTACGATGGGAGGGAAATCGAGCAGCACATCTCATAGCTCGGGCTGGAATTAATTTGAATCAAGATATGTTTTTAATGGAGGAAACCCCATCGACAACTGCAGCGGTGATTGATGAAGAGAGGCGCCTCCGCGAACCATCGTGAGGAATTGCCTCTCTTTTTGAAGAAACCCAGATTCTGTGATTTACTGGGACGTTTGCAACATGATCAGCCGCTGAAGATCTCACTGTTACTGTTGTCATTTTCCGGTCTTGATGCCCGATTCATGGACTAACTTTCTGGCCTGTGTCCTTTTTTGTTTTGTTTGTTTTTGGAACCTCTGTTTCCTGGTTTGTTTGTTGCGTGGCTGTGATCACTCTTTCGTTTTGTTTGTTTCTTACTTTTCAATAAAAGCTGACCAGATGGTATTAAAATAAAAAAAATGTTAACAATAAACCTTATCTCATTTTTTTTCAAGTTTTTATTTAACCCAGATGTATTAAAAAGAAATTCTCTTTAATTTGGATTTTTATTTCTAGTTTTAAAACAGTGGTGTTATCATATCTATCTATTTTATTTATTTTTACTTAAAAATGTAATATTAAATTTATTAATTTTTAATAAAAGATTGTTTTTAAAATTATATGTTTCATCAGGTGTTAGAGATCCTGATCAGTGTAACTGAATGATTGGGTTCACTTTGCAGTCTATACCTTTAAAATATTTAGGAGTCCTACTAACAAATTATAAGCCTAAATTATCTAAGTTCCTTCCTTTGATTGAAAAGCTGAAAGTCAAAATTCATGCATGACAAAACAAGTCCTTAACTATAGCAGCCCGATTGACTTTAATCATTTCAGTATTGAATAGTATGCATCTTCACTAGTTTGCACAGCTAGTTCTACCTAAGAAGGTCATCAAGGAAATGGATAGGATCTTTAAAGCTTTTTTGTGGTCTAGTAAAACTAAGAATGGTAAGCAATCCAAGGTGAAATGGTGTGATATCACTATCCCCAAGAAGCTAGGAGGTCTTAGGATCATTCTCATTGCTCAGATGCATAAAGTAATGCTCTTTAAGAGGATTTGGTGATTATTCGCTAACAAAAAAAACCTTGTGGATTAAATGGGTTAATGAATACCATCTTCCAAATCAGAATTTCTAGCAACTCCAACAATCTGGGGACTTCTCATGGATCTTTAATCATATGCTTAGCTTACGTAAAATGATTTATCTTTATATCAAACATAGGTTGGGTGATGGAGAGGATATTTGGCTATGGTATGATAATTAGACCAACTATAGTCCTCTTATTCAACGAATTGAGCTTTCTAGTATCAGAAATCGAGTCCCTAATGATGCTAGAGTATCTATGCTTCTTCATAATGGTGAATGAGTTGGTAACTTTTTTTTTTGATACAACGGACAAGAAAACATAAATGACCCTAACTACCGCATCGATCGGCGATACAAAAGGCCTTATTGGTCACGGTGAAGGTGATCCCTTAAAAGAAGCGGGGGCTCCTGCAAAAAAATTAGTCCGGGTCGAGATATCGTGGCAAGGGAGGCCAAACTATCTGCACACTGGTTTCCTTTCTTGTACACGTGTTGAAGCTGCATGTCCCACGTACTGTAGATGAGATCACTGTAGGAAAATCCCGGTGTGTCCATCACATGAACACGGTGCGGAAAACAAAATTTTTTGTTCCGGGACCTTCCCGAAAGCCAGGATCGTTGTGTATATATAACAAAGTCAAACCATAACGACCAAAGGAG
>JANZLC010000002.1:11577949-11616458 GCA_026413385.1 Erythroxylum gracilipes | reverse complement strand
GTTCAAAAAATACTAAATACGTCACCAACAATTTCTAAAAATCATTGAAGTATCCACAAATTACTAAAATTATATTACTATTGTCCGAATCAATCCGAAGTTTCATTACACCAATGTACCCGGAAAATGTCATGAATGTATGCCAAGATCCAAATAGAAATCATAACACGTACTAAATTTTTTTACTATTCTAACCCCTAAAATGGGGCGTTACATGCATGATTATATTATACCTGTGTCACACATGACATATGTGTTTGATATTTTTTAGTGTCGAAAGCTTTGCGAGATAGAATGATGGACTTTAATTATCTTTGGATCAAATGTTTTGTTTAAAACTTGGTATCAATACAGTAACTTGGTTTAACCGCATTTTTGAACTATTTTTAAAACTTGAATCAATATTGCAATTAATTATTATCCAAAAGGGAGAATGTTAGATATTTTCCCATTTAGTGAACAACAATTAATTGCATTTTATCAGTTTTTAATAATTTATTAGCTAAGTTACGTAAATTTGATCCGGATAAAGATAATAAAGTGTCCCCCATAAAGGATCTAGGTTAATAGACCAAAGTTTAGGAGAAAAATAGACCTTGATCAGTATGGACTAGACCCATATTGAGCCCATGATGGGAAAGCCTGATATGAATGCTATATATAGAAGGTTAAAGTCTCTTGTAGCTACTATAGCAAATCGTGAACGTGCGGATACTTTGACCTATTTAGAGGTTCACGTATACAAAAAGCCATAGAAAGGCTTTAACACATTGTGGTGAGCAACTCCCTTAAAGTTCTCGATGGATTCGTGCTCGTTTCGACCTTGGAAAGCTTATTTGAAGTTATGGAATCAAAATCAAGTACTTTTTCGTATTTCTTGGTTATTTCCCTTTTACGTTCAATCTGAGATATGTAATTAAGGCTCATGTTACGTGTTACAACTTAATCAATATCATAAAATAAGGAAAAAAAGACATATCTAGGCTATATGGTGTTGAGAAGTCCTTCAAATTGTGTCTCACTAAGCATCGTTGAGATATTTCTCATCATTAGGCAATATGATCCCGTCACATACTTGAGGTCCCATCCCAAACTAAAAGTCTCTAGTTTTAAAGGAATCATGACAATAGAAAAACTCTTCCTCATTACCTAGGCTTTTTCCCTATCATGGTAGGGAGTAATGAAGAATTAAAAAAAACGACAACCTATTTTAGAGTAGCTTGCCTTTTCAGTAGATTTGATATCTTCTCTTGAAGAGAAGTCACCTTGGAAGACTTTGAGGACTTGGACTTATTGTAATTATGCCACTTACTTCTATCATGATTCTTGTCACACTTCCTTTTCTTACCAGACTTAGTGGATTTGTCTTTAAAGATAATTTTATTAGCCTCAGAAAAAAAAGTGATCTAGATGCATCCCTAAATTCATAAAAATAAGAAACAGTAAGCATACTAACAATAACTCAAGAGTAATAGGCGAGTTGTCATTGGAACCAAGCTTATTATCTATTACTATAAGCATGTACCATATTTGCTTTGACCATATACTGAACTCAAAATTAGATCTAGAGGTCAAATAGTTGTTACTTAATAAACCACTACAAGTAGATTATAATATATATAGAAAACAAAGAGAAAATTAAGGGATCTTAATGTTATGCCAAATTTGTAGGTTTGTTTTCAACAACAAAAAGCTTTATTCTAAAATTATTAAAAGACTTCAATACACAAGTGTCATGAATTCAAAAGTTAGATGAACTTAGAAACATAAATATCATATAATATAAGGTTATGTCCTATCAACATCCTTAACTTGTAATTACCCATTTTTTAACACTTTAACTCGTGCTCCATTGCCATAAACAAATGTTGAATAACTTTCAAAATTCATTAGTGTTGTACTAGTAGTCGCAGAAGCAATGGAATCAATCAAGTAAATGAAGAAAAAAGTAGAAGGACACAAAGAATTTTTACATGGGAAACTTGAATGATAGGAGAAAAATCCACGGGGCCAAGAGAGACCAAAAAATACACTATGTCAAAGAAAAAAATTACAACTATTTTTCTCTCTCACACAAACCCCAGGACTAATAAAGAGTACACTAATATGATGTTATAAAGGATCCTCAAAGGGGTGTTTATATAGTAGTATAACCTTAGGGTCGGAAACCTACACAAAGCAAGAATCTACATAGAGTAAAAATCTTTGAGGCTTAGGTCATTATCCCAACAAATCTCCACCTTGACACAAAACTGGAAGTAGGAGCTCTCTTCACTGTAAGCTTCAAAGGGCGCTCAAGTATTAAGAATACCGACCAAGTCTAGGCAATGTTTCAACTTAGCAATAGGTAGTGGCTTGGTCAACATATACCTTTTACCGCCTCGAGAAGCAATGCAAGAGAGACCCCATAGATCAGATTGAATATAATCTAAAGTACCTTTGGTCTTGTGAATCCCTGAGGAAGAGAAACTCACTCTAGTATGTTTACCAAAGACACAATGTTCACAAAACTTCATATTACCTTAACTCTGGCTCAATTGACCCCTCTTGCATAAGATTTGCATACCTTTTTCACCCATATGACTTAGGCAGTAATGTCACAACTTGGTGGCATCTTGATGAGAATTGGATGAGGCAACATCAGTAGTATCAATAACAGTAGGGCCTTATAACACGTAAAGAGTATCATGCCTTTTCCCTTTAAGGATTATAAGATTATCTCAGGACACCTTCATGACTCCACCTTTAGAGGAGTACCTACACCTAAGAGACTTAAGTGTACTAAGTGAAATATGGTTGCATTTCAAATCAGGAACGTGACGAACATCAGTGAGGGTTTTAATAACACCATTGTGAGTTTTAATATTGATTGTACCTTTCCCTACCACATCATATTGTATATTGTTCCCCATAAGCACAACACCCTTAGCAGTTTCATAGGTGGCAAACCAATCCCTATAAGGATATATATGAAAAATACAATCAGAGTCTAGGATCCATTCATTTTTGGATCATTGTTTACCTTGAAAAACCAAAAGAACATCACTTCTTGAACTAGAATCAACGACAATAGCCTCGGGGGTAGAATCAGATTGATTACCCTTGTTTTTACCTTCTTTTTCGAGTTTATTTTTCAATTTCTAATAGTCCAAGGCCAAGTGTCCGAGTTTCTTGCAATATTTACATGTAATATTGGCATTTCTACCTCTAGACTTAGATTTATACTTCTTATGGCTCTTATTGCTCTCTCATTTCTCAAATGTTCTACCTTTAACCATTAAACCCTTAGCCTCCTTCTCAATTGAAGCATTAAACTTTTCTTTAGACAGCAGAGTAGATTTAACTTCTTTTGCAGACAGAGTTTCATGATTACCATAAAGCATAATTTCTTTAAAGCGGTTATACGAATGAGGTAGTGAAATAACAAGAAGCACTGCTTGTTCCTCATCATCAATTTTAACATCAAGATTTTCCAAATCAATAATAATGGAATTAAATCAAGATGAGATGGGACGGGTGTACGTTCGGACATTTTAAGCGTAAAGAGACATTTCACTGGTCAAGCATTTCACTTGTCAAGCATAACTGAATAGTGGATAAGGCTTTTTCTTCCAACTCTTCCCAGTCCTCATTTGACATATTGGCAGGTTTCTTTGTCTAGCCAGACAAAGCTTTATTCAATCCATTTTGTGTGAGAACGACTTGCATCTAGACCTTCCAACTAGCAAAACTATTTTTTTTTCAAACTTGTCGATGTCGAATTTGGTTAAAGGAGACATGGCGATAAGACTTGATTGACCAAAATAAACCTCTCTCTAATACCTATTTGTTGTGCTGGTAGTTGCGGAAGGAATGAAATCAACCAAGTAAACAAAGAAAAAACAGTAGAAGGACGCAAAGAATTTTTACATGGGAAACCCGAGTGCTAGGAGAAAAACCAGGGGGCGTAAAGAGTCTGAAAATATGCACTATGTCAAATAAAGAAAAATTACAACTGTTTTTTTTTCTTTCTCACACAAACCCTAGGACTAATGAAGAGTACACCAATACGATATTACAAAAGACCCCTAAGGGGTGTTTATATAGTAGTATAATCCTAGGATGAGAAACCCACACAAAGTAGTAATCTACATAAAGTAGAAATCTTGAAGGCTTCAGTCATTATCCTAACAAATCTCCACTTTGACACAATACCAAAAGCAGGAGCTCTCTTTGTCATAAGCCCCAAAGGGTGCTCAATTATCAAGAATACCAGCTAAGTCCAGGCAATGCTTGAACTTAGCAATAGGTAGTGGCTTGGTCAACACATATCTTCTACCACCTTGAGAAGCAACGCGAGAGGGACTCTATAGATCAAAATGAATATAATCTAAAGTACCTTTGGTCATGTGAATCCCTTGGGAAGAGAAACCCACTCTAGTTTATTTACCAAAGACACAATGTCCATAGAACTCCATATTACATATACTCTAGCTCAATAGACCCCTCTTGCATAAGATTTGGATACCTTTCTCACCCATATGGCCTAAGCGTTAATGTCATAACTTGGTAGTATCTTGGTGAGACTTAGATGAGGCAACATTAGTAATACCAATAACAGTAAAGCTCTGCAACACATAAAGAGTACCATGTCTTTTCCCTTTAAGGATTACAAGATTACCTCGACACCTTCATGACTCCACCTTTAGAGGTTGCATTTCAAATCAGGAACGTGACAAACATTAGTGAGAGTTTTAACAACACCGTCATGAGTTTTAATATTGATTGTACCTTTCCCCACCACATCATATTGTGTATCGTTACCTATAAGGACAACACCTTTAGCAGTTTCATAGATGGCAAACCAATCCTTATGAGGACACATATGAAAAATACAACCGAAGTTTAGGATTCATTCATCTTTGAATCGTTGTTCGCCTTGAACAACCAAAAGAACATCACTTCTTGAGCTAGAATCAACCATAACAACCTCGAAGGTAGAATCAGATAACAGTTTGTTGTGTTATTAGTCACGGAAGCAATGAAATCAATCAAGTAAATAAAGAAAAAAGTAGGACACAAAGAATTTTACGTGCGAAACTCGAGCACTGGAAGAGAAACCCACGAGACGAAAACAGCTTGAAAATATGCACTATGTCAAAGAAAGAAAAATTACAACTATTTTTCTCTCTCACACAAACCCCAGAACTAATGAAAAGTACACCAATATGATGTTACAAAGGACCTCTAAGGAGGTGTTTATATCGTGATATAACTCTAGAGTAAAAAACCTATACAAAGTAGGAATCTACATAAAGTAAAAATCTTGAAGGCTTCGGTTATTATCCCAACAATTAGTAATCTACATAGCTTGTTGGATCTTTAGCTACATTTTTTGTTTCTCCCCGGTCTAAAATCCATCCAAAGAGACTATAAGCAACCATCATATGAGAATAATGCGAATCAAGAGATTAGTAGGTTAAGGATGTACTTGCTTTTGCTTAGTGCAATCATGAATGAAGTGACCCATCTTTTGGAAACTATAGCACTTAACGTTGTTTCGGTTTTTCTTTTTCATGCGTACGCTAACAATGTTTGGAGACTTTTCCATTTTGGGTTAGTAGATTTTTGGGTTCCCCATGATTTCCATTCTTTTGCCTGTTGCCTCTCCATGCTCTATTTCTAGCTAGAGGTACCGCGAAACACGTTTATACGTGGTTATGTTGTCATTATGAATGAGAGCCATCTTAACTTGTCCCTGTAAAGATCATTAATATGAACTTGTTCATTAATGAGACATGCACCAATTACCTTAAGGTTTTGAATAATAAATGACATCACCCTAAGGTGCTCAAGCATCTGAGTGCTTGCAGTTTAACATATACTAATTAAACTTTATGTTTAATGCATGCACGCTCGTAATTAATATGCAGCAAAATTGAATCTTTACCTGGTTCTACATTTCCTTGGTAATGGAATAAATCTTAAACTCTTTAACCATGTCTTCACGCATGCAGCTTAAACTCTTAAGCGAATTTTCATAAGTCTCTCTATGAGACTGCATGTCATTCTTCAAAAGGACTTACTGTTAAAACAAAAGTCTTAAAGTAATTTCTTCTCATTAAGGAGGTATTGCACTTTTTTTTATGTCATATACCATCATTTTTGCCATCAAGTTTCTCTATATTGATGATATTAGTCTTTGAGAGCTATTCACTATATTAATTTTTTTAAAAAATATTTATTTAAGAGACAATCCCAATTGAGTTAGAAGTTAGTCTTTGCCTAAAATAATGTTATTTTACTTTAACTTTTAAAATTATTAGTTTAATTTTAAAATTTTAAACTTATAAAAAGAATTCATGCACTTCAAAGAAGTTTAAGTCAACCTTTTAGACTTAAATTCAATCCAAAACTTCAGATCAATTTTAACTTAATTTGTTGACTTTGTGCAATATACCTAATAAAATCGAGTTAAATCTATCATTTCTACCTTTAAAAGAACTTAAAGAAAGACAAAGAAACTATATAAGAACTCTCTTTTTGATTTAAGTTAATTAAATTTCAAAGTAATAATAATAAAACAAAACTATTCATATGCATTTAAAATATATTTTATTAGGTATATATGATATAAATTTTGAACAATTTATCCCATATGCCAATTACAAAACAATATGACAAGTGAGAATAGTATCTGAATTTATCATAAGGCATTCTGTTTTCCTCCATGCAAATTTACAGGTCCAGTAACTCGGTAGACCAATATTAGCTTGATGACAAGGAACTAGGAATGTATATGAAAGGCCGAGAACCGAGATACTAACATCATAAGAGTAAGGAAGATGTTTAAAATAATTCCATTTAGTATACAGATTAAACAAAATTCAACTATAAGCATTTAGAGTAACAAAATTAAACAAAGCTTGCCTCTGTTAACGCTATAGCAATTGGAAAAAGTCAAAATAGTCCAATGCCAGTAGAATCTCTCATCCCAAGAACTTCTCAAAAGCTTGACCTATTAATTGGATACACTGACCTTCGAGTTAAAAGTTTTTCCTCTACGTTAGGTCAGTGTTGTCAGTAGGGTAAGCTCTCTTTTCTTAGCATCACCCCACATTGCTGTTGAAGTTTTTCCCTATACTTGCCGAAGGAAGAATAAAAAAGGCTCGAAGTTCTAGCATATTAGTACAAAGAATGTGTCCTGTTTCACTAATTTCATTCTAAAATACAATGTTTACTTCCTTTTCATTCATCTCATATACATGATCTCTTGCGTCAGTAAGAGCGCTCTGCACGGTAAAAATAATTTCATTCAATTACAGAACATAAGTTCCAAGTTAGAAAATAAACAGGATACATGGAGGGACATTATTACCTGTCCAAACTTTGTCAGGAAATTATTTGCAAGATTTAAGGAGGTAATCTTTACATCTTCGTTTGCCTTGAGCGCTTGAGCAATAGCAAAAGCCCCATCATCCTGCACAGAGAACTAACATAAGATAATGCAAGACGCTGATAGTGAAAGCAAATATTTTTAGTGTATTGGAAACTGCAATGAAAGCAAGTTGAAAGAGTAGTTCTTTACTCTAATTTCATTGAAGCCCAAGTCAAGTTCAGTTAGAACTTCATTGACCACTTTTAAGCTACGAGCCAGGCAGACAGCACCCTGAAGATATTTTATGCAGAAGAAGGAAAGATAAATTTCAAATGCCCAATGATCATAAATCAAGAGATATCACAATATATAGGATACAAACTTCATCTCTAAGTCCATTTCCTCGCAAGTCCAGCATTGATATTGTATTGTTGTACTTTAGAGTATCGGCAATGTACTCGGTGCCCTTTGCTCCTATCTGCAAAGCGCTTACATGGCACATTAAGAAAACTACTTTGATATAAGGGTTTTAAGAATGATGATCATCTAATGGATTTACCTGACACCAACCAAGCTTTAAGGTTTTTATGTTCCCATGAAACTTTAGTACTTCAGATAATGCCTTGGCTCCATCTGGGCCAATGGGATTATAACCAACTTCCAGCTGTGTGTGAGAGAGTAAATTTATGACTTCAATGCATCATGCAGTGGCACAGGAAGTAAATGGTCCGGAACAGCTCTATACCATCGCAAGACAAAAGACTAAAGGACATAATAGATATCATGGTAAGGACTCACTGTTGTGACAACAGAATTATCTTTTAAGGCTTGAGCAATTTCGCTGATCCCCTTTGCACGTATATTATTTCCACCCTGCACAGCCCCCATGAATTTTTTCATAAAAAACTCTTCAAAACTAATTAAATTAACAAAAAAAGTGTTTTGATCAATCAATGTCTTCTAACCAAGTCAATGATTGCTATACTCCGGTTTTCCTTCAAAGCAAGAGCAATTCTTTCAGCACCCTGAAAATTTGTGAATGGCAAGTCCATGTTTAACAATCTTTTCCAACCAACTCAGATAAAATAGAGCAAGACAATTTACAGACAAATTGGATTACCATTCATCAGTTGTTACCTCATCAGCTATGTCATTCATATACATATTCAACCAAAACAAGCTCTTGCTCTTCTTGATATATTCAGCAACATGAAAGGCACCCCTTGCACTAATAGAGTTGTTGCCAATGTCAAGATGGGTAAGCTTTGCTGAAGAAACAAGATGAAATTCAGCTTCATGAAATGCACTCAAGTGTTGTTTAGATTGATTGAATAATGGCCACTGACATGGCAATGCACATACCTTTACTTGAAGCTAGACCGGACATTAAGGCACAAATTCCTTCATCTCCAATAGAGTTACCTTGTAAGTGAAGTTCCTGGTGAGAATAATGTGAAGAATTATCCCATCACTACAAATCATGATGTATGATTTCAAAACAGGCATCAATCATAAAGACAAGCATTTCTCACTTGTGATTACTACAAGTGCATTGCTTTAATTAATCTAGCTGAGAAATGATTCAGTTGCCTCATACAAGTTCACCTAATAGCAAAATCTTTTGTGGAGATAAAATAACATCTTCAATTAATCAAAAACAACTGAGAACAGGCAGTTATATTGCACATGCAACCGATTTGTTTTCTCAGGAGCAATCCAAGATGTCGGATGGCCATCCCTATTTTGCTTATTAGCTCATAAATGTATATCACCACAGGTGACAGATCAAAAACAAAAACTGCTGAACGTAGAAGTCAGATTTGCAAGCTGGATGAAGGATAGAAACATAGGATCTATCAACAATCACTAAAACTGGGCATGGATATATATTCAATAGATATGATTGGATATCATGAGGTGGAGAATGTGATCAACGAACAAGTTCCTGAAAAGTTGGCTGGGTTTGGAACCACCGTGTAATTGCCAATTTCATAGTCCAAAAACAGATAATAAATGACATAAAAATAATTGCTCAAATAATCGGTAGATAAGGATGGCAAATCCTTGGGAAAAAAAAAAGAACTTGGGGGAAATACAGGATAAAATACAGAGAGTAAATGTGCTATGATAGAGAGTAAATGTGTTATTTACCCGTAATGACTTGTGTCCCTCAAGCCCTTTTCCGAAAGCATTAGCCCCCAAAGCACCACCATAATTTCCACTAAACATTAAAGAAGGGCAAGTTAGCTTTCTAAAAGTAAGATAAAGAAATGCACTATTGGATACATCTATATCCAAAGCTGGTACCAAGATCCACCATAAAGACATTGGTTTCTGTATACAACTATAAGCATTGATACGTTGTTCAATCCAAAAAGAAGAAATGGGAAGTATAATGAAAGATGCAATGAACAACTACTACTCACTTCAGATATATACTCCTTATAGTGTTATTCTCCAAAAGTGATCCAGCAAGACTTGTGAACCCCTACTTCCATTTCCAGCATGAATGCACCAAAGGTTTTGTTTTAGCTAATTCAGGTTAATCAAGCAACAAACTTGGAAAACATTTAGTCGCAAAAGCTTACAGAATAGTCAATCATGTTATTATTAAGTTCAATCACATGCAAGGTGGAATTCTTCTTCAACAGATCTGCAATAGCCCTTGCACCCTGCACATTAAATAAGGGACAAGTAAGGTACTTGCCACCAATATGTGCCTCAAATATATGGCATCATCATACACTAGTTTCAACTGAAACTAGCTGACCTCATCACCCAAGCCAGTACTGTTTAGTTGCAGCTTCTCAATACCATTATTATTGGCCAACGTATCACATAGATTCTGTTGATAAAAAAATGTTACACAATATATAAGCCAGACTGCAAATAGTGTGTAAAACAAGCAGCATTAAACTAAAGATTGATAGAAGAAGAAGCGAGAATTTAAACCTGAAATAGAATATCATATCAGCATGGCATGCATTTCATATGGACAGCAAAGACTAATATAGACCAAGACAAAAAGAGGCAGTGTTTAAATTTTACCATGCTCACTCTTAGTTCAGTTGCAGTGTCACAGGCCAGATATTGCCTACAACAAACATATTCACTCATCTCTACATACTTCTATCATATACATTCAAAAAACTTAAATCATTCTCGTCAGCTATCAGATGTTATGCATGCTGTTCATGAGCATTGGTCAAGTTATAGATAGTAATTGAAACTCATGAAGAGTAGGCACGTAAAGTTTAGTTTTCAGTATTCTGAAAAAGGAAATTCCTTGAACAAAAACGTGAATGTATATAAGTCACTTTCATCTCTAACTGAAAAATGATGTAAGCTAACGATAAGTATTTGTCTACTTAGCTGGCAGTGCTAAAGTTGTCGCCTTACCTTGGCTCCTTCATCTCCAATAGGATTTCCAGATATATTCAGCGTCTTCAACATTATGTTCGATTGAAGAACACGATCAAAGGCTTTTACTCCTTCAGCAGTTATTCCATTAGCTGCAAAGCTCACTTCCTCTAGTGTCTGGAAAACATACAAATCTACATTCAGTAAACTAAAAAAGAGTATCATAAAATCTAGTTCCGGTTTAATACAAATAATCTTTTTCTAGAGAGTATAGCCATACATATAGCAATAACAAGATAGTGGAAACAAAGAGAATGAAAACATGGTAAATAGGCTAGCTCTGATAATTAGTTGAACTCCACCTGATTATAAGCCAAGCTCTCAGCAAGGAAAAATAATCCCTCATCTCCAAAGTTGCATCCTGGTACATATTTTATAGGTCAAAATTACACCAAAGAACAGGAATCCTGAGGAAAAGAAAATAAAACAGGAATCCTGGTACATCCCTCTCTTTCTTCTCTCTCCCTTTCTCCATTCTTCTGTTGCATAAACCAATATAGACAACGTACCTGACATGTCAACGCTTTGGAATGATCTTAATTCTTTGGAAAATTCATTGAGCTTCTGCTTCGATTCTCGATCAACCTTTGCAGTCAGACCCGATAGTAAATTTGTACCTGCAGCAAAGGAAAAACTCATTCCTTTTGCAGGAGACCTGTTTTCTATTGATTTGGTCCTTGAAGGCTTTGGCATAAGAAGCTTCTCCACCACCTTCCACAAAACTGTCAGCTGAAGACATCAAATTAGTGCCATAATTAAGAGAAGGGAAAAGTAAGCTGAATTGAATCTTTCAAGCTTATGACAAAAAACTGAAACTTTGCTCAGATTCTCAAAATGATAAAGGATGCTGATACCAATATAACAGAAATGATAAAGGATGCTGCCAACAACATAACAGAAAAAGTTCATGGGACCTAATCAAAGCTAAGTGGTCAATGGATTATGATGGCTTCAATGAAATACAACAGATTAACAGTCTTTAACATTATAAGGCCCAATCTATTACCCTAAGTTTTGGTTATATTTCTGTCTATGAGTGTAGGTAGCCAAAAGATGTCTTCACCATGTCAAAGCACAAACTTTGAACTTCAAATGCTATAATTAGTGCAATGATACGAGTGAACAGCTCTTAATTTAGTTTGCACATTCATCTCATTCACCAGTTGAAGAAAACAGGTCTCCATTACAAAATTAAAAAATAGCATAAGGATTTCTAGGAATTAGATCATCTTGCTAATTAGTAATAAGTCAAATTACGTTTAACCTCCACCCTGTCAGATTGCTGCAAGAATCATTATTGCCAAAGTACTGACATTCCCTCCATTTTACTGAAAGAATATGAACAATTCTAAAAGTACTTTCAATTCATATTCCTAAAAAAGTTTGAAATTTTCACAAATTTCCAAGAATTCTAAGGACCTATAACTACACAACAAATTCAATTTCCAATCAATACCGATCCTAACCATTAAAACATGTTCATACCGAAAGTAACCGAAACAAAAACGCCAGCGGGAACCACGAACGACGCAATCTTCTGGACTGGAGCATTACTAAAAGGACTCTCCCCCTGAGATTGCCTGTACACTCTCCGGCCACTCCCCGACCGCCGCGCATTTCCTTCAGCAGCAGCATTTACCACCAAACTCGTCCTCCCCCGACCACTGGACACAGTCGCAGGAAGTGAAAGCAGTCCACCAAGCGCATGATATGGTGAGGCCAAAGCTTTCGATTGAAGTTTTCGAAAGCGAACCGAAGGTGGAACCTGGGGAATTGAAGGAAACGGGAGTTGTAGAAAGAAACAGGAAAATGAAAGCAAGTAACCTGAGAAAACACCAACCCTAGGTTGCGAGTAGAGTGCGACCGTGGAAGTGAAGCCCATAGGTGAGCTTGAGCTTGAGCTTGATTCAGTTGGTCTTATCCTCAGTGTTGACTTCTTCAGTTCTAAACAAAAAAAGAGGATGTGGTGGCGGTGATGGTGATAAAAGCGGCGGCTCTCAGCTTCCGGTATGCTCCAAAACCGGACTATTACCGTTGTTTTTAAGCCCGGTCCAAAGCGAAGATTTGATTGGTTGTGGCCTGATTCTTAGGATTGGCCCAATTCTTAGATTTAGTGTTGTTTCAGACCCCAGATTCAGGGTCGGTTCGCAGTTCAATTTCTTGGTTTTATATATTTTGCTTTTTAGGTAATATGGTACTGTAGTGTAGTTGCTTGCACCATTACCATAACGAAATAAAGGTCCTTGGTTTGGCTTCTACCGTAACTCTTATGTATACAGGCAAAACGCCAGAAGCCCAGGTGATTATTGTCAGAAACAAGAAATGGCTTCGTCTCCTGTGATCTTTTGCGATAATTGCAGTGGCTTCTGCACCAAACTCAAGAAGAAGCAGAAGCAGAATCACTGGTGTGGTGACTGGATTTGACTGTAGCCTTCTTGTTGGTGTGAGAATGGTGCCTTGGTCTTCAGGACCTAGACCATTTCTGCAGATCGTCTTGTTTCTTATGCTACCATCTTCTGCTTTTATGCTTCTCTCTGTATCTGTATCTGTTAAGAGTAAAGAGTGAAGCTATGAAAAATATAGAGATTATTCTCTTCTTATTTTTCTCTATATGTGAATAACGAATGCTGGGTAGTTTATATAACTATTACACAGCTAGCATTAAGGGAATATCCCATCAAACTTGTAACAAATTCTGACATAATATAGCAAGCAATCAACGAATATCCCTTGTAACAAACTCTGACAGAACATCTAGAAATATTTCCAGAACCGTTTGTTAGATTATTTAATGATTCATGTGACTTATAGATTTGAGTCCCATAAAAAAGAATCTAATATAATAGTTATTGGATACTAAATAATGAATCTCAAATAGGCCAAAGGCTCTTTCCCTCTCTCTTTTAAATACCAAACAACATGTTGGTTAGTTGTTTATATATAAGTTTAAGAAACTTGTGAAAGGGTTATCTAAACTATTGAAGAAACACATAAAAGATTCAAAGAAGAACAGAGAGAATCAATCAGTACAAAACTATCATGGATTTAGGTATGATAAAAACAAATCGATCTATTAAATTGTGTTACAATTGGTATCAGAGCCACTGTGTTGCATTATTTGTTTTCTACCGTATATTATTTCTGTATGATTGTTTTTTCTATTTGTTTTTGTATGATTATTTTTCTGTTCGTTTACGACATGTTGCACTGCCATAAAAGTTTTGATGAACTTTTGGTGTTGATACGTATGAAATGGAAAAGTGATATTCAGATGTTAAAAGAATCAGTGTTTTAAGGAATTAAAACCCTTTATCAATGCTTAACCGAAACGAAATATAGATGCTTGACCGAAACAACATATATGAATGGATGTTTTAGAGTAAGAAACTCGTGATTTTGTTTTGTTTATTGACCACTGAAGAAGTAAGTGGATGTCGTTATTATTGGCTCAAGCCAGAGAGGATTTTGACAAAGAAATGCAAGAAGAATCTATCAAAGAAAAAACGATGTTAGAATAGAATTAAAAAAAGAAGCGCCTCACGCCAAAATTGGCAGTAGCGGGCGCGTGTACAATTAATCTTTTTTATTTTTTATTTAAAATAATTTTATGGGTTTAAATATTGATCCTACTTAAGGTGTTTTAATTTTGGGTCATAGCTCATAGTTCATTACTTCATTGATAATTTAAATTAATTAATGAAGTAATTATCAATGAAGTAATCAATTAATTAACTTAAATTATCAATGAAGTAATGAATTATGAGTTATGACCCAAAATTAAAATACCTTAATAATTAATGAAATAATCAATTAATTAATTTAGATTTATATGCATAAAAGTTGCGCCTATGTTTGTTATGCATAATATAATTTTGTGTCATATTATGTTTTAATTGGTGCTTTGATCATTTATATTATGCAATGCTTGGAATTACATTTTCTTATTATATGTTGAATGTACTACATGACATTATATTAATTTAGAATAGCTTGTTAGTCACTAAAGTGCCCAAACTAATTAAATTAAAATTTATCATGTATGATAATTGTTCAATTAAATGTTTGTTGTATGGACAACTTGTTAGTTACCAAAGTGGCCTAGCTTGAAAACATTAATCATTTAATTGTGAATGTTTCAATTGTTCATTATGATATGTTGCTAAAATAACATAAAGGTTGAACTGAACAATTAAGATTATTAGTTACAACGTTAAAAGTTTGGACCATTGCTTATAATTAATGACATTAAAGGGACTTTATCAATATATTTGGTTAATATGATTGTATATCCAAAGATAACATGTATGTTAACTAGAATATGAATGATTGTCCATTATAGTGAACTATATATGCATCATAATAGGTTACAATTATGTATTTAAATTTTACCCAAAGGAGAATTTAAATATATAATCAAAGTGTATTAGTTAGTTTGAATCCATTTAGGTTTACTCAAAGCATTAATATGTGAGCTATATGTTGTGTTTGCAACATTTACTAATTTGTTTGTTTTAGGAAATGGGCTAATCAAGTTCAATGGTCTAAACTATGCTGATTGGTTAGAATAAATCCAGTTCCAACTGGCCGTAATGGATTTGGACTTAGCCATAGTTTCAGACGCAAGGCCCGCAACCATAATTGAGATTAGTTTTGAAACTGACAAGTCTTATTATGAGGCTTAGAAACAGTCTAACAGATTGAGCTTGAATCTTATGCGAATGATGATCGTAGAAAATGTAAAGCCGTCAATGCCTAAAACAAACAATGCAAAGGAGTTCATGTTGAAGCTTAAAGAATACTCCCAATCTGATATAGCTAACAAGTCTATAGTAAGGACTTTAATGAGTGAGCTGATGACCAAAAAATTTAACTGGTCACAGACTATTCATGATCATGTAACACATATGTCAAATCTAGTTGCAAAGTTGAAATCCATGGGCATAGATGTAAGTGAGTCTTTCCTTGTATAGTTCATTATCAACTCACTTCCTCTTGAGTTCGGCCAGTTCCAGGTGAATTATAACACCATTCAAGAAAAATGGAACCTTCAAGAAATTAAGGTCATGTTAGTTCAGGAGAAAGGGAGATTGAAGAAAATGAAGGAACACTTCGTTCATCTCACGTTTCATCAAGGAGCTAGTAGCAACAAGAACAAACCAAGAAAGAAAGGCAAAGATAAGGACAAAGCTCTCAATAAAGTTAATAAGGGTCGAATCCATAAAGATAATAGGTGCCACTTCTGCAAAAAATCTGGTCACTTCAAGAAGGATTGCTCTAAAAGAAAGGCTTGGTTTGAAAACAAAGGTACATACTATGTCTTAGTATATTTTGAATCAAATCTTATTGAAGTGCCTAATAATACCTGGTGGTTAGATTCTGGTGCAACTACTCATGTTTTACATGTTTAATAGGGATTCCTTTCAATCTAGACCATAAACGGAACTAAAAAATCTTGTATATGGGGAACAAAATGAAGGCAAGAATAGAGGGCATTAGGACATACAGATTGATCTTTGACATTGGGTGTCACCTGGATCTAAAAAATTGTCTTTATGTTCTTGATTGTGCTAGGAATTTAGTTTCAATTGCAAAGTTGGATGATGATGGTTTTAACTTTAAGATTGCAAACCGTGTGTTTTCTTTATATAAACACAAGTACTATTATGGTTCTGGTACTTTGATTGATTGTTTATATTGTTTCAATCTTGATGTTGATTTTGCTGAATCTCTATTTCATGTTGACCATATTATATGAAATAAACGTAGTGCACATAATGAATGTTCTGCTTTTTTGTGGCATAAAAGATTAGGTCATATATCCAAGAAAAGGGTACAGAGGTTATTGAAAAATGAAATCTTACCTCAATTGGATTTTGTTGACTAGGATATATGTGTGGATTGCATTAAAGGTAAGCAAACCAACCATATATTAAGGATTCCAGCCACAAGAAGTAGCAAATTACTTGAATTAATACACACTGACATTTGTGGTCCTTTCGACGTTCCTTCTTGGGATGGTGAAAAATATTTCGTTATCTTTATGGATGACTTCTCACAATATGGTTATATTTATCTGCTACATGAGAAGTCTCAGTCTGTGGACATCCTAGAGGTGTTCGTTAATGAGATAGAAAGGCAGTTAGATAGAAAAGTAAAGATAGTGATGTCTGATAGAGGTGGTGAATATTATGAAAGTGGATAATATCCAGGTCGATTTGCAAAGTTTCTTGCAAATCGAGGCATATGTGCACAATACATAATGCCTGGTACACCGCAACAAAATGGTGTAGCTGAAAGGCATAATCGTACTCTTATGGATATAGTTAGGAGTATGTTAAGTTATAGTACTATACTTTCATCATTATGGATGCATACGTTAAAGACCGCTACGTATCTGCTTAATAGGATTCCTAGTAAGGCAGTTCCTAAGACACCTTATGAACTGTGGACAGGAAGGATACTTAGTTTATGACACTTTCACATTTGGGGTTGTCTGGCAGAAGTAAGGTTGTATAATCCACATAAAAAGAAGCTTAATGTGATAACCGTTAGTGGTTATTTCATCGACTATCCCGAAAAATCAAAGGGGTATAGATTTTATTGTCCTAATCACAGTGCGAGAATAGTTGAGTCTGGTAACGTGCGGTTCATTAAGAATGGTCCAATTAGTAGGAGTGGAGAACCGTGAAAAGTGGATATTCACGAGAGTCAAGTAAAAACTACTCCAAATTGACTAGAAACTACTACATCAAATGTGATCCCACCGGTTGTTATTCCTCTTGTTGCATCTCATATATACAATATACCGGAACAACAAATTAATATTCCAATTCCACAAATTGAATATATTAATGAAGAACCAGCTAATGATGTTCAAGTCATAAAGGATCCAGTGATGCCACAAGAAGTAGCATTACGAAGGTCTGGAAGGCAGAGAAGACCAACTATTTCGAGTGACTATGAAGTTTACTCACTTAAACATGAATGTGACTTGATCATTGATCAGGATCCAGTCTTGTTCAAACAAACCATAGAATGTAGCAATTTTGACAAATGGTTCAATGCTATGAAAGAAGAGTTGAAATCAATGGATGACAACAATATCTGGGAATTAGTTAAGTTGCTTGAAGGTGCAAAGCAAGTGGATTGTAAATGAGACTTTAAGACCAAACGTGACTCACAAGGCAACATTGAAAGGTATAAAGCCAGGCTTGTTGCCAAAGGTTACACTCAAAAGGATGGTATTGACTATAAAGAGACCTTCTCTCCAATTTCAAAGAAGGACTCTTTAAGAATTGTTATGACACTAGTGGCTCAGTATGATTTAGAGCTTCACCAAATGAATGTAAAAATCGCTTTTCTAAATGGTGACTTGGAAGAAGTTTATATGGATCAACTGGAAGGTTTCGTGACCACAGGAAAGGAGCGATTAGTGTGTAAATTGAAGAAGTCAATATATGGACTAAAGCAAGCTTCTTGACGATGGTATCTTAAGTTTAATGATATCATTACGTCTTACAGTTTTGTTGAAAACACTGTTGATCAGTGTATTTATATGAAGGCTAGTGGGAGCAAGTTCATTATATTAGTCTTATATGTTGACGATATCCTTCTTGCTGCGAATAATATGGTTTTGTTACATAATGTCAAGAATTTTCTTTATAATAATTTCGAAATGAAATATATATGTAAGGTATCCTATGTGATAGGAATAGAAATATTTCGTGATAGATCACAATTTTAGATTGTTAGGATTGTCTTAGAAAGGTTATATCGAGAAAGTATTAGAAAGATTTCAAATAGAAAAATGCTCCGCATGGATAGTTCCAATTTAGAAAGGGAACAAATTTAGTCTAATGCAATGTCCACAAAACGGTTTGGAGCGTAAGGAAATGGAGTCTATTCCTTATGCGTCAGTAGTTGGGAGCTTAATGTATGCTCAAACATGCACTTGGCCAGATATCAATTTTGCTGTTAGAATGCTAGGCTGATGTTAAAGCAATCCTGGAATGGACCATTGGAAAGCTGCAAAGAAAGTCCTTAGATACTTACAAGGCACCAAGGACTATATGCTTACATATAGAAAATCAACCCATCTCAAAGTGATAGGTTACTCGGATTCAGACTATGCCTGTTGTGTAGACTCTCGAAAATCTACATTCGGTTATATCTTCCTATTAGCTGGAGGAGCAGTTTCATGAAAAAGTGGATAGTAGTCTGTCATTGCTACTTCCACTATAGAGGCTGAATTTGTGGCGTGCTTTGAGGCCACAATTCATAGATTGTGATTGCGTAACTTTCTCTTAGGTCTTGGTCTTATCGACAGTATTGCCAGACCATTAAGAATTTATTGTGATAATTCTACAGTCGTATTCTTCTCTAAGAATGACAAATATTCCAAGGGTACAAAACACATGGATTTGAAGTATTTGTCTATGAAAGAAGAAATGTAAAAACATAAAGTGTCAATTGAGCATATTGGTACTGATCTCATGATAGCAGATCCGTTAACTAAAGGCTTACTGCCCAAAATATTTATTGGTCATGTTGAACGGATGGGCCTTATGGATAAGTCCTTGTTAACATAGTATTTAGACATCTATATATACATATCATTGTCATGCTCGAATTGTTATGACACTTGTGAATTCAATTACGGTCATATGTTTTTGCTCACTTATTGGTTATCCATATTATGTTGTATACGATAATTATTATTTATGAGATAACAATTACCGAATTACATGGAAGGAATCGAGTTATATAACTTGTGACCGCTATGATCCTATCAGCTTAATTCAATTAAGGATGACTTGATCGATTCCATGTATTGTGTACACTTAAAGTTGTTAGATCATCAAGTCGTAACATGGTCCAAGTGGGAGATTGTTAGACTATTTTATGTCCCATGTCACTTATAAATTTGAGTCCAATTAAAAGCACCCAAGATAATGGTTATTGGGTATTATAGAATGGGTCTCAAATGGGTTAAAGACCATTTTTCTCTCTCTTCCACTTACCAAAGGACATGTCCGTTGGTGATAATATATAAATTGAATAAACTTATTGAGTGATAACATTTTGAACCATTGAAAAATTCTCTAACGGAAGAAGACGAGAGGAAATAAAATTCGTTCAAGCAAATCAACATCTAATGACAAACAATCATAGATACAGGTACGCAAAATGAATCGATTCGTAAATGATTTTACATAATTATTGTATTTTCTTCTTAAGCATCATCTCTAATGACATTTCAAATTAGAATAAGGTGGTAAGTAATAATATTAAAAGGTATAAATATTTATAAATATTGTTTTGGTTCAAGGCTTGTCAATGCATATATATTGTTCTATGGCATATTTTCTTCTTGATATAAACAGCTGATAAGGCATATTAGCTATGGGGAAATCCTTAACCTGGCTATGTAACCTATTATGGCATGGAATAATTTAATGGATACTTGAAAGAAATTCCATTTATCTCCTGTGAGAAAATATCGAGGAAAGTCTTTTAGAATGAATATTCTTTAAAAACTATTAATTTATTAAATAATTTATTTATTTGTATTTAAAAATTATTATTATTATTTAATAGTTTCAAAGATTTAAAAAATTGAGAAAGTATTGTACGAATTAGTAAATTGTACAATATTTCGTTATTTATATAAAATTATTAATATAAATCAATTAAACCAAATATAAATTAAATTAAAAATGAAATTCAATTTTTAACCTACCCCTGATAGTTATTATATGATGTGTCAATCTCTTATAATTACAATCCAATAAATTAAAAATGTTTCGTCACTGAATTACTTTGATCATCTTCCATTAACTTTACTATGAATGGGTGGAAATTTGACAGAGATGCGTCGCAACGCCGCTTCTTAATGAAGCTGGAGCCACAAACAAGCTTGGAAGGTCCGTCAACATCACCACCACCACTATTCATTTCGTTTTGCATCAGCAAGCACCAACCTCCACTCTCATCCCACCCCGCCACATAAAATGAATAGATAAACTGAGTTATACACCTTAAAGCATGTACCCAGTCTTTTTATATATATATACTAGATCATAATGCTATGAGATATTTCAGAGTGGTTATATTTAATTTATGACTCAATCCGAGGCTTTGTATGATATGAATCAAATGAGATTTTTTCTAGAATGTTTATGATCAATGTTTTAAAACAGGGATATAACGAAAGATTTAAGGTTCAAAAGATTTAACAATATTAGACCGTCGTAAAATTAAAATAAAATTTTAAAATTTAAAATATGATTTAAAAAATATTTTTGATTCAATCTAATATTTTGGATGTTATTACTCAAATGATATTTTTTATGTAAGGTTTATGATAGCAATAAAGTCAAAGCCGAACTCGAATCTAAATATGAAGCTTTATTTTATACTTTACAATGTTTTCAAAATCGGACCCAAAATTAAATTGATAAAATAAAAAATTTTAAATTTAAAAGTTTTATTTAACCAGTATTATGTCAAAATAAAATTGGTTAAAAATTAAATAAAATTAAATAAAATTAAAAGGTTTTATTTAACCAGTATTATGTCAAAATAAAATTGGTTAAAAATTAAATAAAATTTTAAAAAAATTAAAAAGATTGAAAAGATGATCAGACATGTAAAGTTTAGTTAAAAAAGAAGATTATTAAAATAAAATCAATTATTTTATTTTATAAAAAATGACTAATTTATTAAAACTTACCAATTAATTAATAAATATTGATTGATTTTTACCGACAAAAATTATTAAGCTAAGTTAACCTGAATATTTAAAACTGAATAAAAAGTTAACTATTTGACAGTTTTTAATGGTTAGGTTTTAAAACTATTGATCCTTTGTATCGTCAGTGTCCTTAAATCACATTCAACGAACTATCGTAACTTTTATATTTTCTCTTTTTACATCTTCGGATATGGTGACACATACTCCATGGAACATCCCATTATCTGGTTTAGCTAATCAGAATATGCAAAATGATCCTCAAAGGCTAGGGCAACACGTACTTGTGATATAGAGATTCTCACACGCTTCAATTCTCACTCTTCTCCTCAATTCCTATATATATAGCCAACCTCAGTACCAGGTTGAAGTATTCTTCCTCCTTCATATAGCTCTAGCTTCTCTTCTTTTTTCTCAGCTAAAACGTTAGCAAGAACAGAAAAAAGACGGAGGGAAAAATGTTTGGAAGGTTGGGAAGTATGTTCCAAAGTTCTAAGCCTTACATAGCCATGATATCTCTGCAATTTGGCTATGCAGGCATGAACATTATCACCAAGGTTTCTCTCAACAGAGGGATGAGTCATTATGTGTTGGTCGTTTATAGACATGCTTTTGCTACTGCTGCTATTGCCCCTTTCGCTATTTTTCTCGAGAGGTACTTAACCATAAACAATACCTGAAGAAGAGTGATCTTCGTGTAGCGACAAGGTTTTGGTTTAATATGTATGCATGCTTTGCTTATTTGCAGGAAAGTGAGGCCAAAGATTACATTTCCCATTTTCATGCAAATGTTTCTTGAAACATGATCAGCAACTGAAGATCTCACTGTTACCATTGTCATTTTCCGATCTTCAAGCTCGAGTCATGGACTAGCTTTCTGGCCTGTGTTCTTTTTCGTTTTTTTTTGGAACCTCTGTTTCCTATTTTGTTTGTTGCGTGGCTTTGAACACTTTTTAGTTTTATTTGTTTCTTATTTTATCAATAAAATCTGGCCAAATGGTATTAAAATCAAAAAAAATATTTCACTAATTTTGGAAAGAAAAGCTCCATTCGAAACGTCGTCCTTGCCAACCCAGGCATCCATATATTGCAAGAGCCACCTCTACCAGTTTTACATCTTTTACACTGGGACAAGCACAACGCTGTGTACCAGAGGGACATGTGTTAGTCTAGCTATGCTTTTTCTTTGATTGTTTTTCCTTGTAAAAAAAAAAGCTCCATTCCAAACCTCTCATGCTCTCTTAAACATATACTAGTGCATACCGAACAGTGAATCATGTGGATTAAAGGAATCTATAACGGATACACGATTATGCCAAAAACAGAATGAAGTTTCCTTTCTCTTTCTGAATCTCAGTGATTCTATGTAGTTCTCTCTATGTTTTCTCTTCTGTTGAATTAACAAACATCACGACGTAACTTTTGCGTGTTGATTTTCTATTATTTTAAAAACTTTATTAACAATTGATATCAGAGCGGCGAATCTGGGAATAACCATGGCTGAAGGCACAAGAGGCGCGGAGCTACAATGGTTGGAAGAAAACTTAAAAGGGCTGATGGAGGCGCAAATTTGAAATGAGAAAATGTTGTTGGAATCTCAAGATAAGAGTGAGCGCATGTTGTCGAAAATTCAAAACAAAATGGAGAAGGTAGAAAAAGAGATGATGGAACTGAGAATCATACTTCTGCAAGGGGGTCGAGACAGCAAGGTGAACTAGGATTGACAGAGCCGACATCCCAGAGTAGCCAGTTGCGACAAGAGGCAGAGGAAAACGCCACATAGACAAGGTTGAATAGAATCGAATTTCCCTCATTTGACAATGAAACTACTAAGATGTGGCTATACTATTGTGAGCAATTTTTCCAGTTGTATCATACTTCTGAGAAGATGAAGGTGAATGTCGTTAATCTACATATGGATGAACGAGCACAGGAATGGTATCGTCTATATAAGGAGAAGCCCATGCCACACACAATGGAGCCCAATAGTCCAAGTTACCAAGTCAAAGGATATCCCCAAATATCAGCAACATATTTACTCATCTAGCTTGGGATCAAATCAAATTGATTATCATATCAAACAGCAGATATTTAAGCATAACTGTAGATAATACATTTATTTCAATTGTATGTGTATCAATATAAATGTACAGCAGTAGATCAATAAAATGTGATTTATTCTCCCCAACTCTTATATATGTTATATGGTATCAGAGCTTCCGACTAGCGTCATTTTTTTTCATCCTAATGGCCACCTCTATAACTACTGCTGCAGCAACCAATGAATCCACTATAATCACCCTCAACGCTACTTCACAGGCTCCGTTAAAGCTCAATTCCAGCAACTACTTTGCCTGGAAATTGCAATTCAACAGCTTACTCTTAGGCTATGACTTGATAGGATACATCAATGGCACAAAACCCTACCCTCCCCTTACAATAACCACAAACAATATTACAACCTCCAATCCAGCCTATCCTCTATGGATCCGACAGGATCAATTGATCCTCAATGCAATCATTGGATCCCTGACACCCACTCTTATCCCCTTTATTGGCACTGCCAATACTTCCAAAGAGGCCTGGGATATACTTGCCAAAACGTATGCTCAAGCTTCTCGTGGCAAACAAAAACAAGTAAAAGCACAGCTCAAACGAATTACCAAAGGTTCGATGTCAATCACGGAGTATATGCAAGCCATCAAAGTGAAGACTGATGAATTAGCATATCTGGGAGTTCCGATGGATCCAGAAGACATCACAGACAAAGTCTTTGACGGTCTTGATGATTCCTACAATGAGGTAAAACGTCAGGTTAGTAGCAGAGACTTTACAACCTCATTTGATGAGCTTCATGAACGGTTAATAACTGCTGAAGCAGAACTGCTTTCTACACATTCAATTCAAGTTCCAGTCATGGCCAACTATGCCCATCGTTCAACTAGCAGGGGACGTCACTCGAACCAATCAGGCACTCCATGGCGTTCTGCTAGACAACAAAACAACTATAGTCCTCCTTCCTCTCCGCTGCAGCACCAACCACATCACCATTGGCTTTCACATGGATCTAACTGGAATCAGGCCAACATGACTAATTCAAGTGGCTCTTCTTATCAGCCACGTCCTTATCTTGGGAAATGCCAAATTTGCGGGGTTCATGGCCACCCAGCCAAGAAATGCCCATCTTTTCAGATTGTACCTGTTGCTCCTAGTTCACCTCAAGCACCACCGAGAGCAAACTATGCTGCATCTTCTGCTGCTCCGAACCAAACTCAATGGCTTCTCGACTCCGGTGCCTCACACCACGCTACCATTGATTTGCAGAACCTATCTCTGCACCAACTCTATACTGGCCATGAGGACATTATGATTGGTGATGGCACAGGTCTCCAGATAAGTCACACAGGGAGTGGTACAATCAAGGCCTTAGACAAAACTTTAAAACTAGATAATGTTTTATATGTACCACACATGCAAAAGAATTTGATTTCGGTGTATCAATTTTGTGCTTCCAACAATGTGTCTATTGAATTCTCACCGTTTTCTTTTCTTGTGAAGGAACTGATGAGCGGGAATCCAATACTCAGGGGCGCACCTAAAGATGGAGTTTATGAATGGCCAGTCGATCCCTCTCCTATACAAGCCTTCACCACGACTTCACCATCATTTCCTGATTGGCATTCTAGACTAGGGCACCCTGCAAAACCAATAGTTCGTCAAATTTTAGCTTCCAATAACCTTCAGTCTGTTTCAACGTCAACAAGTACTCATTGTAATGCTTGTTTATCAAATAAAAGTCACAAACTATAATTTTCTCAGTCAACTTTAGTATCTACTAAACCACTTGATATCATTTTCTCGGATGTGTGGAAATCTCCTACATTCTCTAATGAGGGGTTCCAATACTATGTCATTTTTGTAGATCATTACACCAAATATACTTGGTTATACTGCCTGAAAAGGAAATCAGAAGTTCATGACATATTCATTCGATTCCAAGCTATTGTAGAAAAATTCTTTGACACCAAAATCAAAACCCTCTACACCGACAATGGTGGCGAATATATTGGCCTATCTTCCTATTTTTCCACCAATGGCATCTCTTTTCATACCTCGCCCCCACACACACCTAAATATAATGGCATTTCCGAACGAAAACACAGACATATAGTGGAATCAAGTCTCACCCTTCTTACTAACTCATCTATACCGACAACATACTGGCCACAAGCTTTCACAACTGCTGTTTATCTCATCAATCGAATGCCAACTCCTATCCTAAACATGACCAGCCCTTACCAATGTCTCTTTCACTCAACTCCCAATTATTCTAAGCTTAGAGTATTTGGGTGCTTGTGTTATCCGTGGCTCAAACCATACACAGCCAATAAACTAGAAAATAAATCCAAAACTTGCGTGTTCATGGGATACTCACTGTCTTAAAGTGCTTTCTATTGTTTAGACCTCGAAACCTTTAGGATGTATACCTCCTGCCATGTTGTCTTTGTCGAATCCTCATTTCCCTTTGCCAAACATAGAGTAACATCTGACCCCACACCCATAGATCACATCACAACCTGGATTCCACCACCAATTATCGTCCGTACACTGCCACCTAGCACACATCCGCCTATGCCATCATCTCCACTAGTTGTTGTCCCTAAAAACTTGGAAAACCCACTCATTAGCGCTAACACAAATCAAGAAAATGTTGTGGAACACATTGAGCCAGCAGTGCGTGCTCCGGGACACCCAATGATAACAAGAGCCAAGAATAACATTCACAAGCCAATACAGAAACTGAATCTCATAGCTCAACTATCAATGCATCAAGATACAGAACCAACAACAATCACACAAGCATTAAAAGACCCCCAATGGAGGAAAGCATGTTCTGATGAGTTCAATGCACTTGTGAATAATGGTACCTAGGAGCTAGTTCCGGCCGATCCCTCTCAAAATCTTGTTGGTTGTAAGTGGATTTTTAGAGTCAAAAGATGTGCTGATGGAAAAATTGACAAATATAAGGCTCACTTGGTTGCCAAGGGCTTTCATCAGCGTCCTAGTATTGACTATGCTGAAACCTTCAGTCCTGTAGTAAAACCTGTAACAATTCGCATTGTGTTAAGTCTTGCAGTCACACATGGATGGGAACTACGACAACTCGATGTAAATAATGCATTTTTACAAGGTCCTCTCTCAGAAAATGTGTTTATGGAACAACCTAAGGGGTTTATTGACACTGATCATCCTACCCATGTTTGCAAACTCCGAAAAGCAATTTATGGCTTAAAGCAGGCCCCTCGTGCATGGTATCAGGCACTCAAGAAGTTTTTGTTGCAGAAGGGGTTCACTAATTCCTATTCTGATGCATCCTTATTCATTCACCACACTGACAGAGGTAAAGTTCTTCTTATTGTCTATGTTGATGATATCATTGTCACTGGTGACAATTCAGGCCTTATTGATCACTATGTTCAACTCCTCGCACAAAAATTCTCCATCAAAGACATGGGTCCTCTATCCTATTTTTTGGGTATTGAAGTAGTTCGGAACAAGTATGGAGTTCTTCTATCTCAGCGAAAATACATGCTTGACTTACTACATGAGACACAAATGCATGTTGCGAAACCCGTCACTACACCAATGGCCAGTAGTCCGACATTCACACTTCATTCCGGCACAAAATTGACAGATATTGGCACATACCGAAAAATTATTGGAAGCATGCAATATCTCTTACTTACCTGACCTGACATCGCGTTTCCCGTGAACAAGTTGTCCCAGTTCAGTCATTGTCCGACAACTGACCACTGGTTGGCCGTTAAACGTCTTATTCGGTATCTTGCTGGCACAGTGGATGAGGGGATTCAACTTTTTCAAGATAGCCCTGCTTCACTTCATGCCTTTGCTGACCAAAATCACACTGGATCTCTTGAAGCGTACTCCGATGTTGATTGAGGAGGCGATAGAGATAATTTTCACTCCACAGGTGCCTTCATCGTCTTTCTTGGTCGTAACCCAGTCTCCTGGAGTTCAAAGAAGCAACGATCTGTTGCGAGATCATCCACGGAAGCCGAGTACAAATCCGTTGCTAATACGGCCTCGGAGCTTAACTGGATCGCCAATCTCCTTGCTGAGCTCAAACTCAAGACTCCATCTCCTCCGGTCATCTACTGTGATAATGTTGGAGCTACCCAACTGAGTTCAATCCCTATTTTCCACTCACGAATGAAGCATGTCTCAATAGATTTCCACTTCATCCGTGAGCAAGTACAGTCTGGCTCTCTCCGTGTTGCTCATGTGAACTCCAAAGATCAGACCACCGACACACTCACCAAACCTCTCTCTCACCAGCCCTTTCTCCGTCTGAAGTTCAAGCTTGGTCTTCGTACACGACAACCAGCTTGAGGGGCCGTATAAGGAGAAGCCCATGCCACACACAATGGAGCCCAATAGTCCAAGTTACCAAGTCAAAGGTTATCCCCAAATATCAGCAACATATTTACTCATCTAGCTTGGTGATCAAATCAAATTGATTATCATATCAAACAGCAGATATTTAGGCATAACTGTAGATAATACATTTATTTCAATTGTATATGTATCAATATAAATGTATAGTAAGTAGATCAATAAAATGTGATTCATTCTCCCCAACTCTTATATCTGTTATAGTCTATACATAATGAATCGTAATAAAACAGAAGCGGTCGATTGGGAAGAGTTCACAAAGGCTATTAAACAGAGGTCTGATGCGGAGATTTTTGACGATGTGGTGGGGGGATTTCAAGGACTTGAAGTAGACGGGAACGATATTAGATTATTTTACCCAGTTCGATCATTATTCCAGCAGACTCTCGTTACCAGTGGAGTAATCTGGTTGGATTTGTCATTAAAGGGTTGAAGACTGAGATTAGGGTCACAGTGAAATTGCATGAACCTTGCTGTCTGCATCAGGCTTACACATTAGCTCGAAAGCAAGAGGCGATACTATTGTCAACGGGAAATACGATGCTTAATCGAACCTATGCAGCAAGGAACACAATAATAGGGGCAATTTTAACTCAACCCCAAAATCTTTGCAACCAAACACCGTTAACTAAAGTACCAGCACAGAAGGAATCTTACCAACACCTTCTCCAATGTTCCTCTCTCCGTCAGTAAGTTCCTTTAAGCCTTCAAAACCTATTAGCAATAAGGATTTTGACAAGAAAAGAGTGAAGGGTCTTTGTTTCAGGTGCGACGAAAAATATAGCTTGGACTATAAATGCAAGAAGTGGCATCTACAATTTTATGTAACCTCAAGAGAGGACGACAGTGGGAAAATCTCACCAGAACAAGAGGAGGAAGATAGTGAAGAAGATTTTGGTGAAGAAGAATGTCCAATGGTATCCATGCAAGGTATGTTAGGATTATCTGGAGAGATGGAGTTTAAAAAGATGAGGTTGGTGGGATGCATCAGTGGCAGCGAATTCACATTTTGGTTGGCAATGGAAGCATGGATGTTATGGTCCCGTGTTTGGGATCGAGTCACAGGGAGAGTATACTGTTTTTTTGGTCGACCTATCTTGAGTAGAATTTCAGCTATTCAAAGGGAGGCTGATACCTTAGAGTTTGATAGAGAGAACTCTGATCTCTTATTTGAATAAATTCTGATTGCCTTTAAATAGGCAAGTCTCCTTACAATAATAGAATCCCTACTTTAAGCATGTTTCCTTCTTTCGAAGTCTCCTTACAAAAATATAATTCCTACTGTAAGCATGTTTCCTACTTTCGATAATCCTACCTTATTATTATCCTATCAATAATAGGATTCCTACCGTATTATTATCCTAATAAGGAAATAACCATAAAACAACAACTATCTAACAAATCGATAAAAATCTAAATTAATGTTTTTTTTCTTTCATACGTTTTCCCCAAAAATGCGTCCACAACAATGCATAATTTTGTGGACTCTGTTGTAGTAAGGAAAGGGGGTTATGATCTCTGAGAAATAGAACCATTTTTTATCACGGTAGACTACAGCTGGAACGCAGACAATGTTGTAAGAATTTTGTCTAGGCGATGCAGGGGACGCAATTCACCATGGACGCGTTGGTGTATTCATTAGGGGTGTAACGTCGTCTTGGGAGTTCAGTGGCTAGTTGGGCTTAATGACGCAATATGTAATTTCAAGGATAGATCGATGATGTTTTACTGGGAAGGATGCATAATAACGTTGTAAGGGAACCCAAAAGGAAGATATCAGGTCATTTCGAGTAAGGAGTTTCAGAAAACTTTGCAACGCGTAATAAGTGCCAACTACTAATGATGTAATTGACGATCCCATTGAGTATCAATTGCAACATATGCGAATGATGGACACGCAGTGGAGTGCCTTCGATGTTGTTTGAGTATACAGAGGTATTCCAAGAAGTGAATCAGCTTCCCCCGAATCGCAAGCACAATCATCAAATTATACTGAAGGAGGGTATGCGAATGATGGACGCGCAGTGGAGTGCCTTCGATGTTGTCTGAGTATACAGAGGTATTCCAGGAAGTGAATCAGCTTCCCCCGAATCGCAAGCACAATCATCAAATTATACTGAAGGAGGGAGTCAGCACCATCAACGTGCGCCCTTATCGATACTCAGGAACGCAAAAGGATGTAATAAAGCAAGCCGTAAAGGAACTTATGAAGCAGGGGTCCATCCGCCATAGTTACGAGCCTTACACATCTCCAGTGGTCCTTGTCAAGAAAAAGGACAACTCATGGCATATGTGGGTGGATTATCGAGAGTTGAACAATCACACGGTGAAGGATAAATTTTCGATACTACTCATTGAAGAGTTATTGGATGAGTTGCATGACGTCAGTTGGTTCACCAAACTAGACCTACATTCAGGGTATCACTAGATTCGAATACAGGAGGACGATATTCTAAAGATGACTTTCAAAACACACAAAGGACGTTATGAATTTCTGGTCATGCCCTTCAACTTAACAAGCGCTCTTTTAACATTTTAGAGATTAATGAATGAATTGTTTAAACCGTACTTGCATCATTTTGTTCTAGTATTCTTCGACGATATCTTAATCTACAGTTCATGATTACTGTTGCATGTAGAACATATTTCAATGGCTCTCCAGACGTTGAAGGATAATTAGTTATTCCTATGCGGGAGCAAGTTGTATTTAGGGCGCATCAAGTAGAGTATTTAGGATATACGATCTCGGAAGGGGGGTAGCAACAGACTTCCGAAAGGTCAAGACGATTAAGGAATGACCTGAACCTAAAGGAATTAAAGAATTAAGGGGATTTTTGGGAATCACGGACTATTATAGGAGGTTTATTAAAGGGTACAGAATGATGGCTAAACCCTTGACTGAGTTACTTAAGAAGGAAAGTTTAACCCATGGGAATGAAATTAAGAAGAGCAAACAACCTTTAAGAGATTAAAGGAAGCAATTGTAGCAGCTCTAGTGTTGGCATTACCAGATTTTTTAAAAACTTTTGTGGTGGAGGTTGACACAAGTGGGTAGGGAATCAGGGCCGTGTTGCAACAGGATGGACATCCCATTGCTTTTCTCAGTAAATCGTTAGCTCAAAGACACCATGGATTATCCACTTATGAAAAGGATTTTTTGGTCGTGATCAAAGCTATTAGACATTGGCATCACTATTTGAGCTTCAAACTGTTCATTGTTAGAACTGATCATCGGAGTCTTAAATATCTACTAGAGCAACGCCTATCTACCCCTTTCCAGTAATCATGGCTACCGAAACTTCTTGGTTATAGCTTTGAAGTGCATTACCGTAGTGCGAAAGAGAATGCAGCTGTTGATGCCCTTTCTAGAATCACCGGTGCAGAAATGTTGATGTTGTCTGTACACAGATACAAGGTGGGTTGTTGGAGGAAATTAAACAAAGTTGGTAGGAGGACTAAGGGATTCAAGACATCATCAGGAAATTGGAGTCAACCAATATGAAGTCTAGTGTGTATGAGTGGAAGGATGGGCTATTGAGACGAAAGGGGCGATTGGTGGTAGGGATAAACAAAAAACTTCGACAACAACTCATCAGAATTAGTCATGATGATGTTATAGGAGGCCATGCAGGCGCAGTGACTACACTGAAGAAGATGCATAACATGTTCTTCCGGAAGGGAATGGCTAGGGATGTTTGAACCTACATTCAGCAATACATGAGTTGTCAGAGGAACAAATATGACAGCTCTGCTTACCCTGGACTGTTGCAACCTATTAAAGTTCCAGAAGGAAGTTGGAAGGAGGTGAGTGTCGATTTTGTGGAAGGGCTACATGTTTCGAAGGGGAAATAAGTTATTTTAGTAGTAATGGATCGATTTACAAAGTACTCTCATTTCGTTCCTATTAAACATCCCTATTATGCTTGTGACATTGCTGATGCATTTCTCTATAATGTGTTTAAACTATATGGCATGCCATAATTGATTATCAGTGATAGAGATCACGTTTTTTAAAGTAAGTTTTGGCAAGAGCTTCTACGGTTGTAAGGAGTTAAGCTAAAATACTCCACCGCCTATCACCTGCAGACAAATGGCCAGACTGTAGCAGTGAATAAGATTCTTGAAACTTATTTACAGTGTTTTTGTAGCGAAACACCACAGAATTGACAAGAATGGATACCTCTGGCAGAGTGGTGATATAACATGACCTATCAACCTTCCATTAATTCCACACCATTTCAAGCCTTGTATGGATACCCACCGCCGATCTATACGCCTTACATAGCAAGGGACTCCAAGGTGTTAGAGGTTGATTAGATTTTATAGAACAGGGAGTGATGACCAGTGTCACAAGTTTCCTTTTACAGAGGGCCCAAAATCGAATGAAACAAAATGCAGACTCTAAGCGATCCGAACGTGAATTCAAGGTTGGCAAGTTGGTATTGTTGAAACTACAGCCATACAAGCAGCATTCTCTTTAGAGAAGAAGTAACCAAAAGTTGTCTCGCCTATATTATGGACCATACAAGGTGAGCCAACGTGTCGTAAACTTGGAGCTTCCACCGAAGACTGCAATACACCCCGTGTTCCATGTGTCGTAATTGAAGAAGGCACATACGGAGCAAGGTAGAACTTCTTTGTCCTTGCTGGAATTCCTCACACCGGTTGAATGAATACCAAAAGCAGTCTTGGACAGACACATGAAAAGAAGAAACAATCGCACGGTCACTCAATGGTTAATTCAATGGTCGGATGGCGAGAATAACGGAGCCACGTGAGAATACCTCTTTGACCTCCAAAAATGATTTCCAGAAATTAACTTGATCGACAAGGACGTTAAGGGGAAGAGAATTGTTGTAGAATCAAATGAGGAAGAAGACGTTAACATAGGAAGCAACGAAAGTCCGTTTTGAATTTGATTTGACGCAGTGTTTAAATAATGACCTCATAGTTATAAGCGTATACTAGCGCATACCGAACAGTAAATTACGTGTATTAAAGGAATCTGTAATGGATACACTATTATGCCAAAAACAAAATGAAGTTATCTTTCTCTTTCTAAATCTCTGTGATTCTATGTAGTTATCTGTGTTTTCTTTTATGCTGAATTAACAAATATCACGACGTAACTTTTGCGTGTTGTTTTTCCGTTATTTTAAGAACTTTGTCAACATTCCAACGGTCCTTGAGTTGATCGGTGTAAGGTGTTTCTCCAATTTTGTCAAGACCCTATATCCTCTAACTAAGAGAGATTCATAATTCTCCTAGAAGAAAGCACAACTCTTCTGGTCGTGGTAATTTGTCTATAGGGCTCCGTCGTCTCTGTCTGAAGCCCCATTTTCTCATTGACGCTTTTATGTCTCGGTTTGGAGACCCAACCTACCATTGCAGTTGATTCTTTCTTGGTTTCTTTATATCTTGCGTTTGAAACTCAAATCAAAGACTTCTGTTTTCGGGTCGTCTTTTGAAAAATAGGTACTATCTTATCACAAAATCATGTTCGGTTACAATTATTATTGTCTATTAGTGTTTCACTATCGGAGTAATTTGGGAATATACTTATGAACATTAAGACGTCTTGTCATTCCCATCAATAAAATAGGATCAATTAATTGGACTAAACTATCTTTCATAATTCAAATATAAGTTCTAAAATTGAAGTTATGATTAGCTTTCTTGTCAGGATGGCAATCGGCCATATTTTTCTTAATTTTTTAAGAAATTAAATATGTAAAACAACATATTTTTTTAATTGAGTTCGGACCTAAATTATTTAAGCTCAGGCTTACTTGAAGCCTAATTTTTCTAAACAAAACATTGATATATTGTTTAAAAAATTAGGCTTCAAACCAGTATAAGCCTAATTTGTAAGTCAGCCCATTAAAAACACATAAATTTAAACCCATAGGTCAGCTCATTGCTATCCCTATTTCTTATTGTTACAAGTTTGTAGATTGTTAAGAGAGGTTAAATTTTTTTTTTTTCATACCTTAATCATTGATTTTTCAAATAGTAAAAGATACTTGTCAAAACATAAAAAAGGTGTCAAGTGGCTAAACCCATTTTTTATTACTTGATTGGATTTTGTAAGTTTGCATATCTTCAATATCATTCCTTAAATTTGATCTTATCATATCACCAAGGAGGTATTGCTATTATGTTGGACCACCTTGAGTGTTCGTGCTACTTAATTTTGTTCACATTTGTGTAAATCTTACATAAATATTTGGATGAAATTTAATAGAATAAAGTTAGAACTGGTTAATTGGAATAGAGAATCTGATCGCATTTAACATTGCAGATCAAAGCAATATCGAGGGAAATTAAAAAAAGGAAAAGGAAAAGGAAAAGGAAAGAAACATTTATCAGAAGCAAATACTAACTATGCCATAAGGACGTACAGCCATTACAATGGGACGTACAGCCATTACAATGGGATGATTGGATGAGAAGCTGATATAGAAATAACTCCTAGGCATTCATAATTTCATATGCCAGAAATGCCTACGTAGATGCTACTGCGAACAAATTATAGCTACTACAGAAGAATGATAGAACTAGGATACAGATAACAATTCACCATAAAAAGAATAGAAAACAAATTAATAAATGTATGAGATAGTTCAAATTTCAACCTTCTTAGTGTCCATGTACTCTTCCATTTCCTTCAACCACAAATCTGCAAACTCACAATTCTTCCATGCCTCAAACCATGGCCCTCCGCGAGTATAATGTATTGCTTTTGGGAATGTAGTTGCATCACCCTCCACAGCCTTGTTATGGCCCTCCAGAAAATTCCATACAAATGGTATGGATCCAATTTCTTCATCCTCAAGCCACTGAAACCTATGGAGAAAAGCACCAGTTTGAGTATTCACAACCTCAGGTGTGAGCACCTTGTTCTTTGGATGCCCGCAATTGTACAACACCATTGAAGACCAATTCTTTCTCGGATACACAGTTTGCACAGCACCGTCCATCTTTGTGGTCTCTTTTGGGGTATAATCGTGTTGCACACACATGACAGCATATTTATCATCAATGAAATCACTCAATTCCTTGATGTCAGCCAAGTAAAGGAAATCACAATCAACAAACATTGCCCACCCATCATAGTTGGCCAAGTGAGGAGTTAAAAAACGGCTAAAAGAGAACTCAGTGCTCTCAAGGTTTCCTCTTTCACGCCAATACAGTCCATTCTTTCTAAGTTCTGATTGCTTAATTGGATTGATCTCGACAGGGATCGAAGATCGCTTCAAAATGGAATGGCGACACACCTCATAAGCCAGATCTTCTCGTTGATCATAACCCACAAAGATCTTGAAGGGTTTGCAAACTCCATTAGAGTGATGAGCATTGCCATTGGCCAATGTCATTGTTGCAGCTGGCAACTGTGAGTCGAGGGATCTTAATCTGTTAAACCATTAATGATTCAAATATGAGGAAAACAGCAAAAGATTTAACGCATCCTACCAAAAGCAAGCACCGATGTCAAATTAAAAGAAATGAAAGGTGAAAATTCCAATTTGGGTTTCGCAAATCCAGATAGCAGAAGGGGGGGGACCAGCAATGCAAATGGACAACTGCAGGAATCCGTTGTTCTTGGAGCCTCATATAAAGAAATATCCAAGGAGTTTGGCAACATTTTCGACGAAATCTAAAAATCTAATTCAAACAACCATTCAGTTGGCTGCAACCGATCTGGAAAACAAAGAAAATGAAGTAGACTACAAAGAACCAGAACTGATCCAGCCAAATTGCAGGCAAAGAAAACGAAAGTAAGCAATAAATTCCATCGAAATAATCCTAAATTAAGATAACAAGAGAAGCCCAGATGAGGGTCTAGATATTTGCTTGGATCAAACAACAGCATTACGCATTTGAATCCAAAAAACAAGCATCCGAACACCAGTAAAGAATACCTGGAGAAAAGTAGAAGACTCCAGATCTTGAAAAGAGAAGACAGAAAATTTTGGGTTGGCGATGGATTTGGAGAAGTAATAGGGTCAAGATTTCAGTGGAAACAAATTCAATGATATTTCTACGAAGGCAGCGAGTGTTGTGAGGGAGCGGAATTTGAGCCGTGAATGCGAAGTAAGGAACAGATATAGGGCTTCTTTATTATATACATCGCACAACGAATGACAGCTTCTGAATCTAAACTAAGCGAACTATGAGGAAAAATAGGTTGCTTTATATAATCTGTGGACGATAATGTCAGTGTGTGGAAAAACGATACAAGTAAAATCAGTGGTGCGCTGTCCATAAATTGTGACTTAGCGAAACCGTGTCGGTGGAATTTATTGCTTTATATAACTATTCTAGTCATATTGTGCTCCACAAAAAATAGTTAAGCCCCAAATTTATGTTTGCTCATTTATTGGCTAATTATGATAAAAGTGTATAATGAAGTCGTTCTATTTATCTATAAGTAGTCAAAAAAAAAAACTCTTGGATTTAGGAATGGCAATAGGTCACTTCGGTTCTACTAATTTTTTAATTTAAATTATAAAATAATATCTTTTTTAATTAAGTTTGAACATGAACAGAGTTACTTAAGACTCAACTCTTCTAAACAAATAAATATTATTTAGCTTAAAATAATTAGATCTCAAGTTGTTTACATCTAAGCCTGACCCATAAACTAACCCATTAAAAATATCTATGAATCTGATTTTATAAATCGGCCCATTATAATCCCTAGTTGAATTTTTGCCCTTTGGCAAATTAATATGGTCTTTAGATGCATTTCCAATCTCAAAATTAAAAATAACAATTAATTCAATCAACATTTGGAGGAAGTTTAAATTGCTAAAATTTAGAATTTGAGAGAATCAAATTTAAATTTAAATTTAAATTTAATATTTAGAATAATTGAAATTAAATTAAAATTTTTATTTAAGTCAAAAATCAAGTTAAAATTTAATAAGTTGAATTTTTAGGCTTGACTTTAAATTTATTGTCCAAAATTGAAATTAAAAATCAAAAGGAAATTTATTAGTTTTAAATCTGAACATGCGGTTTCTCGTAAAAATAATAAATTTGAACTCTTCATTTTATTTGACAGGTATAGTTAATTTGATAGAACTTTAATTAATAAAGCAAGAAAAACGAATTTCAATTGAAAAAAAAAACTCATTTAATTGGAGTTGATGAATGTTGGACTGAACACAGAAGCCATCAGTTACAGAAAAACATTATTTTAATAACTAAAAAATTGTAAGACTTTAATCAAATCTTAACGGGATGTTTGGTACAAGGGAATAGGTATTCTATTCCCACCTTATTCCTAGCATATTAATAAACCCGTGTTTGGTTACAAACCAAACATAGAATAGAGAATCATCCAGAATTGCTATTACTAAAATTCGCGGAATACGTAAAACCCATATGTAGCTATCTTTATCTATTCATTGAATAGAAAATCGAAGACAACTTTTATCTTCTCAAGTTTAACCCTCCCGTAAATTCTTTCCTTCTTCAACGCCTTCCCGCCATTTAAGCCTCCCTCTTGAAGCTTCTTCTCCAGTATCGTGGGTTAGTCCCTCGATCTTGTAATATTACACATTCTTGTTGTGCCTTTCTTTTCCGTAATCTCTGGTTTTTATTCGGATTCTGAACATGGGTTGAGGTTATTGTGCATTTAGCTGTTTCTGATGTGGATTTTTATTGGGCGTTTTCTCTATCACAGGTTTTAATTGTTGTTTCTGTTGGAAAAAATTCTTGTTTAAGGAAATCTGCGTTTAAGGTAAATCCTCTATACTGGTTTGTGCTTTGCAATTTGTATCTTTTCTGTGACGCTTTTCCTTCTGCACATAAAGGTCATGAATTTTTCTGAGTTTGTTAAGTGAAGAATTCTCTCTCACTTAAACCTCTCTCAATTCTTCCTTAAACACACTGGTTACTTTGGACTAGCGTGTAAATCCATTTAGAGAGAAATCAAGAGCAATTCTCAGTTCCCAAAACTGAAGCCAAGAACTAGAGAGAGAAGAGGCAAGAGAAAAAAAGTAAAGCTTGAGAGGATATACGGAGATATCTAGACAATACTATGTGAGTGATGGGTGGACAACAAGAGGGTTTTTCTATGACTAAATATATGTGTGTGTGAGAGTGCGAGATTAGAGCATGTAGGTTCTGCTTTTTAGCTGCTACTCTGTGTCACACAACACAAGAGATTGCAAAGTCATCTTGCTTTGTTGCTTTTGGGATGGTGGCGTCATTTTCATCAAAAAGCAGCCCCATTTTCATGCTTGCTTTGATCATTAGTAGCTCTTTAGCTAAAGAATGATTAGGGATGATAGCAAAAGGAAATTGTGGTCATGACTGCTCTTTTAGCAGATTCTAGTACTTAGATAACATGAAAGCCTACAAAAATAAAAAAAGGTCCTGTGAAAAATTGATTTGTCGAGGAACAATTTCTGCATTGAACAACAGATTTTAGCACACAAGTTCTTCTGAGTAGTGAATGCTGCTATCTTGTGTTTGATATATTGCAATAGATCGAAGTT
>JANZLC010000002.1:11550550-11562653 GCA_026413385.1 Erythroxylum gracilipes | reverse complement strand
CCGCATTCTCCGTCAGCCTTTGCATTGAGTGAGTAGTAATGCTTCCTGGATTGACAGCTGCCAATAGAAATCTCTGTATATACATATATAGAAACTGATAGACATTAAAGGTACCAGTGGTGTTTAAACCATCTTTATTTTGTCTGTTGCTTTTAATTATTCTAATTATGCACGTAAAGAGAAGGAGCCATATGAGATGTCTTTATAACTTCTACTGATAATAATGATATAGTTTAGGTGTTGTCCTGTTTCTTGGCAGCAAGGGCAGGTTCTTGTTTGTGACGTGCCAAGGACAGTGTTACTGGATATTGTTAGCAAGACATGTATAGCCTAAAAGTAGACATCTTAAGGAAAAATTTTCATATTTTTGAGCATTTTTCTGGGTTTTCTACATGAAGTTATGTCTGTGCAAACTTAGGTGTTGAATCTGGAATGTTAGGTCTGATAGAGTAGCTGAGGGAGAAAAATGTTTTGGGTGCCTTATTGTTGTCTAAATTTATCAAGGAAAATTTTGTTTGAATGCTAAGATATAGATGAAGATAAAGACATCTTTCTTGCCCCATAATTCGTTGCCAATTAATACAGATTATTCTCCAAAGTTGTTGCACATTTCAGGTCAAAAAAAAAAGAGATAGCCCCTTTTTGCATGACATAACTTTTAGCACAGAGCTCCTGGTCCTATGAAATTTGGTGAGCATTTAGAGCTCATCAAGAGGAGAGATAGCAACTTCAATCACTAAATTATGAGGTTTATAGCTTAAGTTATGATTTTTCAAAGTTAGCTATTTACTTTCATTTGGTCTACTCAAATTTCAGCTTAAGTTCAGTTTTTGTTCAATGCCTATGAATGGTTCAAATGTGGTTTATCCTCGATTGATTATGCTTGTTCATGAGTCCTAACTCATGTTTCAAGCATTTAGCTTCGTAAATATTAAGTTAGCATGCTTCTACATTTGTCACATCGAGGGAAATTTTTTTTTCCACATTACAGTTGCATGACTTCATTGCTTTTCAATTGGCAATTACTTTCATGCTAATTTGATTCATTTTCCGTTTTCATGACATAAGTTGCTTCATTAATCTGGTCACTCGAGAGCTTCTTCTAATTCTATTTTGTTTTGTTTTTTAATGACTGACAGGTTTGAGCACCCAATTCAGTTTTCAGTCCCCATGCTATAGGATAAACAACTGTGAAGATTACTCATAATTGTCATGTTCGTTGGCATTTCTTCGATCGTTGCCAGAATACTATTACTAATGACATTATATTTAGTAACTTATTCACAATTCACTAATGCTACTATTTTTTTTAATTCTTATAGGCACAACAACCACATGGTGTAAGCGATGTGATGATAAATAACTCAATACAAAATAGTAACGTTAACTACGATGGTGCAGATATAGGTAGTTTTATTGAGACATGTGATTGTCTAGCTCCATGTGCCGGAGGCATATTTTGTAAATACAAAGTGAAAAAAAAGTAGCGTATTTAAGTTAATTTGTACATTTTTATCAACAAGGTACACATTTTGTTTTTTATTGACAATTGGCAATTTCTTTCTTATACTTTTATTATTATGTAATTTTTATATTTTTTGTTAATTATGTATTGTTTATAATTGACGAATCCTTATGTTAAAAGAATTTGTGCCAAAATGCGAAATGTTTAATTCTTGAAATTGTCATGGAACTTCTTATAATGGTAATGAACTTCTTGTTTTTTTTGGGATGAGATTGTGGGAGAAAATATTAGCAGAAGTGAAAAAGGAAATGAAGCCATAATTTAAATGAAGCTGTGAGAAAGTCATGATAAAATGGATAAAAAGAAACCAGTTTGTATATAAATGTGTATTCATAGGTTACAATCTTGAAAGTAACATTCTTGAAAACAAATCAATACTAATCAACTTTGAAAATAAATCATAGTCTACAAGTATAATTGTCACAAAAGATCTTTGAATTCATAAGCTAAACAATTACAACACAAGTATTGGCCTTAACTCCAGCTTTCCTTCAATATGCACCAAAGAGAGTAAAGAGAAACAAGAAGTTGAACCAATTGCATCTGAAAAAATGACCACCTTCATCATCGAAAGCATAAAAAGTTACATTAAATATTTAATGCAACTCTTGCAAGAGATGACATGGATAGATATTGATTAATTGAAGTCCAAGAAATTCAATCGACTTTAGAAAACTTAATTTGATTGAAGAATTATGTCATGCTACACCTAGTACGACATAAGAGTAATTAGAAAGTAATTTGAGTCTTAACGAATAATCTTTCTAATCGTTTGTAATTTTTGTAATTTTAAAATTTTCTTTAAAATGTCAATTAAATTGTTATTGTATAACTTCGAGCATGTTAGCCTCTAGGTTATTATTGTTTTCTTGTATAGTTGTATATCAAAAGTTAATTCAATTTGTTTGCGGTGGTTTTGGGCCATCAATTGCTCCAGTATGGACTCGACCCAATTTACTGTATTAAATTTACAGACCGACCCAAAGAGATCCTTTCTATTTTAGAGTAGTGTTAATGTGGAGAATTTACAAACTCGATCCTAAGAGCCCCTTTGGCTATCAATTTTGTATTTTCCATTTTGTTTCCAAGAACGGGACGTTAAATCACGGATCGGCCGGTGATCCTTTCCTTCTCTCTCGTCCCCTCTCTCTCTCTACAGGATCTTCCTTGTTGTTTTAAAGACTCCCTGCTCTTGCTTCCACTTTAAGCACCTGTAGATCCAGGCCTGGTTGCTGGACTCTTCTCTGACTTCGGCAAGAAAGCCAGAGATTCGCCAACTAAGGACTACATCTCCGACCATAAGATAACAATCTCTAATTTAAGCGAATCTGGAGTGGTTCGTAACTTGTTAATTTGGTTCGAGTCTTAACAGCACTTCAGACACTGAGACCGTTGCATCTATATTGATCGGAACTCTGAAAACCATTATTGCGTTTTCACCCTACAAGAGGAACGAAGTAGTGGGGAATAATGAGCACGGAAAAGCAGAAAAAGACTGCAACTCCTCAAATTGTTCAACTGAATAAGGCCTTCAAATTGGTAATTTACTTCTTCTCCTCTCCTGTGTGTTTACTTGCCTTCGTCTCTTATCTTTCTCAACTTTGGGTGCTGTTTGCTGTTGAATCAAACTCTATGCTTAAATGTGATTTTCGTTGCTTTCTTTCTTTGAAATTTTAGTTCTTCGAAATTGCTTGTTGGGTTGGAGTTGGTTGAATAAAATTGAAGAGATCTGTTACCTTCCAGCGATTATCATCCATCCTGCACAATGTTTACGTGCCGCGCCGACTATCAAGTAGGAAGTTTATTTGAGTGAGAAGTAGCAAAACCTAGGTTTTGGGTACAAGCTATTTTGTTGGTGTATACTTTTAAGTATTAATTTTTAATGGATACAGATAAACGCAACAATTTATGACAATCTGTTAACTTTCCAGCTGACTAATCCTAAGCTTACAGTAATTCTAGTAGAATACAAGTACTAAGATTGCCTGCATCAGGTGTATTTTGGAACATTGATGTTGTATGTATATGGTAAGTATGAATCCTGAAGCTACTAAAAGAGATGAAGTTCCCTTTGTTTTTAAGCCCTACTTGTGTGTAAGTTTTTCAATTTGCTCTATCTGATAATATATGTTGCTCTTTTTTTACGCTTGAAATTTCTGACATGCAGGCAGAACAATGGGTTAAGAACATGAGTCATGGTGTAGAAGATGAAGATACAAAATTAGAACCCGAAGGTCGACACTCTAGGTCAGTATGCTATCTCTGCATCCTCCCTGTGTCATTTTGATCTGCTTTTACCAGAATCTTTCTTGTGCCTTTATAGACTTGGGCTCGGTGCAAAAGTTGTGCGCCAAATGCAAGTTGCTTCAAATGATCCAGTTGAATGGAAGCTACGTGCCAAATTAGAAGCTGAAAAAAGAAAAGCTGCTCAAAATACTGAGTCCAATCCATCGGCAGGAGACATAAACAATAGTGATGACAATTGTAGTGACGATGATTTAGAGAGCAGAACTAGGGTATTTGTGAAGAAGAGAGCTGGTCCTTTTGCTCCACCATCTGTAGCGGTAAAGAAGAAGCGGAAGTAATTATTGTCCTCATACCATCATTATGGTTATTGTCTATGAAATCGTTACGCTGGACGGTGATGTTGATATTGTTCCGTGGCTTCTTTGACCGAAGATGTATACAAGGTATTTAGGTCTTTGTTCTGTACAAACGAGTTACATGGCGTAGAAGGTTGACTAGAAAATTTCTTGTTTGTCTATGAAGTCTTGTTAGCCTCTTTATTTGTTGAACCTTTAACCTTCTGCTTACTAAATGCGAACTTAGATGATAAATGCATAGATGATGTTGTTCACACATGATGCATTCCATTTCGAATAAGAAAATATGTTGGCAAAAAAATACAATGTGAAAGTTTGAAAATGAGAGCTGAAGTTTGTTGTCTGTGTGGCCTGCAAGATCTCCAAGACTGTTGCTGCGATGGTTCTTCTAGCTGCAACTTTTTGGAATTCCTTCTCTTTAAGGCTCAAGCATCAATGCACATGGCATCTATGTGAACTAATGCATTCCACCCGTTACGTCTCGTGGCCTTTTCCCTCAAAGAAATGTCTTGGTCTCCTTCGTGCAGACAAAAGAAACCTTACATAGCATGATTCTCCCCAGCTTTGCTTAAATGACGCAAGAAATCTAATCCCCTCCCACAAACGACTAAGGGTCTAACCCCTGGTAAACTTGAAAGGGAAGAAAATAAAAACATTTAATACCCAGCTGCAAATGAGATGAAATATTCTGACAAGATTTAGGGCAAGTTAAGTTTTCATCTTTCTGTAGGTTTCCTCCAGAGAAACCAACTTATCACAAAAGTTGAAACTGAGAATTATATGGACTCAAAATCACTGCTATGGTTTAATGACGCAAGGTTTAGTTTTTAAGTAAGTGATCAAGTTTTATTTGAAATAGGCGGACTAACTCCTAAGTTAATACAACTCTTTGCTCAGTTTAATACTGTTTAACCCTATCTCCATTTTTAGCTGATGTTTTCCTCCGATTGTCTGGTAAAACAAAGGAAAATGCAGGTTTGTGAATTGGGAACATGACGAGGCCTAATTTAATTTCGTTCAATGGACATAGCAATTAGGAAAAAAAGTGTATCAGTGTTACTATTACCAAAAGATGAGGAATCTGTTATTTCCCCCTCATCCATATTTTGATGATGATGATGCTAAATTCAAGACATATGTGGTCCATGTCAGTGGATTTGTGAATAGGTTGTTTTGTATTGAGCCCAATAATGCCACAATAGTATGATACAAAACCCCAAAAGTAGGAAAAGCTAGTGGACCATATGAATATGATTCCGGGGAGCCCCCACCGTCCGAAATGTCACTTGAAATTCCAGCAACCAATCTGTGGCCTTAGAAAGATAAAAAAATATTAAAAACTGTTATTAATCAAATCTTAATTAAACAACACATTATTGTTAGCAGTAGAACAACCCCTCGAAGGCCAATCCCCACTGAAAAAAGTTGGGTAAATGCATCCTGGAAGGGTTGCAGCTGGTGAATGAGGGGACACAGACAGACAAGTGATATAAAAAGGGATTTTGGTATTTTCTTTTCTCATTCTTCACTCTTCCATCCTACTCCTACTACTTTTTCATATTCTTCCATGGAAAAGCTTTTAGATAGATATACTTTTTCTCTTAATGGAATATATCCTTCATTATTATTATTTGAAAAGAAATAGAGAGGAATTGAATTTGAAGTGGAAGATGCAATAAGTAGATACAGGTCCTGCCAACCACTTGAACGTGGAGTGGGACCAAAGCCATAAAAAACCCACATTCTACAAGGCACTTAGCAGCCCAAGAATCCATCACCCCATACATGCACTTGTCCCAGTGCAGTGCAGTACAGTACTATCTTATATATATATATATATATATATATAAATTATTTCCCATTCTCCAACAGCAGTAACAGTAACACTTCTGAGGTAAAAGTTGAAACACACATGTAACTTGCACTGTTTTCTTTTGCTGTCTTGGGCCTATCAACTAAAACACTCATCTTGTGCTTATGCTATACTTAACACACAACTCAAACAAAGCTTGATGTTAGTCCTAAGCTCACCAAAAACACAGACTTTTAACTTGATTAATGCATTCTCTCTCTCGTTAAAACCAGACCAATCTTTGCCTTGAGGATCCCCCCTCACAGACACTGCCCCCTTTTCTCAACACAACATAATCCACACAGGCACTGAGACGGTGACACACGCTCATACATATATAATACGCATACTTATGGTTGAGGTACAACCTGATCTGTGTCCCATGCGCCTTTTCTCTGCCCAGGCTCACGTTTAAGCTTCTGGGTCTGAAGAAGAAGCAGTACTGCTCAGCGGTTCTAAGTCTTAGTTCAAAGTTGGGGTGGGTGACGGCGGAGGAGATGAAAAGCGGTGATACTGGGAGACTTGTGGCAAGGAATTGAAATGGCTGATGGCATAGGGGTAATGGCAATGAGGTCTCCGTTTACAGTATCACAGTGGCAAGAACTGGAACACCAAGCTTTGATCTTTAAGTACATGATTGCTGGTCTCCCTGTGCCACCTGAACTTCTTCTCCCCGTTCAGAAGAGTTTTGAGTCCATTTCTAATAGATTCTTCAACCATCCCACTGGTATAGTATATATATATAGTGTGTACATTTCATTTTCGTGGGCATGTGCTCTGTGGTGTTGGTTGATTTTTTTTCCCCTTTTTCCTCATTTGCGCTGTTTAGATTTGTGAATCTTGTTTAACTCCACCGTATCTCCGTATTTTCCAACAAATCTGCGTTTATGTTCTATGATTACTTTTCCTTTCTTTAGCTTGATGGCCATCTTGTGTGATTTCATTATTTTCTCCTCCCTTGGCTTTTGTTTTTTTAATTAGGTTTTGCATACTTTTGGAACTTTTCTTCCAAAAGTTTTCAATTTAAGGGATACAGTTTTAAGTTTTTAATGCCTTTTCAATCTGAAAGAAATAGTCTGGAAATAGTCATTTATGTCACAAATTTGGTCGGCTTCGAATACAAGATTCCGTTTTGTTGGTGGGTTAGGCCTTACTGCATCAATTAAACGAGGTCTCATGTTAGTTTTTAACAATTCTGGAAAAATCTTTGAAATTGAATGAACATTTTCGCCTACTTTTGTATTTTGATACAAGCACTTCACCGTTGTTTTTTTCAATCTTTTTCTTTTTGGATTTTATGATTGTTTATATGAGAAGATTGTTTGTTCAGGGGATTTGATTTCTTTTTATTTAGTATTTCTTTGGTGACCCACATGATCTTGTTTAAAAACTTGGTGATGAAGTGCCTTAGTGACTTCTGCTATACTTTGTTTATGCCACACTGACATTGTGGATTCTAAACGTTAATAGAACTACTGATGGTTAAGGTTAGGATCTTTCATAGAATAGTGAACTCTCATGTTCTCACTGTCCCTGATCTGTATATTAAATAACATCTATTCTATGCCTGCCATGCTCTTGATAATCAATACAGATCTTTTATGTTTGTGTGTCTCATTTTGAGCCTAATGTTTCAGTGGGTTATTACTCCCTGTATGGGAAGAAAGTGGATCCAGAACCAGGGAGATGCAGGAGAACTGATGGCAAAAAATGGAGGTGTTCAAAAGATGCCTATCCAGACTCAAAGTATTGTGAGCGCCACATGCACCGTGGCCGCAACCGTTCAAGAAAGCCTGTGGAATCACACACTGTGACGCAATCGTCATCACTGACTATCACTGATAGCAGCAGTGGAACCAGAAACTTTCAGAACCTTCCATTACACGACTTTGGTAATCCTCAGGGTACTGCTGCTGGAACTAACCAATCCCATTATCAGATGGATTCCATCCCTTATGCAATACCAAGCAGGTAACGCTTATTTTGCTGTTAATTGCGGGCAAATACTGTCCTGCAACTTCATTTCATACTACTAGTATAAAAACCTGATATATTTGCTATTTGAAATATCTTTTTATTGTATTAATTAGAACATATTTGGAGTCTTCCTATGGTGGGTAAATTTCCCTTCCACGAAGTAAAATTTGATTGTGAATATTGTAAAAAGTTCTCAAATTTCTGTTAAGCTCTGGTCCTGGGCCCTTCTGTCTCCAGGAGTTGAGAGATATACAAAACCTGACAAAAGCCATGTTTATTTGTTTGTCAGTCGATGTTTGTTAGTCTGGTACTATGCATAAGCTTTTCTCCTTACAAACAATCGTCTGACTGCCATTAGAATTTAACTCCAGCTTGTCAATGGGTGCAATGTCATCAAAAAGTTTAGCGTGGAGGTTGCAGATATTTTAGTTCCTTGACTGTCGGGACTGTTGATAGAAAGTAAACTGTCAGTTTCTAGTAAATACTATTAAAATAATTATATCACATCTCAGGCTATGTCTGAAAGACTACTATAAAAATGGATTCCTTTGTACAGAAACTTAAGATATGGACGCATGTGTAACCATACTCTAACTTAATGCATTCCATTTCCATCCTATCCTTTTTGCCTGAAGTTGGTTGGTGAAATAACATTGTAGAGGCCTCATCTCACCTTTTTGATTGTTTCCAAATCTGTTTGTTGATTGGTCCATCGGTTATCTGCAATACAGGTAAGGGGATGTTGCTTTTAGTTTTCTCCTTGGTTCAGGTTTCTGGGCCCTGATGTCTATGTTAGTCGTCATCAGAATGCATTGTGTTCACATAGTCTTTTACAGTCTTTTCCGGGCCCTGCTTGTTTACTTTGCTTTTGCTGATAAAATTCCTTTACTGACAAGCTTTCTAAAGTGTTTATTATATGTCAACTAGTGGCAGTATTTTTGGTGCTTTGAACTCTCTTCAAAATGCTTCCTTTTGATCACGTCTCTTAGATTTTTATGCGGTAGACAAGGCCCAGGACAGAAAAACTAGGTCCAACAATGTTGTTATGTGTATGGCTTCTCCGCTTTACTGTGTGTTCACTACATACCATAACACTAGCTCCTTGGCTAAGTCTCTGGTAATCCAACTCTTAAATGGTTGGAGGAAAATAGACTTCCAATTGCCTGTATGTTTCTTTCACAATTCTATGCCTTATAAATAATAAATTGCAAAGTTATCATCCTATTAGGCATCAAAATGCCTAGTTATATATGGCACAAGGTTGACTCTGAAAAGTTAATGGCTATTATCCTTTTACCAGTTTAGCTGATAAAAACATATGTTTCCATGTTTTATCTGGAGAAATATAACATTTCTTTGATTTGAAGAGAGAGTTGCAGCATCTGGAGATTGTTTAGGGATTATTTATTTCTCTGGAGGCCCAATCCTGAGGTGTAGTGAATGTATTCTGACAATAATAACTCCTCTGCGTATTACTTTGAATGTGGATTGAAAAGGTTGGAAGTCTGATGTCGATACATCAGACAGTCATTGGAAGATGTGTGGGAGTATAAAAGTGTTGCAGTTTCATAATGTCAAATATGAAGAAAACAAAAGTGATTCAATTTATCAAATTTTGTCGTAATTGCTGACACCTTATCTGGTGGCAGTTCCCATCTTCTCCTTGATTTTGTTGAGAAATCTGTTTAGTATTTTACTCTGTAGCTTCCACTCTACTCCTCTGTTATGTGATTGAGGCTTGGTATTGAAACAATATGGTCGCAATTACTGGAGAACAGGTATGTTCAAGGTCTTAAGCATGGGGTTGGTGAACATAGCTTCTTCTCGGGAGGTTCAGGAAGCAACAAAGGTCTCCATATGGAGTCGCAGCTAGAAAAAGCATGGCCTCTGATGCAGTCCAGGGTTTCATCTTTGCCAGTGTCGAAATCAACTGACAACTCAACGCCGGAAGTGCAAGGTGGTTATAGCCAGCGTTCATTTTTGGGTGTTGAATTTGCAACTGGGGAGCCTGTGACTGTGAGGCAAGATGGTCAGCCTCTTCGACCCTTCTTTGATGAGTGGCCAAAAACTCGGGACTCGTGGTCGAGCCTTGAAGATGATAGGTCCAATCAGACCTCATTCTCAACAACCCAGCTCTCCATATCCATTCCCATGACTTCATCCGACTTCTCCACACCAAGTTCAAGATCTCTACAGGGTGAGTATTCTAAATCCTGATCATCATTTTTGAGTGTAGATCTTTTATCTAATTCTTGTTTCTACAATAACACTGCAGATAACTGAGAAAGTGCAGAGAGCCGGGGCCTCTGATGTTGTTGAAGTTTCTGTAAGACTGTCTGTGCGACATGTTTTATATTCCTTCAATGGCCATGTTGTTCAGTGTTATGTGTTTTAGTCTGGAATAAAACAAAACTCAGGAAGGTAGTTGGAGGGTGTGGATTTTGCAGGACCAAAGGGCAGCATGACTTGTGATTGATTACACCTATGTATGCTAAATAAGATTAGCTCCTGGCTGTTGGGAGCATGTATGATATGTCTACTTCCTTCTTCAAGAATACTAGTTGCTTGGATATGAATGCCGCCTTTTTACTGTCTTGTTATTTCTTTGTAAGAATTATAAACCACCACAATTTATGTGCACATGCCATTATTAAGCACAAACGTACATCTAATTAAGAGCATTATTGTTGTTCACTCGTCAATTACTTTATGCAGTGCATGTGATTTCTAAGTACTACGTTTGGGGTGTACTTTAAAAGAAATATACAACTGTAAATAAATGGCTGTTTTGTACTTTATTGAACTCATGATTTTGTTTTTACTTTCTAAAAGTTAAAAGACAAGAATAGACCAGGGAATACGATCTATTGATCATTGAAATATGAGATACTAAAACCAAAAAGAAACAGAAGCACGATTCATGTGGCGTGGTGTTTGGAGCTTTTGCTTTTGTCCCGTACATGCACTTGTTCCAAACCACTACTCTCATCTGGGCATTCAAATAAAATTGAGTTTGAGGTTGAAATTCTTCGATATAGAATTGACCAACAGTGAGTAAAAGCAGAAGCATGGCATTGGTGGGTAGCAGTAAAAAGTAAAAGTGAAGGAAGCTAGTAAGTGCTTGATTCGTAACCACATCCTGGTAAGAGCGTTCTTGATTTCTAGCATGACGCCAGTAGAACTGTGCTTGGCCTAGGCATTGTAATCATGTCAAAGAAGATTCAATTTCAACTAGCGTAGCAACGCTCTCTCTCTCTCTCTCTCTCTCTCGCTATAGATATATATATATATATAAAAAAGTATACATCATCGTCGTCACATGTAGGAAAATCTCGGGAAGAACATCATATGTTCCAGCAGCGGAAAACAAAAATTTTTGTTCCCGTGACCTTCTCGAAACTCAGGATCCCGGTGTCGGTATAAAAACCTCAAACCTGAATAGCAAATAGAGACTATCTCTACAGGTATCCACGCAGAGATTAGAAAACCTAACCGGGGCAAACCCTTTTGACCCGGAATAGCTAGAACAGAATAAAACCTGTTAGAGCTTACCTCTGTCCTTGGAGAGCTTGTGATTAACGTTGGATGAGCTTGGAGAAGAAGAGAGGAATCGATGGTGTTGAAAGAAGAAGCTTGAAAACCCTTTTCAAATAACTTAACTCTTAAGCTTTTGTTCTTTCTCTCATACCCACCACCGGTGACTCCCACTCCAAGCATATATATGTGAGTCTTTAACAATTAAAGAACAATAGAAAATGCTTGGAGTAGTGAGTGCCACGTTGGTGGCTTATATCCATTAATTATTTAACCATTAAATAATTAAACCTATTTCAAAGCTAACTTAACACTTAAGTAAAGCCTCTTCCCTTTCTCACACACCACCGGCGACACCCACTCCAAGCATATATATGTGTTGTTTTATTAGTAAGAGACCATAGGAAGTTTACAAATGGATGGTTAATAACCATTCATTATTTAATCACATTAAATAATAGCTTTGACTTTTCAAAGCTTAAAACTTCCTTTGCTTCTTCCAATTCCAACGACAACATATATATATTTATATATATAATTAATTAATTAATTACTTAATTAATTAATCTATATATAATTGCTAAGGTCCAGTCCAACTGGGGTCGGTCCTAC
>JANZLC010000002.1:11523729-11547066 GCA_026413385.1 Erythroxylum gracilipes | reverse complement strand
CCAACAACGGGAAAAGCAAAGAAACAGTAGATATTGATGTTTTTAAAACTATGCTTCACCTGCTTGTATTAAGAATCGGCAATCGACGACGGTTGATCACAAGCAGCGACAGGCAGAAAACGGCAGAGAGAATGAAGGGAATAGCCAAAAGTTAAAAAAAGTAATCGGCGTATCAACTATTTAATACCTTTTAAGAGAGACTATGTCGGTGTTTATTGTCAAAACTTGTAATACGACACAAAAAAGGTTTTCCACAGCACAGATGGACTTCCTCGCCCTGTACGTATTGCATACTACTTTATCACACGGTTTACAGTTGTTGCGGAATTAAATTAATACTTCCATTTGGATTTAGGATTTCTGTCCAATTTTATCTCCGAAAACGACGTCTTTTTGTTGTATTGGCTGCAAATATTTTATAATTATATTAAAATCTTATTAAAAAATTCACTGTTACATATATACAACCTATTCAGAAGGAAACATAACCAAACTCTATATATTAGCCTAACAGCCGATCAAGGTTCTTTAAGAGACTAAAGAGTGATCAGAATCCACATTCTCCAACTATGTGAATTAGCAAACCAAGCCATGAGTATTGTGTTTGTGCAGCAAGAAGCTCTCTAGCTTCAGCGTCTACCTTTCTCCACCTCCCTGTTGAGGATATTTATACAACCAGAGTCATGCCTGGCAGCTTTATTCATGAAATCTATTATTCGCCACACTCACAGCCACTACCGCCTCCGCCCCCAGTGGCACTTTTAATAACGCCACCACCTTCCCACAGCAGAGAGAAACAGAGGGAGATCGTAACTATCTGTGGACTCGTCACGGTGATAATAATATGCAGCATCTTCATGTTGTGGGGTGGTCGCAGAAGAGAGGGCGTAGCAGGAAATCGTGACGTTGAAAGTGGGACGGGGGTTGCAGGCCAAGAACAAGCATCGTCGGTGTCGGCTTCATGGGTGCTACCGGCGATCTCGGTGCGGAGAATATCGGAGCCAGAGTGTGCAGTTTGCCTGGAGGCGTTTGAGGAAGGAAATGAGTGCCTGGTAATTCCTGCTTGTAGTCACGTGTATCACAAATCATGCATCGATCAGTGGCTTGCCAATAACAGGCAATGCCCACTTTGTCGTGCCAGCGTTAATGGTGCCAAACAGGTAGATTAATTTTTCAACTATACAAAATTTATGAATTTCAGGAGTAAATGCAGTTATCTTTAATCTTCCCTTATTCATCTGCTGATTAAATTCTCTGCATCTGACTTGTTTAAATGATGAATTCTGAAATGTGCATAGTGATTGAATGGTTTCCAAAAAGACTAAACAAAAAAACACCATAACTAAGAAATTGTCACGTTGCATGCCTAATCAATTCGGTCTTTCTTTTTGGTTGTTGTGTCTCAATCGATAATCCTTAGGTGGGTTATATTTTAGCTAAAGATTCTTGAAGACGGCCTTTTTCTGGATTGCGTGGTTTCCTATTGTCCTGAGAACTTCCCAATTTTTGGTGTCGTTTACTTAATTTTATATTCTTGGAAATTTGATTCACAATGCAAGTAAGCGCTCTTTCAATTATCTTTTTTTTTTTTTACTAATAATATGTTTTATTAGTAAAAATAACTAAGTATTAACAACTCAAATTGCCGGCTAACATGAATATAGTTTCTTACTCCCAACACTACCGATTCTGAATACTGTGATCTTTCAAGCTGAGAATTGATGATCAGGCTGGTTGGTATAGGATTAGTCACCTAAATATAACTAAACTACAGATGCTGCACCAAGTTCTAATACGTAGCGCAACTCTTAACTTAATAATTACATATATCTAAATATAAATATATTATGTCTTTTTTTAATAATAAATGTATAAAAATAAATTATTTTAAATTGAACAAATACTATATAAAAATTAATACAATTTTATTTAAGATTTTTACTTATTACTATCTATTAATTATAAGAGATTTATTAATATCTATATTAATTTACATAATTTATTAGATTAATGAAATTAAACTAACTATAATCATTTAGTTATGATGAATATGATTATGTTTAAAAATATTTAAATATCAATTTTTATTCTATATGTTTTTATATTATGTTGAAAATCTTTTCAAAATTTAAATTTTAATATTATCTTTTTTGTTTATAAGTTCTCTCTTTGATGAGTTCTAAATATCATATTTACAAATTTGAACTCCCTTTCTCACATTCAATTATGTATTTTTATTTATTCGATAAATATTAATTTCCATTACTTTAAAAACACTTTTCTTAAGTGTCCTTAATTAATAAGTAAAAATGATAATTTTTAGATATAAATTATCATAAATAATAATTGAAAATATCCTTAAACGAATGTGAATCCTGTGATCATTATCAGAAAAAATAGACTTATGGGAGACGCATTTTTGCTTTAAATAAAAGAAAATTTCATTTTCCGAACAATATTCTTGAAGATATTTCTCAAAAGAGTTTTGAATTCCAATTCTAAATAAAATTGGAATTCATATACTTAAATCCCCATCATAATAATAAATATTACAATTATGTAATCCAGTTTCAAGAAAAAAGAAGGTATAATATTATTTTTCTATTTCGTTCAATTTTGAATATCCAGTTGCTACCATTACCACCTTCTAATTCTAGTACTAATACTATAGCAGTAACATTAATCACTTGACATCTTTCCTTGTTGATAAAAAATGATATTCAATTTCATTAATTTCGTTGATATTACACCAAGTACTTGGTGCTAATTATATGCTGTTTTTTCTTTTGTTATTATCACGACCAATGACGAAGCTACACCACTGGGCCCCCAAGATTTTTTAAAAATTATTATATATAATATATATAAAAGGACGGAGTTATTTAAAGGTCAGTAGTGTACTAGGCTCCCTAAAATTTTAAAAAATTAATATTTGGACCCTCTTATATTAAATTTCTGGCTCGGTCACTGCTCACAACCAACATGTGGGGAACCAATCGATATACAAAAATTAACACAACACTTCACGTACGAGAGGGTGTATCACCCATTTCAGGTCTTGAACAAACTACAACGACAATGATTAGAGTGATCATGTTTAGAAATAAGATTGATAGAATAAGTATGATGAAGGAAACGTATTATGCTTTTCATGTATTCATATATAAGGTCAATGGCCTTTTAATATACACTTTGTAATGTAGAAGATAAGTGTAAATAATATACAAGATAAGTATGTATAACAATTGAAAAGATTTGGATGAGAAACAGAACAATAGTAGTAGTTGAGATTAAATAAGTGTTATCATCACCCCTCAAGCTCAAGAGAGGAGGAGATCGTGAGCTTGTCTCGAAGTTGATGAAAGTTCGAAGAAGACAAAGCTTTAGTTGTGATGTCAGCAATTTGATCAGAAGGGGGAATGTGCTTAATAGAGAGAACCTTATCAGCATCCAGATCTCAAACAAAATGAATATCAATCTTAATGTGCTTAGTACGAGCATGAGATATTGAATCCGAAGTAAGGAATGTAGCACTAAGATTATCACACTAAAGGGTAGGTGTGAGGTGATATAAACCCAGTTCACCAAGTAGGGTGGTGATACAATAAAACTTGACAGAAGCAAGGGCAATACTTATGTATTTAGCTTCAGTGCTTGGGTGAGCAATAGTAGGTTATTTCTTGACACTTTAAGAGATGAGGTTATATCCAAAGAAAGAGACAGTAATAGAGATGTCAATTTTGACCCAAGTTGATCAGGTCACGGACCAAAATTGTTCAGTGGAGCATAGGCCGACCTAGCTCTTAGCCTGATCAGAATGACAAAAACGATTTTGTTTTGTAATTTTTATAAAAAAGTAAGGATGGGTTGAGGCGAGCTGGGCCAAGGGTGGCCTGGGCCCGACCCGACCCATTGACATCCCTAGACAGTAATTAGATGTAGAGTGATGATTGTTAAGACAACTAGCTCAATTAGCATCATAATAGACTTGTCAGGATACGGAGGTAGATTTAGTGAAATGAATGCTATGAGAAAGGGCGAACCACAGGTAGTGTAGAATCCATTGTACCATAGACTAGTGAATGTCAGTGGGACACTATAAAAATTGGGAGACTCTATTGATAACAAATTAGATGTTAGATTAGGTAAGGAAAAGATATTGGAAAATACCAACAGTACTACAATACTCAGTAAGATTAAATAGTGAAACACCATGGATTTTAAAGAGAGGAAGAGTGTGGGTGATAAAGGTATGGATAAGTTTGGATTTTTCAAAGTCTATGCGAAGAAAAAAAATCTTAAGTGCATTATGTTTGAGTAAGAGAGAGCCACAAGGAATGGTTTAAGCTTCAATTCCAAGGAAATAATGAAGTGGACCTAATTCTTTTATAGAGAAGGTGAAGTTGAGATCATGTATAAGCGTGGTAATAAAAGAGATTGAAAAACCTTTGACCAAGATATCATCCACATAAACTAAAAGAAAGGTGTTACAAGATGAGATTGTGTAATAAAAAGAGGTATCAGATCTGGAGAAGGTAAATTTGAGACCAATAAGCTTTTGACTCAAACAATGAAACCAAGCCTTAGAAGCTTATTTGAGACCCTTAGGCTTGGCATGAAGGCTCGAGCTTGGTCTAGCCTGAGCTAACTCGGTCTCAAGTCAACAGGCTCCACTTGGTTTGACCGAACTTTGGGCTAGGCCTAGTTCTTTTTTATTTTCAAATTTTGGGATTTGGGTTAGACTGGGGCTTGGTAAACTAAGCCCAGTCTAACTCAAAACCTAACTCTTTATTATAAAGTTCAAAATGACATCGTTTTACATTAAGTTTTATTAAAAACAAATGACTATAAGTGAAAGGATCAATCTTGGAGTTCCCCTTTTGGAGCCCAAGTGGAGCCCTCCCAGTGACCCCATGGTAGCCTTTCAATTGATGACTAACTCTACTGAAGGGTTTCTGCAAAGCCAAGTCGTTCAACTATTTAAAACTTTTTGTACTTTAAAAGCTAAAAGCGCAGAAAATAGTGGTAAACTTCTTTTAAAATTTTATTAAAAAATATGGCAGCGCAACGACTGCATTTTGACATTTCCAAAATTTTCAAAAGCCTTGTAAAATTTCAAAACACTCTATATTCACACCAATTTCTCAACTACAAATTTTGGACTTCAAGTCTACTCACAAACATCCTCAAACGTACAATTCTCAACATTTTAAAAACTCATTGAGGATTAAAGCCCTTATAGTTCATTATGAAAGAGATATTTACAATCCTACAATTATTTACAAAATCACACTTTTAAACCCTTTTCAAAATAATTTAAAACATATATATAAGCAACTAAGCCAATTTCAAGCAAACACATACATAAAAAAGATAAGGCAAGTATAGCAACACCTGACGATACAACTAATCCTTTGGCATAGTCCCAATTACTGCAACATCTGTACGTATATCTGGGGTGATTTGTTTATAAACACAAAAATAAGGGTGAGCTAAACGAGCTCAATAAGTGTAATTAGTTTACTAAAAAATAAAACTTTTCATAATAACATAACTGCAATATTCCCATATAATCATAAAGCTCATGGTAAAACATTTGCCATAATAATTTATTCGTCCATCATCAAATCTGATAATAACATAACATTTCGTAAAACATAATTTTAATTTTCTGAAATACTATTCCAAAATGCTTTTCAACATTAAACTCATAATATACAAGTTTCCATTTTCCATTTTCCTTTTTTTCTTAAACAATAAAAAATGATGGCAATAAGTTTTCTGAAAATGTTTATACTGAAAATAAGTCAACGACTAGAATTGGCACTATATGGTGCCTCCCAAATCACTTTTAAAAATAAATAGTGGTAGCATTATTATTACATGACTTTTCTTACTCAATATAGCCCACCACTAGTTTCTTTACCACATTGTACACTAGGCCTAAGTTTATAGAGCTGGTTCTACATTGCTCACTTGTGACTGTTAACCACTATTTACGGAGTTGGTTTTGCATCGTTTACCTGTAACAGGTTAACCGTTATAAACTGGTAGTTACGGAGCTGGTTCTATGGAAAGCATAACCAAAATTTGCCTTTTTCTTTCCTCTGGAGTTTCCTAAAAGGGCGTTTTTAAAATTTGGGGTTTAGAGGAAATAGAGATAGGTTCAGTAGGAGTATTTAGAGGGCCGACTATTGGAGATAGAGAAGAAGACTCAAAAGAGAGAGTTTGTTCATGGCTAGAAGTTGAAGCATTGGTTTTCTTCTGTCCCTTTGATTTAGTTAGTGCCATTGTAAGAATGATGGGCGAGGTTTAGAAGATTTGAGATGAAAGTAGAGAGTTAGAATGTAGTAAGTAAAGAGTGGTACTTCGAAGAATAATGAGGAGAGTAGAAGAATAAAGCTTGCTTAAGGAGTACAAAACGATTTTTGAGTATTGATTTAGAGTGAAGAAGGACAGTAGTGCAGGCTAAAAGAGGAAGTGGATCGTTCGCATATCTTCTATTAGTCCTGTACAACCGCTTGTCAGAACTGTGCACGCGTTTTTTAAATGCTGAAATGACGTTATGCATGACTTCTTTTTTAAGACACGTGTATAAGGCTCTGTTAAACCGAGATGAGCCTTCTAAAGTGGAAGGAGCTTACTATGAGGAGTTCTCAAAACTGAGAGGAGCCTTCTAAAGTAGAAGGATCCTGTTAATATATACAGAGAGAAGTAACATAGAAAATTCATACAGATATAATGTTAGATGATCTGCACATACCAAGCTCTTTTCTTAACATGCAAAATCTATCTTCAGAGAGTGGCTCAGTGAAGATTTTAACTTCTCGATTTTCAATATTAACATGCAAAAGATCAGTGGTACCTTCTAAAATATGATCTCTAAGAAAATGATATTTGATTTCTATATGCTTAGTCTTAAAATGATGCACAGGATTTTTCGAAAGATTTATTACATTAGTATTATCATATAATATAGGAATATGATTAAAGTTCAGAGAAAGATCCTGGAGTTGATGCTTCATCCATAATATTTGAGTACAACAACTGATAGCTACTATATATTCCGCTTTAGTTGTTGAAAGCATTATGCAATTTTGTTTCTTACAAGACCAAGAAACTAGACATCCTCTAAGAAATTAACAGTGACCACTTGTGCTTTTTCGATTGACTTTATCACCTGCATAATTTGCATCACAATAACCAACTATGTTAAAAGAATTAATTTTTAGATACCATAATCCAAAATCCATAGTTACATGAAGATCGAAAGAGCCTTTTGATTGCTTGAAGGTGGCTTTTTTGGATTTGATTGAAAGCGTGCGCAAAGACACACACTAAGCATAATGCCTGGTTTGAGATTGTAAGATATAGCAGTGACCCAATCATTCTTCTATACTTCGTTTCATCCATATCCTTGCTTTCTTCATCCTTATCAAGTTTAGTTCCACTATATATAGGAGTGCCTATAGGTTTGACATTCTAAAAGTAGTACTTCTTGATGAATTCCTTTGTGTATTTGTCTTGGCTTATGAAGATTCCTTTTTCTATTTTCTTGATTTGTAATTCGAGAAAAAAGGATAGCTCTCCCATCATGCTCATTTCAAACTCCTCCTGCATCAATGCTGAGAATTCTTCATAGAAAGACTAATTAGTAGCACCAAATATTATGTCATCAACATATATTTGTCCTATCAGTAAATCATTTTCCTTTTTCTTAACAAATAAGGTTTTATCTACCTTTCCTCTTTCAAAGTGCATACTCTATAAAATGCATTTACAACACATTACTCAGCACCATAATTGAAATAACATATTACAATAAGTCTTTTCATTTTCTTCCTCCTTATTTATCTTTTGTTGGCTTGTTGCAAGTCAATCTTAGGCTCTCTACGTCTGGCTCTGCCTAAGGATCCTCTTCCTTTGTTTTTTTTCATCCTCCTTTGTGATCTTTTGCAACACCAAAGATGAAGTTGTCTTCTTCTCTAGCATCAGTAAGCTCTACGATTTCTTTAGCACTAGGTCACCTCTCTTCTCCGTTCTTCTACTTTCTAGTTTTTTGCTTTATGTTTTTTTTAATTTCATTAATGATGGCGAGGATTTATAAAGCAGGAGGTGAGAGATATAAACTAGTTTTGGAAGGTAACCATAAAGAAAGGCATTATTAATATCGAGTTGATAAATAAACCAATTATGAGAGAGTGCCAAAAGTGAGAATGATACAATTGATAGTGGTTTTGATAACTGGATTAAAGGTGGTAGTGTAATCAACTTTTGGAGTTTGATAATATCCTTTGGCAATAAGACGAGCCTTATAACACTCAAAAGAACCTTCAAGTTTTTATTTTATGTAAAAAAATCCATTTATAACTAACAATATTGGTGTTGGGCAAAGGAGGAATAAGAGTTCGCATGTTATTGTGATGGAGAGCACTAAACAATATTAGTAGTTAAGAAGGATGTTTGTCTTAAGGCGTTTGCTTTGCAAGTACAAAGAGGCCATGAAGAGTGATAAATATATGTACTATGATATATACATGAAAGTGAAATGTAATGTCTTCAAGAATAAGCATGTCCTGATGGAAAGCATTCACAAATCAAAGGTTGAGAAAGCAAGAAAGAAAATTTTATCTTATTAGTTTGACGCTAAGAGGGTTAAGAACAACAAAGGTAGGGAAAGAAAAATTTCTAGATGAAAGGAATGATTGGCTTAAGGACCAGAAGGAGGTGATAAGCTAGTAGCTTTTCTAACTATTATTGCATCTCTACCAGATAAGACTTATAAAGAAATCCAAGAAGTAATGCCTTTCCTGACTTCTTTAAAGATTTGGTTGAATATTCATGGCATAGAATGTTGTATTAAGGTTATTGGTAGCATATAAAGAGCCAAATTGGCAATTTTGGGATTCAGAGTATCAAAAGTGACAATGTGAAATGATATGTCCCCATTTTCAATAAAATTGACATTATGTAGGTAGTTTATTTCAATTGGACTTATTAAAAGACAAGTTGTTTTGAATTTGTGTCTAATATGGAGATTGGGCCTTGATAAAGCAAACTTATATAAGAGGGGGTGAATTGTGTGTAATAAAAATTTGAAGTACTTTCAAATCGATAAGATCATGCTAAATAAAATAAATTTACAAATAAAAGGGTCCTATAAACTTTCGAAAGGATCTTGTTAATGCTCAAATAGAAAGGAGTCAATTAATCGAAAGAAGCTTGCTAACGCTCAAAATGATAAGATCCTTTTTTTAATCGATAAGAGCCTATTAGTGATAAAAAAGAAAGGAGCCTGTTAAATTTTAAAAGAAACCTCTTGTTATATAAAAACAGAAGGAGCCTATTGAAAAATTGAAGGAGCCTCTTCTAATAATGCAAAAATTTAAAAGTAAGAAAGAGAGAGAAAATGACACAGTAGATTTATACTAGTTTGGCTTATAACGAAGCCTACGTCCAATTCCCAAGTATTCAATTTGAGTATTTCACTAAAAAAATCAAGTAGTAATTTGACGAGTCTCTTCAAGCTCACAAGTATATATTTTTCAAGGTTCTTCAACCTTCCACAGTAGTAATATTTTGCTAGTCTCTACAAGCTCTCAACGAATGACAAAATAATTTGCTCAATATGAACTTCAATGATCACTCTCCCAAAAGAATTTTCACTTTCTAGAACACAAGAGATTTGATAATGATATGACTTTCAAAAGTGCTGATACTGCGAATGTATATAAAATTGGCTTCTGTAATTCTTCTGTATGTATATGTGTCTTGCAAATGCAGTGGTTCTTCCTTAAGTAGACTATTTTCTTCAACTAGTCGTTGCTTAATCTTTGATATTATCTCTGTTGAAATCTTCGATATTTAGACGTTAAGAAGAACATTATGTTAAGGCTGAATTAGTAAGATCCTTTCGGATGTCATGGAATCATTTCTAAAAAGGCAAGTTTATAAAGAAGGTTCCTGCAAGAAAGAAATCAATTATTCCATGATTTTATTTCCTTTTAAGAATTATATCGTTGCCTATATAAGGAAATAAATCCAATTTGAATTTTGAAATATTATATAGTTATCATCAAAATCATTAATTATAAACCTTGAGCTAACAATCTCCCTCTTTTTAATGATGACGAACAATAATAAATATATTTTCAAAATTCAAATAAAGAATAAAGGGTTTCAAAAGATACCTGTAAACTTTTCTTATAGTTATATTTAGAAGGAGCTGACTTCTAAAAGAAGTTGCCTATCGTTAGTTTATCACAGATTTAAAAATATTTCAGCAGAATATATTATCAATGGAAAATATATCATCAAAGCAATATTGATTCAATAGAAAATATATCATCAAGGCAAAGTATATCATTAATTCTCTCCCCTTTTGTCATTATAAAAAAATGAGGTAGAGTGACTAAAGCAACAAACAAGATCATAAGTATGTAAGAACAAACTAAGCAAAAATTAGAGACATTAATTAGACGTTTTTCTAAGCAACATTTGTAAGTCATGAATTTGTTTTTTCATGTTGTCTATTTGGTTGCGCATATGATATTGATCAGAAAGAATTTCCTTCAGATGTTGAAGGATCACATCATTAGAGCTCTGGAGAGGAACAGGAGCTAACTTTTGTGGGGTAGGAACTAAAAGATCTGCTACTGTTCTGTCTTCTTGTTTACCCATACATTGTCCTTTAGCTTGTAACTGAATTGGTAGGGAATTGAAGAATGAAACTTTGCAGGTTCATACCAATTCAGGTTGTCAAAAGACATTCCAAAATAAGAAAAAATTTTATTCAACAACAGCCTATACGGTAGGCCACTAGTGATATTCTTGTGACTTCCCTTATCCATCAAACACTTCATAATCATCATTGGGAGGATCATTTTATTACCCTTCAAAAGGTTGTAGACTACATACGTATCCAGAAGGCTACATCATCGAATAGGTTGGGAGGCAAGATGCGTCTTGCTACCACCTTTCTTTTCTTATAATGCATCTTGCACCTTGCTTCAGCTTCCATTGATTTGAACAACTTTATTAGAGCTGAATATTTTCCCTTCTAGAGTACAGTGAGTTTCTTTGATTTTGTTCTCTTTGCTTTAGGGATTTCTTCAAAAAATGTTTCTTTAAATACTGGTTCATCCCTAATAATTTGTTCCTTAGTCTATGGAAAGCATAACCAAAATTTGCCTTTTTCTTTCCTCTGGAGTTTCCTAAAAGGGCGTTTTTAAAATTTGGGGTTTAGAGGAAATAGAGATAGGTTCAGTAGGAGTATTTAGAGGGCCGACTATTGGAGATAGAGAAGAAGACTCAAAAGAGAGAGTTTGTTCATGGCTAGAAGTTGAAGCATTGGTTTTCTTCTGTCCCTTTGATTTAGTTAGTGCCATTGTAAGAATGATGGGCGAGGTTTAGAAGATTTGAGATGAAAGTAGAGAGTTAGAATGTAGTAAGTAAAGAGTGGTACTTCGAAGAATAATGAGGAGAGTAGAAGAATAAAGCTTGCTTAAGGAGTACAAAACGATTTTTGAGTATTGATTTAGAGTGAAGAAGGACAGTAGTGCAGGCTAAAAGAGGAAGTGGATCGTTCGCATATCTTCTATTAGTCCTGTACAACCGCTTGTCAGAACTGTGCACGCGTTTTTTAAATGCTGAAATGACGTTATGCATGACTTCTTTTTTAAGACACGTGTATAAGGCTCTGTTAAACCGAGATGAGCCTTCTAAAGTGGAAGGAGCTTACTATGAGGAGTTCTCAAAACTGAGAGGAGCCTTCTAAAGTAGAAGGATCCTGTTAATATATACAGAGAGAAGTAACATAGAAAATTCATACAGATATAATGTTAGATGATCTGCACATACCAAGCTCTTTTCTTAACATGCAAAATCTATCTTCAGAGAGTGGCTCAGTGAAGATTTTAACTTCTCGATTTTCAATATTAACATGCAAAAGATCAGTGGTACCTTCTAAAATATGATCTCTAAGAAAATGATATTTGATTTCTATATGCTTAGTCTTAAAATGATGCACAGGATTTTTCGAAAGATTTATTACATTAGTATTATCATATAATATAGGAATATGATTAAAGTTCAGAGAAAGATCCTGGAGTTGATGCTTCATCCATAATATTTGAGTACAACAACTGATAGCTACTATATATTCCGCTTTAGTTGTTGAAAGCATTATGCAATTTTGTTTCTTACAAGACCAAGAAACTAGACATCCTCTAAGAAATTAACAGTGACCACTTGTGCTTTTTCGATTGACTTTATCACCTGCATAATTTGCATCACAATAACCAACTATGTTAAAAGAATTAATTTTTAGATACCATAATCCAAAATCCATAGTTACATGAAGATCGAAAGAGCCTTTTGATTGCTTGAAGGTGGCTTTTTTGGATTTGATTGAAAGCGTGCGCAAAGACACACACTAAGCATAATGCCTGGTTTGAGATTGTAAGATATAGCAGTGACCCAATCATTCTTCTATACTTCGTTTCATCCATATCCTTGCTTTCTTCATCCTTATCAAGTTTAGTTCCACTATATATAGGAGTGCCTATAGGTTTGACATTCTAAAAGTAGTACTTCTTGATGAATTCCTTTGTGTATTTGTCTTGGCTTATGAAGATTCCTTTTTCTATTTTCTTGATTTGTAATTCGAGAAAAAAGGATAGCTCTCCCATCATGCTCATTTCAAACTCCTCCTGCATCAATGCTGAGAATTCTTCATAGAAAGACTAATTAGTAGCACCAAATATTATGTCATCAACATATATTTGTCCTATCAGTAAATCATTTTCCTTTTTCTTAACAAATAAGGTTTTATCTACCTTTCCTCTTTCAAAGTTATTCTTAAGCAGAAAATTACTTAACCTTTCATACCATGCTCGAGGGGCCTATTTTAGACCTTAGAGGGCTTGGGCTTTAGTCAACTTCATCACGTAATCAGGATGGTTTTCATCTTCAAAACTTGAAGGTTGCTTAACAAACACTTCTTTGCTAATATATCCATTTAAGAAGGAACTTTTGATGTCGATTTGGAACAATTTGAAGTTTCTATAACATGCGAAGGAAAGTGAAATTTTAATTGATTTCAGTCTAGCAACAAACATATAAGTTTTATCAAAATTTATACCTTCTTGTTGATTATAACTTTGAGCTACAGGTCTAGCTTTGTTTTTTACCACCTTACCATTTTCGTCGAGTTTGTTTTGAAATAACTAAAAGTTCCAATGACTGACATATTTTATGAACGAGGTACTATATTCTAAACTTTGTTTTCGTCAAACTGATTTAATTTATCTTTTATAGCTGAAACCTAAGGTTGCCTTTCCCATTATTTAGAACGAAACATTTACATCCAAATGTTCGAAAGTAAGCAACATTCGGTTTTCTTACATTCCACAACTCATAGGGATCTTTTTCAGAATAAGTCTTATAAGGAACCTATTGAGTATGTAACAAGTAGTGGATATCGCTTCTGCCCAGTAACCATGGGGTAGGCCACTTTCATATAGCACTAAACTTTGTTTTTGTCAAACTGATTTAATTTATCTTTTATAGCTGAAACCCAAGGTTGTCTTTCCTATTATTTAGAATGAAACATTTACAACCAAATGCTCGAAAGTAAGAAACATTCGGTTTTCTTATGTTCCAAAACTCATAGGGATCTTTTCAGAATAAGTCTTATAAGGAACCTATTGAGTATGCAATAATCAGTGGATATCGCTTCTGCCCAGTAACCATGGGGTAAGCCACTTTCATATAGCATTTACCTGGCCATATCAACTAGGGTCCTGTCCTTTCTCTCAACGACACCATTCTGCTGAGGAGTCTTTGGGCATGAAAAGTTGTGAGTCATATCGTTATTATCATATAATCTTTAAAGTTTCTATATACCACATCATCTCCTAGTTTAGCCATGAAACAAACTTTGCTGACTTCTTCTGGTTCTTCTTCTTCAAAGTTTTTAGAATCCTTATCTAACCAGCTGCAGTCATCACTTGCTTTCTAGGTTTTCTATTCTCTGACTTGTCCTTTTGAAGAAGAGGATATTCAAGGCTTGTGTGTCCAAGCTTCTTGTAGTTATAACATATGATTTGGCTGTTTTGTATATTATTATTGTTGCTGCCTTTTGATAGGAACCTGTTGTTCCTAACTTTCTTGTTTCCTTCTCTTTTCTCCATCAACTCTTTTTATAGAAGCAGGCATATTTCCTAACTATGAAGTTGAACTCGTCATCTCCATCTATTTGCAACTCAGTGTCACTTTAATCACTGTTTGATTCATCAGTTTCTTTTAGTGCCATTCCTTTTTTGTAGGAAGATTCTTCATCTCGACTAAACTCAGTTTCATGGACCATCAGATTTCCTCGTAGCTAGCTAGGTGAAACAGTTTCTAGATCCTTTGCAGTTTTTGGAGTTGTTACCTTAGGTCTCCATTCCTTTGGTAGTGATCTTAGAATCTTTGTTATGAGCTTATTATTGGGATATATCTTTCCTAAGTTTTTTAAGGTCGTGATGATATTGTTAAACTATTTGAAGAATTCATCTATGGTTTCTCCTTGTTTTATGTCAGTAGTCATATTGATGCACTAAAAGGCTTATTCTACGTTTCCTTACCTCATTCGTTCCTTCAAAGGTGACTTGTATTTTATCCCATATTTCCTTTGCTGTAGAGCAGTAGGATATCTTCTCATATTCTTCTGGAGATAGTGCACAAATCAGAATATGTTTTACTTTAGCGTTTAGCTGTACATTTCTTCTGTTAGCATCAGACCATACTTCAACATTTTCTGTAGCAGTAAGTGGCTTACCAGGCTTCAATATCTAGAGATTGAAGATAGATTGTCATTCTCTTTTTCCAGTATGAGTAGTTGCTTCCATTGAAGTAAGGAGGTTTTGAGATAGATTTTCCTTCAAGGCTTCTCAAATTGTTTGCCATGATCCATAAAGTGTTGTAAAATACAATAAATGTGAAACTTGGCTCTGATACCAACTAATAAAGCAAAAACACGTAAAAGGGAGGTGAATTGTGTGTAATAAAAATTTTAAAGTACTTTCAAATCGATAAGATCTTGCTAACAAAATAAATTTATAAATAGATGGGTCCTATAAACTTTTGAAAGGATCCTGTTAACACTCAAATAGAAGGGGCCAATTAATCGAAAGGAGCTACCAATACTCAAAATGATAAAAGCTTTTTTTTTTAATCGATAAGAGCCTATTAGCACTCAAAAAGAAATTAGTCTGTTTAATCGATATGAGCCTGTTAACTTTTAAAAGAAACATCTTGCAATATAAAAATAGAAAGAGTCTGTTGAAAAACTAAAGGAGTCTTTTAAAAACTAATAATGTGAAAATTTTAAAGTAAGGAAGAGAGAGAAAATGACATAGTAGATTTATACTGGTTCAGCTTATAACGAAGCCTATGTTTAATCCCCAAATATCCAACTTAAGCATTTCACTATAAAAATCAAGTAGTAATTTGACGAGCTTCTTTAAGCTCACAAGTGTATATGTTTTAAGGTTTTTTAACCTCCACAGTAGTAGTATTTTGCTAACCTCTACAAGCTCTTAACGAATGACAAAGTAATTTGCTTAATATGAGCTTCAGTGATCACTCTCTCAAAAGAATTTTCATTTTCTAAAACATAAGAGATTTGATAATGATATGACTTCTAAAAGTGCTGATGCTATGAATGTATATAAAAAATTTGGCTTCCTTGATTTTTTTGTATGTTTATGTATCTCACAACTACAATGGTTCTTCCTTAAGTAGACATTTTTCTTCAACTAGTCGTTGCTTAAGCTTTGATATTATCTCTCCTGAAATCTTCAATATTTAGACATTAAGAAGAATTTTCTGTTAAAGCTAAATTAGTAAGATCCTTTCGGATGTTGTGGAATCATTTCTAAAAAGGTAAGTTTATAAAGATGGTTTTAGCAAGAAAGAAAGCAATTGTTCCATGATTTTATTTCTTTTTAAGAATTATATTGTCGCCTATATGAGGAAATAAATCCAATTTAAATTTTGAAATATTATTTAGTTATCATCAAAATCATTAATCATAAACATTGAGCTAACAGACTTGAATGTGAGTACGAGGATGCTAATGAGTGAATTATAAAGGAGCCTGGTTAGGAGAGTCGTTAGATTGGATAGGCCCAGATGAATTTGGTGGCCATTAAAGATGTTAGCTTGCCAAAATTTTTTCCCAAATTGATTAGGACATTACCACTGTCTAAGGGAATGTTGTCCTCTTCGAGTTGTCCCTTCCCCTTTGTTATTCACTCCATATATGTAGCGATCACCATTAGAAAAGGAGATGAAGTTGGTGTCCGATGGTGGTAGTGAGTTACAGGAGAGTAATCACTATTTAAGAAGGAGAAGTTTAGCCTTTAAGTTGGAAAAGGTGATGGTCGTTGTTTGTTGTTTGATTGTAGTGTTGAAAGACTCGAATTCAACTGGTAATCCATTTAAAATGAGCATAACAAGGTTTTCATCTAAAATCTCGTCTCTAATGGCGACAAGCTCATCTGCAGTTATAAAGACGATAAAGAGAAAGTTGATGATGGTTTTAATGGAGGAGAGATCTACAAGAAGTTGTTTATTGCATAAAGTGTTCTTCAAGCCTTACCCAAAGTTCTCAAGCACCCTGGTGACTGAGTGCAAGGCATGTGATGGAGCTCGCAACTGATGATGTAAGAAAGCTATAAGCCAATTGATAAAGTTTTTTATTTCCCATTTGATGCATTTGGGAGATTGGCTTAAGGTGTCAACATAGCCAATAAAATCGAAAGTGATTAGAATGGGCCGAATTTGATTTTTCCATACAAGATAATTTGTAGATTCAGTGGTGTGGTTAGAAAATTGGTAATTTGGTTGAATGGTAACGTAGGCAGATTGTGTTCTAACATTTTTGTTTTTATGAATTTCCTATTGGCTTTTGTGGTATTATTTTTGCTGGTTGTGTAATGTTCTTCAACAATACTGTAGGTTGATATGAGGGATTATATTTTTAGTGTTATATTCATCTGTAAGGTTTATGACCTTTTAATATACACATTGTTAGGTAGAAACAATCTTTTAAAAACCGAATCGGACGTCGAATTGATTGAAAGAAAGGTTGAAGGTTTAACCGGTAATGGATCACTATAAAGCCGGTATATAATAAATAAGAAGTAAAACTTATAAGAATAAGTAAAAATAAAATATTTTATTGAAATAAAAGATACACCAATGTCTATTATTATATAATGACCTAATAATAAATAAATATGAGTTTAATATAAAACTTAAAATAACAATAAAAATCAAAATTGTATTTCTGAAGGAGGTTGTGTCTCATCATCGTCAAAAGTTCCAAATTTTCCAATGCTATTTAAAGATTCGTAAACTACGCATTCATCCAAATTATTGGCATCAACTTCTTCTGCTGCATTAAAATAAATTACAAATTAGTAATGTATGAAATTATTCTCAATTGTAAACTTGTAATACAGTATACTTTTAACTTAAATATGATCAAAATAAGATATGAACTGACCATTAGTAGATATTTTTAATTCATTCTTTGTGACAAATGCATTTTCTTCATAAATCATCTTTTCAAGTTCATTATAATCAGGATTAGGCGATGGTTCTTCTTCTTCGATCCAAAAATCAGTATGTTCAATATAATCAATATCAACATGATCATATGTTTATTTCTTACTAAGCGCTCTGTATACATAATAAAGAAATTATAAAGTCAATAATAAACTAAAATTATTGAAATAAAAACAAAACTATAAAATACCTGTCTTCATTCTCAGATTGTAAGTAACGTAAACAAGGTCATTAAGTCTTTGATGTTCCAAACAATTTCGTTTCTTTGTATGAACACGTTCAAAAACACTCCAATTACATTCATAACTGATGCAGAAGTTGTTTGACTGAGTAACTTAATAGCAAGTACAATTTCGTTTCTTTGTATGAACACGTTCGAAAACACTCCAATTACATTCATAACTTGATGCAAAAGCTATTTGACTGAGTAACTTAATAGTAAGTTTTCTCCATATTAGAGCACTGTGACCAAATAATCTTCACCACTCATTTGTATTTTAAATTAATAGTTATGATAAAATATAAATTATTAATAAGTAAATAATGAATTAAAAATATAAAACTTACCTGGCTGCATTTTTTCATTATAAGTTCTCTCTTTGCTAATGATCTAGCAAAACTCTCTAAACCTTCACAATACAATTTAATTTTATTTATCGCTTGTAATTCCTCTTCAATAGAGAAAATGCCTTTGCATTCGATCCCATCAAACAAACTGCCCATAATATTAATTGTATGTGCTTATCCATTATATACGAAATAAAGATTGAGAAAATAAGCTGCTAAGTGAATCCTTTGAGTAAGATGCTTATCCCATCGTCGATTAACAATATCTATATAAGGCTTGTACAATTTCTCCTTCCCTTTAAAAAGATTTATAATTGTTTTGTGAGTTCTATACATACCATCATATATACACCCCAAAGATGGCTTCTCATCTTATTCAACAATCCTTAACAGCCTTATAAGCGGAGCCATAATCTTCACAATGATTAAGCAAGTATCCTAAAATTTATTATCTAGAATAATAGCACACTTCTTTTCCGTTTTTACTCTTTGATAATTTATGACTTAAAAAGTGTTTACTTGTCACTAAATTTTGAAGTAGTTGCTTATGTTCATAAACACTTTTCAAAGTAATAAATGTAGTTGCAAACCTAGTAGCAGCGGGATGTATGATCTCAACCCAATTTTTTTTCTTTCTTAACCAAGACAAAAATGTAACATGATTATACCTAAAATTGAGATCTTAGATGCACGTGAAGCAAGACTAGAAATATAGTCTATATCACTAATATCTTTTAAAATAAGATTTATACAATTAGCAGCGCGTGGAGGCCAATAAATATGCCACATTATCTATAACAAAATGTACAATATTCTTTGGTCCAACCCTCGACAATTTTAGAGAATAATTGAGATAAAACATTAGCACTTTTTACCATGTCAAAAGCATCAACAGACTTGATAAAAGTTGTTCTAATATTATAATAAACCAAGAAATTAATCATGATTCTTTGTCTTTGATTAGTTCACCCATCTGCCATAATAGTGCATCATATTGATTCCCAACTAGATTTATATGTATCCACAATTAATTGACATTCCTTTTTTAAATCTTGAAGCAAAGGCACACGTAGCTCATAATAAGATGGTACCTTAAATCCTGGACCTATTGCTATTGTAGCATCAATTGCTTCTTAAAAATATGGTGAATTTAAAGCACTTAAAGGAATACATGAATGATAGAACCATTTAGCCCATGCTTTTTTACATCGCAAAACAACATCCTTATCAACCATAAACCTTTTAGACTAGGTTGAGAATCAGGAGTAGTTCTTGGAGAAAGATAAGAATCTATATCAATAGCAGTTTTTCTTATTCCTTTATCTAATAGTTGTGGTGTTTCATTCTCTCCAAAAGATATATCATGAACCTCTTTATCTTCCTTTTTTTTTACTTGTTGCTGCAAATATTTTCCAATCATATCATGTACATCAAGTGGTACTTTTTTGCAAGAAGTAATATTACCCTTAACACTAGCAAGATATTCTTTAATTCTAAAAATTCCTCCATCTTTAAATATTCTACTACAAAACATACAGTTATCTTGGATATTTCAATCAGATGCGTGAGAAGAAGAAAAATAATTCCATGCTAGATCGGACTTACCACGAGTAGAGGATGATTCCATATTCTCCATTACCTTACGTGACATTGCTTCGTAAATGTCTCCCAATCCATTCTTCCCTCTTCTTGCTTCACCTAGTAAACTACAGTTGTACCTCTTTATTAAGATGGAATGTTGCCAACTCCACCTTCTCTCCTTCAAGCATTCGCCGATTTTTCAAAAAAATGTTCACATTTATGAACCATAATCAACAATCGTCAATAGCATCAGATAAAAAAAATTAATTTAGAATACCAAGGAACTCCCGCCGACTTGCCGGCCCAACGCTTCTTTTCTCCCTTCAGTCTCCACAAGTACACTATTGCTCCCCACCTCATTATTCTTACCATGACCCTTCAACTCTCGTAGAACTCCTCCAACTACGAGATTAAAAACTTTTCTTTGGACATTGGTGGTCCTCCACCATAGACAGCCTCTACTCAATGTTTCTCACGAACACATTGTTGAGCTTCACAAGGCTACAAAATCATCTATGACGCCATACACTGATACCAAATTGATATGTGCTTTTATGTATGATTTAGTCAAAGGAAGACCGCTGGAAAATCCTTTTTTTCTTTACTAAATTCTTCCCCTTTCTCAACGTTATAGTTTTTGTTTAGACTACTCGCCCTTGACAAACTTTATGTTAACTATTTTTACCTTCTTATTCATTGTAATGCCCTTCAAATTGGTTCAGTACAAAATTTTTTTACAAAATAAAATATAATCTAAATTTGTTAATTTATTCTCCTACTAAAAATATACTTACGAAAACAATAAACTTCCTAAGTAAGATGATTATTACCTAAAGAAGATAATCACTTCAATTACTTCCTAATCAAGATGATCTTCTTATATATTTCTTTCTTCATAATGCATCTTGCATATCAGTTTCAATGAATAATATAAACCAATTATATGTTTAGCCATATGTAAAAGGAGAACTTAAAAGTCTAGGTTAGATCAAACCATGAAATGCTAAAATCTAAATTGTTTATAAGGTGTTGTCCCATAAAATTGAACAACATAATTCAAGAGGATCCTAAAACATTACAACATACTAAGTAAGATAGAGCATTAACTCAAAGAATCAAAGCAAAGAATTAAGAATGCTATGTCACCATGTTAAGAAGATGAGAAATTTGCACAAGAGCAAAGTCTCAATTTGAACATATCCTTACACTAACTCCACATATTTTCATATTTACCAAATAGCCCTCTCACAAACCTCTAATTAACATGCAATGAAGTCACAATTACCTGTCAGTCTCTAACAACCAAGCTTATGTGCTTTGAAGTAGGTTTGGGCTTAGTATATATATCTGCTAAAATATAAATGCAAAAGGAAAAATCGTAGACTCACTATTCCGCCCTTCAGGTTTTCCAGCTAAGCACTTTGAAACAACTTTCAAGGAGTAAATTTCAATTCTGAAAAGAAAAAGGCTAATCTAATGAGGTGTATTATAATGGACTAAGAAACAAACTGAGTTGTAAATGTATTATATACATACACATCTTCCGAAATTTCAGGGCAATAAACATTTGTAGCATCAAGAATGCTGAGAGCGTCCCACACCTGAATGATTTAAAAATTAAGCAAAAGCAGGGAAGAGAAACCAAAAGGTCAAAAAAGATGGAAAAACCTGTTTGTAGGATAGGGCTCGATGTGGACAGATGATAGAATAGAGTCCTATCTTGCGAGCTTTGCCTTTGAGAAGACCAACACCACCATAGTAATTGTCGACGTCCTCACATGGATGTGAAATTGCAGATTGTGTAGGAGCCACCACTGATCAGGAATAACAAGTAAACAGTAACAATCCTCTAAGAGAAGCTTCAATGTCTGAAGGATCATCAGTTTCCAAGAGAAGCTTCAATGTCTGAAGGATCATCAGTTTCCAAGAGAAGCTTCAATGGCGGCAGCTGCTGTACTCAAAGCTCGCATTTTTAGCTTTCTCTTTTAGTTTGTATAACTCAAATTAAAACCCAAATTCCATCCTCTGTTTCTCTAACAAAAGATCTGGAGCTTTTTAAGGATGAATAGGTGGAAATTGAGCAACCCAAATCTGTAGTTCTGTATAATGATAGATCGGTTGGACCGGTTCGATAAAAAACCAACTAGTTTATTGATAAACCAGTAGGTTTTTATATGTAGGGATTATTAGGTGAAACCAACTGGTCCACGGGCTGGTTCAAACTTTTTCTGCTCGGACTACAATGCTATAGATAACAAATTCGTGTTAAACTCTAGTCACTCTCAGTTGTCTCCTATATTTCACTTACACATTTATTACATTGATTCAGCTAGAATATTTGGCCGAGGATAGCATGAGATGGAATATATCTACCTTATTCCATGCATATTTGACGTCATCATTCTCTTCGTATGCTTGGTTAAACACTTCAATTAGAGTTGGTCTTCAACCAAAACAAAATGCAACGTCTTACCCTTCGATAGACGTTCTTGACAGAGTTTAAGTCACTAATAAATCTTTTTTTAATCTCATGCTTTTTTTTTTCTTTCGACAAACAAAACTATATTTTTACTTAAAAATACCCCTCTAAAAGTAAAATAAAAATAAGTAAAAAACTCTAGGCAGGGTAGCCGTTACTTCTTATTATAAGCCTAACAAATAAATTGGTAACAATTTTTTATCATCGTATTAACAACTGATAACCATATAAATGATTGTTAATTTTTTAATTTTTCATCTAACAAATGAACAAATAGAAAAATGGCCCAAAAAACTTGAATAGAAGGGAAAAAAAGAAAAGAAAGGAAGGCATGCCAACATCAGAGCAGAACCTTTAAAAGGATTCAGATGAAACTCATATCCCAGACTCGTAAGCTTAGTTATTTTATGGTGGTCTTGAGAGATGATGTTTCTCTGGTAATCACTTATTTCCAACAAAATAGAATCCTGTTACTTTCTTCTTTTCTTATTTATAACGATACTAATAATATTGTAAGCATTACAACTTGTCATTTGAGACCTTACATTTGTTAAGATTAAGATTAGATGAAATTCTTGTTGGAAAACCGAGTCGGGATCCGATCCAAACCGCAATGGAATAATCATGAAACTTTTTCGTGGCTTTTGATTTTCCAAAAATCAGATCTATTTAATTCTATAAAATGATTAACACGAATCATAATAAATCGGAAATTTAATTCGTACCTTATTTCGAAGCTTGATTTTTGTCTTGTTGTATCTCTCGAACTGTTCCTAAACTGATCCGTCTCAACTACCGTAACCGCACAAGTGTCCGGCCTTTAATAGTATCCATAGAATAGGTTGAGAGAACTCTGTAACTCTTACAGAGAGGGCTAAGCATGAAGTGCTAGCTCCATAAAGCTCAAACCTATTTATAATAAGCTTTGGACGTTTTAGTAATTTAATTAAAATTAAATATTAATTTCAATTAAACTTAATTAGAATTACAAATAATTCTAATTAAATACTAATTATGCCCAAATAAGATTCAATATCTTATATTGATCCTTATTTATTAAATATCTCATATTTAATTATAAAGTTTCTCAAACT
>JANZLC010000002.1:11464640-11478598 GCA_026413385.1 Erythroxylum gracilipes | reverse complement strand
GGTTTGAAAAGTATTGTTCGTGTTGATGGGTTCTGCAGATAAAGTTTCATCTTTGCTAAGACTGTTGGTAATTCTTGGTGGACAGCTGCATGTACCTATTCCATAAACACAACACAATCAGCTCAAACTGGATGCACTGTTTTGTTTTTTGTCTGACATTAATTGCCAACACCAATATTGTGAAACATGTTTATGCAGTTCTTTGTATCAAATTCTTCGTGTTCTCGTGTCCAATAATATTCAACAAATTCTAAAATTCTCCTAAAATTCTCCAAAATTTCTAAATCAATACACATATTCTCCACATCAATTTTCAATTCAATTAATTCACAATTCTCACATAATCACATTTATAATCAATTATACCCGAAATATGTTAATGGATGCATGTACAATTATTTTCATGTGTAAAAATTAAAAATTCACGTGCATATATACTAACCTTATGCATGAGCATGAAATGCATTTTCTAATATTTCATTGTTATTTTCTCAATTACCAAAATCTAGGGCTCTAACCTTTGGTATTAAAACAGGATGTTACATTTCTCCCCTCCTTAATAAATTTTGTCATCGAAATTCTTTTTTGATTGATCATGAAGGCAGGGCTATTGTCTCTTCATATACTCCTCCATTTTCCATTAAACTTCATCAGTCAAACAATTTCTTCCAAATGACCATAGGCAAAAGGATCACAGGTCCTTCAATCACTTATTTAGTTATTCACTTTCTTAACTGATTCCTTATTATAATTCAGGTTACTAAATTTTTTTACTTCGCCAGCCGACAATACATCTTTGTCAGATTATGTCATTATCTCTTAGCATATTCACATATCACATATTATGAATTGAGACATCTTTATTGATAATACAACTCATCAATAACTTCATATGGACCAATACAATTCGAGCTTAGTTTATCCTTTTTCCTAATTTAAGCACACCTTATACTCAATCTAAGTACAACTTGGCAAGGTGATACTCTCAGAGACGTTTCATCTTTCATTTGATATTTCAGATCTCTTTAGTGTTACTACACTTAACTCTTATATCCATCTCACTATAATCTATAACCTCGATGTTGATCCATCACATTCATTCATCTTTCTTGGGCCAATTAAATTCTTATTACAGATTCATTTTACTCATCAACAGTATCTCGAATCAATTCTAGCCTTCAACCATTTTTTTAGGCCCTCTGTTACTCTAGGTTTGGTAGCTTCTATATCTTAATTTGTGCTATTCTGTTATTGAATTTTCTATTCAAGTATCAGATACACACTAGCTTTACCAGGATAGTACTACTTTATCCATCAGAATCTTCAAGTAACTCTATCCATTGTCTCGGTCTTGCATTCAATTCTTTCAACTCAGTAATTACCTCAAAATTAAATGGTTTGTATATTGATATGTAGATTCGAAATCTTTCAGTGTACATATAATGTCTTCAAGCTCTCAAGCAATCGTTATTATAGCAAGTTATACATTATATATCAAATAATCAACTCATGGGCCTTAATTGCCCCTATGTATACAAACTCACTTTATTTTGCTACATTAGATCGCATCCTAGTATCTGGTGTGAAACATCATTGTATACTACCTAATCTCCAATTCCCAATGATATTATTGTCATTGGTGTTATAATTCCTCAAAATTCTCTTTACATTCAATAGTACATACGATTTACACAGTTTTCCTCAGACATTTTTGTCAAAAGCTAAGATCATTAAAAATCCCTCAACAACATCTAGTAGTGTCCAATATATATATAGCTAGTTCTAAAGGTCTTCAGATCTCTTATAGTTTCCTTGGAGTTTCTCACTTCATTATCACCTCGACTTTCTTTGGATCTCTTTAATCTTCAGTACTATAATACTGTCGGGGACATTTGTTGACTCAAACAAATATTGCCAAAACTCTATATGCCCTTGATTAGTTCTCATAATTCCTTAAGTCACTAATTCCTCAATGAGGTAATATTATCTCCTGTTATTTTCAATTTCCCAATTGACTTATCTTTCTCAAATGAGTTTCTCCATTCTTTAGATTCTTTCAGATTTCACATTGACTTTTTCTAATGTCTGCTCATTTATACCAGTTTCTCCACACATTTCAATTCATTTACAACCTTAACTCCCTGTGTTGGTAACACATTCATCAGATATAATTGTTTCTCCTATACCTATTTACATATAATATGACGTGGACCTAAGTTCTTCTCATATTAGCAATAGTGTTATCTCAAATTCCAAAAATCCACTCACATAGTTGGATACTTTACATCAAACAAAACGCATACACTCTCAGTAGCATTTTTTTCCCTCTTCTACTTGAGTCTCTGCTAGGGATATGACTCCAATATTCACTTTTGACTTATTACTTATTCATTTATGATTTGTTGCTTCATTGATCATTCTTAAATTGAATCATCTAGTTTACTGAACCTATCTCAGTGAAATTCTTCTTTGAAAGAAGATTTCTTGCTACTATCCTCGATGCTGTTCAGGACATCCTTATCAATTAACTATTTTCCATGATTACTTATCAGTCATTCTTAGTACCTCTAGAAGATCAATTTATGTCATAACTTATATGATCAGAACATCCTTTATAATAAGGCTCAATGAGGCATTATACAATTCATTTACTCTAATACCTTGGTATATATCATCAAAATCCTTACATCTTATCTAGAGATGTATTCATGATAATTCACCAATTAATAACATCCGCTAATGATACATGGATTCCAATTGATTCTAGACAACATTTCTAGTTTCATGCCTGCCACGATCGGGGTAGGCCTTTTGTTCGATCATGACAGAACCAAATATTCTCAGCCATGATTGTGGGAACTATACCATGTTCATGTCCTGTTTCTATTTCCTCGAATTCATTATATATAATAACGTCATTAACAATCTCAATTCTTTCCCAATTGATCACTATAAGCACTTTCATATCTTACTCTAATTCATCTTAGACTTTAAACTATAGGAACTATGACTAACAATTATTCAATAAGTCATAGATTACTTCCTATACCATCTTCACATATGTAATACATATACGCTCAATATTCTCACTTGTCATGGTGATCCCATTATTAGATATGTATTCACAATAACAAATCAACTTAACCTTGACAACTTTTTTATATATCGTTATCATCATCTCTCCTTCCAATTACCATATATCATTGTACATATATATGTTCACAGTCAACTCGGAATCATAGATACATAATCATCCTGAAATTTTGATCTCAATTTGATGGACACATTCTTAGGCTAAATCATACTCTTATCACATTTATCCGACATTCATTTCAAGTCCAAGTTTAACCTCTCCAGGTCATAGAAAATTTTGTTTATACACTTTAAATCTTGTCATTTATACCTTATCTCTATTTTCCTCTATCAATCCACAACAATATATTCACATTTATCCCACATTCAACGATATATTACCCCAGTATAATATTGATGTTGTATTCCTAGATACATCCACCAATACGAATGCGTTGAATCTATATCTGTTATATCTAACCATATATATTATTCCTCATTTCTACATATCCACAAACTTCCTTCCTCTCACATTTTGAAAGATCATCATTTTTTTCTCACTATTTATATCAGTTTAAACACTTATCAAATGCTTATGTGTGTGACTCAAACACATGCGACTCAGACTAGGGATCAACTGTCGCTGCATGCTAAGACATGTCTAAAATGCATTTACTTTAACACAAATTTCAGAAAACGCCTATATAAGATAGTAAATCTAGGCTCTGATACCAAATCGTAGCATCTTACCTCTCGAGACACGTGCCTGACATCCTAAGTGATGTCCGAGTGTGAATCCCATAAGGGTGGCAAGTTAGAACAGTCAAAACTCATTGAAACTCAGTACAATTTTTTTTCTTTCATACATATATGTCGAAATCAATATTCAAATTCGGGCCCATACTTTTATTTCATAAAACTCGAAATCACAAATGTCATTACACTTTGATCAATCTCTTTTACAAACCTTTCTACTTTGGAAAGTTATTACAAAATAGAAATAATCATATACACATGATACAAAATTTTCAGAAGACTCTATTTGATACAAAAATAAGAAAATATAAATGCAGACGCAATCTGATCTTGACCTCTATCTCTTCCTTGAATGCAGTAGGTATACTCCCATTTATCTAACGGGTACTCTTCAGAGCTTGAAAAATAATTGCAAATTTTGGGTGAGTTTTACGAACTTAATGAGGTAATTATTATCGATGGTTCACTCAATTCATGCATCACATCAATACATATAACAATTTATTCACATCTTTGCAAACTCACAAAATATTATATTTCACTTACAGAACAATCATCATAATCATGTCACTTATGTAAAATTATGCATATCAAGTATAAATGCAATGCACGTGAGACTCTCTTTCATTTATTATTATCGTTATGATAGAGTGCCTTTTTACTAGCTCATATCCCTTAGTGGATATCGAGCTGTGTCAAATTATGTCTCATATCTCTTAGTGGATATCGGGTACATTCACAACTGAGCCCGAGGCTCTTTTCACATTCTGAGCTTTAAGCTCTTTTTTTCATTGGCGACTCCAGTCACAACTTTCTTTATCTTACATGCATTTATGTATGGAAATGCTCCACATATTATTTTCTCAATCAATCACATGCCTGCACATTCACATTAAGATCACACTTTTCATCGAACCCAAGCTTCGTCATTCAACATCATTGTTGAGTAACATTTATTCCGTCACATTCACATACAAGCAATACTTCCTATACATTACTAAATAATAATTCCTCGGATATTTTATTGTCCAGAATAAACACTCAAATTACACTCATAAAATAACTCAAAACAGAATTTAAGAAAATAAGTAATTAAGTGAGGCCGTCTAAGTTACTCACAATACGCTCCAGATTAGTATTAGGTTCCAAGTCTAGAAACGTCTGAATGCGGACGTTCATCCTACACATCATAATTATGCAATATACACATTGCACACATATTACAACTTTGCACAATTATAAGAACTCATTTATGCACAAATAGGTATATGGACCATGTACAATACATGCTCAATGACATTTCTAGGTACTTTTCCATATTTAAGGTCATAAAGTCATTCCAATATCAAAACTCACTTAAGTAACATTTATAGTTAAGGTTTATGTCTCAATACAACCACTTGAATCTAGTTTCATCATTCAATTGTTCAATTTAGATTTTTCCAAAAATATCATTTCAGGTCAACTTTACATGTTCTTTCTGACCCCAATAATGAAGTCATTTGGCAACACTTTCTTCTAGAAACATGTTCCCCTATGTCTTAAGTTTCTAATGACACTAAAATCATACAAATTAGTCCATTATTTCGAAAGATATTCTCCAAATAATTCAGACTATTCTTAATTGTAACAGTATTATGTACTTGACATCAATCTAGAAAATTAAAATTCTTAGAGATAGAATTAAAATTCGATCTCTTCATATAATTTGTAGTCTATCTCTCAAGTTCACTCCAAATAAAAAATCACCTCATTTAGAAATCTACAAATCAAGATATAAAATATCCAAACATGTTTAGTGAAATCATATCAGTTCATACTATTCTAATAGATCCCCTCATTTTCATTCAATCAATCTTTTTCAAATCAATTTAGAATGCTACCAATTTTTATGGAGAGATATAATAATGTGATAGGAACCTATTGGTTTAAGAATCAAGTCATTTGAAGGTCTAAATAAGAAATTATGGTCAAAAGAATCAAGACTGTTCAATTTACAAAAAGGCTTTCAAGTGTGACAAATAAGGACAAAAATGCTAGACTATTTGTAAACACACCAGTCAGACCCGTCCCACATTTTACTCTCGATCACTCTTAATTGATTTCATCTTGCTATGATTTTTGGTGGAGAGGTAGAGCAATGTGTTACGAGTCCACTGGTTTAAGTCTCATGTCATTTAGAGGTTAGACGAAGGAGTTATAGCCAACATACTGAAGGATATCCGTTAGCCTCCAACCTTCAAAGTTGCGATTGTCTGAACAATAGCAGGGTCACGATCATCTGGACGATAGCGTGGTTGCGATCGTCTAGACGATAGCCTATTTCCTAATCGCAGACCCTATCGTCAAATATCCATAACTTTCAATCCAGAACTCCAAAAATTTCAAACTTTATATCAATAAAAAGGTAAAAGAAAGATCTACAACTTTCATGAAGACAATTTTGACAAAATCTTCCTAGATCATTATAGTTTAATCATGGAGGTTTCAGACACATTTTTACCCCTTTTTCGCTTTTCTTTCTTTTATTCTAACCAACTTCTCTAACTTATCTTCTTTCACTATTTATCATTTAAACAATCTTTCTCATCTCAGACCATCATCTTATAACTATTTTCCCAACTCTAAATTCATTCTTTTGTTCATCTCTGAAAACACTCACATATTCACGTATATGCATACATTCTCAGTGAAGAGAAACAAAGCCTTCATTTCTGTTTTCTTTAAAATATGTCTGCATCTAGTTATACATATTTTCCACTACACTCATTCAGTTCCATCAAATCTTCCATATCATCTTAACTCATCTCTATATCACAAATTTATCTTTCACATTAACCCTTCACTTATTTTCGTTTCATGTCTCTAACCAGCAAAATTATTCACATATGTATACATATATACACAATGAAAAAGGAAAACAGAGCATATATGTCTCTACCACTTGCATAATTTCTGCACTCTTCTCATGCATATTTTCCTTGATATTTCTATTCAATAATCAACTCTACACTATCTGATAACAGAATAATTATCATATACAAAAATTACACATAAAAAATTTCATATCTTAAACCCTCGGTGTTCATGAAAAACACCCATTTTTCTTCATGATCATGCAATGAAAAATAAATCACCCTTTTAGTTTCATAAACCAACAACTCTTAAGGATTTACACAATACTTGTTAAAACTCCAAAATCTTCAAATATCGAGAAGCCCTAATTTTCATGCAACCACGTACTTCATCTTACAGATAGTTTGGGTCAGGTTTTCTCGAGGCAAAATAAATAGATAACAAAGTGGGAGTGGTAGAAGATAAGAGAAAGCAAAGTTTAACTTTGGTGGATATTTGATGAAAAACTCTGTGTATTAGAAAGAAACTTGAAGAAGATAGCTACGAAGAAGGTAACTAGGACAAGGATACTCTGCTTGGTCTTTCAAACTTAATCTTATAGTATAAGACTAACACCATTGTAAAGTAACTTAAAGTAAGTGACACTTGTCACTTATCTAGCTTCTAAAGCATTAACTATTTTCTCAATTAACTAATTTAATCTTCTCCCTATTTTTCTCCAATTTGTCTTTGGATTTTCAAAAATCATTATCTCTAAAGTTCTGAAGTCGACTCCCAAATTTCTTCATCATCATTTATTCTTTTTTTTATTTTCATTCACCAATTTACTTGCCAATTGGCATTTTTCCTAATCCAGTAATATTCAACAAATTCTAAAAATTCTCTTAAAATTCTCCAAAATTTCTAAATCAATACATATTTTCTCCACATCGATTTTCAATTCAATTAATCCACAATTCTCATATAATCACATTTATAATCAATTATACCCGGAATATGTCAATGGATGCATGTACAATTATTTTCATGTGCAAAAATTAAAAATTCATGTGTGTGTATGCTAACCTTATTCATGAGCATAAAATGCATTTTCTAATCTTTCATTGCTATTTTTCTCAATTACCGAAATCTAGGGCTCTAACCCTTGGTATGGGAACGGGATCTTATATTTCTCCCCTCCTTAATAAATTTCATCCTTGAAATTCTTTTCTGATTGATCATAAAGGTAAGGGTATTGTCTCCTCATATATTCCTATGTTTCCCATCAAACTTCATCAGTCAAACAATTTCTACCAAATGACCATAGTCAATAGACTCACAAGTCCTTCAATCACTTATTTAGTCATTCACTTTCTTAACTGATTCCTCATTATAATTAAGGTTACTAAAAAAAAATTTACTTCATAAGCTGACAATAAATCTTTGTCGGATCATATCATTATCTCTTAGCATATTCACATATCACATATTATATCCTTTTTCCTAATCTGACCACACCTTATACTCAATCTAAGTACACCTTGGCAAGGTGATTCTTTCAGAGACGTTTCATCTTTCATTTAATATTTCAGATCTCTTTAGTGTTACTACACTTAACTCTTATATCCATCACACTATAATCCATAAACTCGATGTTGATCCATCACATTCATTCATCTTTCTTGGTCCCGTTAAATTCTTATTACAGATTAATTTTACTCATCAATAGTATCTCGAATCAATTATGGCCTTCAACCATTTTTGGGCCCTATATTACTCTAGGTTTGGTAGCCTCTATATATGAATTTGTGTTATTCTTTTATTGAATTTTTTGTTCAAGTATCAGATACACACTAGCTTTACTAGGATAGTACTACTTTATCCATCATAATCTTCAAGTAACTTTATCCATTGTCTCAGTCTCGCATTCAATTCTTTCAACTCAGTACTTACCTCAACATTAAATGGTCTGTATATTTATATGTAGATCTGAAATCTTTCACTGTACATACAATGTCTCCAAGCTCTCAAGCAATCATTATTGTAGCAAGTTCTGCATTATATATCAAATAATCAACTCATGGGGCTTAATTGTCCCTATGTATACAAACTCACTTTATTTTGCTATATTAGATCGCATCCTAATCTTTGGTGTGAAGCATCATTGTATACTACATAATCTCCAATTCCCAATGATATTATTATCATTGATGTTATAATTCCTCAAAATTCTCTTTACATTCAATAGTCTATACAATTTACACAGTTTTCCTCAGACATTTTTTTCAAAAGCTAAGATCACTAAAAACCCCCTCAACAACTTCTGGTAATGTCTAATATATATAGCTAGTTCTAAAGATCTTCATATCTGTTCTAATTTCCTTGGAGTTTCTCACTTCATTATCACCTCAACTTTCTTTGGATCTCTTTAATCTTCAATACCATAATACTATCGGTGGCATTTGTTGACTTAAACAAACATTGCCAAAACTTTATATGCCCTTGATTAGTTCTCATAATTCCTTAAGTCACTAGTTCCTCAATGAGGTAATATTATCTCCTGTTATTTTCAATTTCCTAATTGACTTATCTTTCTCGAATGATTTTCTACATTCTTTAGATTTCCTCAGACTTCACATTGACTTATTCTAATGTCTGCTCATTCATACCAGTTTCTCCACACATTTCAATTCATTTGCAAACTTAACTTCCTGTGTTAGTAACACATTCATCAGATATAGTTGTATCTCCCATACCTATTTACACAATATATGACGTAGACCTACGTTCTCCTCACATTAGCAACAGCGTTATCTCAAATTCCAAAAATCCACTCACGTAGTTGGATACTTTACATCAAACAAAACGCATACACTCTCAGTAGTATTTTCTACCTCTTATGCTTGAGTCTCCACTAGGGATATGACTCCAATATTCACTTTTGAATCATTACTTATTCATTTCTGATTTGTTGCTTCATTGATCATTCTTAATTTGAATCATCTGGTTTACTGAACCTATCTCAATGAAATTCTTCTTTAAAAGAAGATTTCTTGCTATTATCCTCGATACTGCTCATGACATCCTTCTCAAGTAACTATTTTCTATGAGTACTTATCAGTCATTCTTAGTACCTCTAGAAGATCAATTTATGTCATAACTTATATGATCAGAACATCCTTTATAATAAGGCTTAGAGAGGTATTATGTAATTTCATTTACTCTAATAACTTGGTATATATCATCAAAATCATTACATCTTATCTAGAGATGTACTCATGATAATTCACCAATTAATAACATCCGCTAATGATACCTGGATTCTAATTGATTCTAGACAACATTTCTAGTTTTATGCCTGCCACGATCGGGGTAGACCTTTTCTTCGATCGTGACAAAACCAAATAATCTCAGCCATGATCGTAGGAACTGTACCAGGTTCGTGTCCTGTTTCTATTTCCTCGAATTCATTATATATAATAATTTCATTAACAATCTCAAATCTTTCCCAATTGATCACTATTAGCACTTTCACATCTTACTCTAATTCATCTTAGACTTTAAACTATAGGAACTATGACTAGCAATCATTCAATAAGTCATAGATTGCTTCCTATACCATCTCCACACATGTAGTATGTATAAGCTCAATATTCTCACTTATCATGGTGATCCCATTATCATATATGTATCACAATAATAAGTCAACTTAACCTTGACAACTTTTTCATATATCGTTATCATCATCTCTCCTTCCAATTTCCATATATCATCGTACCTACATATGTTCGCAATCAATTCAAAATCATAGATACATAAACACCCTGAAATTTTGATCTCAATTTGATAGACATATTCTTAGGCTAAATTATAACTCTTATCATATTTATCTGACATTCATTTCAAGTCCAAGTTTAACCTCTCCAGGTCATAGAAAATTTTGTTTTCATCCAACTTCTTTTATACACTTTAAATCTTGTCATTTCTACCTTATCTCTATTTTCCTGTATCAATCCATAACAATATATTAACATTTATCCCGTATTCAAGGATATATTACCCCAGTATAATATTGATGTTGTATTCCTGAATACATCCACCAATACGAATGTGTTGAATCTATATCTATCATATCTAACCATATATATTATTCCTCATTTTTATATATCCACAAACTTTCGTCCTCTCACATTTTGACAAATCATCATTTTCTTTCTCTCACTATTTATATCAGTTTAAACACTTATCAAATGCTCATGCGTGTGACTCAAACACATGCGACTCAGACTAGGGATCAGTTGCCACTGTATGCTAAGACATGTCTAAAACGCATTTACCTTAACACATATTTCAGAAAATGCCCATGTAAGATACTAAATTTGGGCTCTGATATCGAATTGTAGCACCCCACCCTCGCAAGACACGTGCCCAACATCTAAGTATGTCCAAGTGCAAATCCTGCAAAGGCAGCATGCTAAAACAGTCAAAACTCATTAAAACTCAGTATAATTTTTTATCATACACGTGTGCGGAAATTAATATTCAAATTCAGGCCCATACTTTTATTTCATAAAACTCAAAAACACAATTATTGTTATTACACTTTGATCAATCTCATTTGCCAACATTTACAATATCAAAAGCTATTACATGCTAAAATATTCAAATTCGCATTGTACAAAAATTTCAAAATATACAAATTGATACAAAAATAAGAAACTACAAATGCATACGTGAACTGATCCCGACCTCAATCTCTTACTTGAATGCAGTGTCTGTACTCTCGTTAGCCTAACCGGGTAACTCTTCTAAGCCTAAAAAATATTACAAATTTTGGGTGAGTTTTGCAAACTCAGTAAGTGACCATCCTCAATGGCTCACTCAGTCATATAACACACAATTCACATCATTTATTTGATAATCATATTAAATCACATACACTTGATCAATCGCTTCACATTTTACATTCAACACATTATAATCATTCATATCATGCATATGCATTGCACATGAGGCTCACTTTCCATTTGTTACTTTGTTGTGACCGAGTGCCTAAACTATCCCGTATCCATTGTAGATACCTGGCTTATTGATAATTGTCCTGTATCCGTTGAGGTTACCAGGCTTATTTTACATAGTGAGCCTTTGGCTCTTAATCACTTTCTGAGCTATAGGCTCTTTTTCACAGTTTGAGCTTTAAGCACTTTTTGGGTGGCTACTCTAGTCACAACTGCCTTTATCTTTCATGCATTCTTGTAATGAAATGCATCAATCGCATATGATTAATTATTCACTTTCGATTATTGTCGGACCTTAGTCTAGCATTCAACATTAAAGTTGAGAATCACTTTTCTTTCATATGCGGACGTTTAACAATCAAATCATGTGCCACTTACGTCATCAAATTCACATACAAGTAGCACTTTGATATCTTCACATTTAGCAAACCCCTCGAACATTCATTGTCCAAAATCAGAACAATCACATTCACATCTCATTCATAATCACAAAGTTCATAATATAAACAAACAAACAATAAAGTAAGACCATCTAGGTCTACTCACAGTACGCTCCAGATTAGCATTTGCTTCCAAGTTCTAGAATCGTCTGAATGTAGACGTTTATTCTGCACATCTAAATTATGTGATACCCATATTACACACACACATTAATAACTTTGCATAATTATAAGAATTTATTTATGCACAATTTGTTTATATAAAGACTATGCACAATAAATGCTTAATGACAATCTCAGGCATGTTATCCAATTACACAACTTGTGCTCATTTTCATTTCATAATACAGTCACTCCTCATTTATTTTTCTAGCAATATTCGCTCTCATAATAACAATTTCTCATTCACTTTAACTTGATACACATTACTCCTCTTCCTCGAATCACAACTTCAATCATATGATTATCTTTATTCCCAAACAAGCTCATACCTTTGGTATTTTTATATCAACAAGTCATTCACTAATGTTATTCCAACATTACATGATCACACATTATCCAAACTCTCATCTCTTCTTATAAATTCTCCAAAATTCTAGACCTTGGGGTCTGTTTTCCAAGATCAATTAGACAATGCAATTGAAGTAATTTTACAATACTATGTTCTGGAAAAATGTTCCCCATTGTCTTAGGTTTCTGATGACACCAAAATTGTTCAATTTGGTTCAGAAATATGAAAGTTATTCTCCCAATATTTTCAAACTATTCTCATTCTGAAACAGCATACTATACTCAACTCCCATCCATAAATTGAAAGTTTTAGAGACTGAATCAAAATGCAACTTCTTCAGATGATTTGTATCCCTATGTCTCTAGTTTACTTAAAATCAAAAATCATCTCATTTATAAATCTACAAATTAAGATATAACTGAAATACCCAAGCATATTCAGTGAAATCATACCAGTTCATACTATTCCAACAGATTCTCTCATTTTCATTCAATCACTCTTTTTCAAATCAATTCAGAATGCTATCAATTTTTTTTTTGGAGAGATATAATAATGTGTTAGGAACCTGTTGGTTCAAGAATCAAGTCATTTGGAGGTCTAGATAAGAATTTATGGTCGAAAGAAGCAAAACTGCTCTGTTTGCAAAATGCTTTCGGGTGTGACAAACAAGGACAAAAATGTTAGACTATTTGTAAACACACTCAATCAGACCCGTCCCATGTTTTACACTCGATCTCTCTCAATTGATTTCATATTGCTATGATTTTGGTGGAGAGTTAGAGCAATGTGTTACGAGTCCAGTGGTTCAAGTCTCACATCATTCAAAGGTCGAACGAAGGAGATATAGCCAAAATACTAAAGGATGTTCGTCAGCCTCCAACCTTCAAAGTCATGATCGTCTGAATAATAACGGGGTCACAATCATTTGGACGATAGCGGAGTCGCGATCGTCTGGATGATAGCGACTTTCCCAGTTGCATACCCTATCTTCAAACCTCCATAACTTTCAATCCAGAACTCTAAAAATTTCAAACTTTATATCAATAAAAAGCTAAAAGAAAGATCTACAACTTTTGTGAAGACAATTTTGTCAAAATCTTCCTAAATCAATACAAATTAATCATGGAAGTTTCAGACATATTTTTACTGTTGGATCCCGTTTCCGGAACCCAACCTCGGATTCAAAATCGATAAACCATAAGAGGCGAAAGCGAAATCAAAGAGAGCGAAATCCAAAGAAAATCAAATTGGAGCTCGTGCGGAAGCAAACGCAAGAAATCTAAATCCGAAAGAACGGATCACAAAGCGAAGAACCAAATCGAATCG
>JANZLC010000002.1:11441713-11464540 GCA_026413385.1 Erythroxylum gracilipes | reverse complement strand
AGGAAGGATGAGATTATTAGAAGCTTTTCAATAATCATAACTAATCTATTGTGGGATTCGGATTTATTCTTTGTTTCAATGATCAACCGTAGAACTTGAATGAGATTACCTTGTTTGATGCTATTAATCTTATTTCTTTTCAATCTAAATTTATTTGCTTGCCATTTATTAATTTTAGTATTTTCAATTATCAGTCACAAAACTCCCTTTTCTAGTTCTTGATTCCCTGGTTGTCAATAGGATTGATTAATCTACAGTCTCTGTGGATACAACTCTACTTGCTCTAACTATAATTTAATTGATTTTTCAGGAGTAGATTTTATTTTTGGTGGATTTGACACCTATCAAATTTTGGCGCCATTGCCGGGGACTGGTTTGATTGAGTTTTTTCCTTTTATGACTAGGCCTGATCATGTAGGAGCACTGCAGTATGATTTTGAAATAGATAAGATGGCAAAGAAGCTGAGGAAAGAAGCAAGGTTACGAAAGCTAACATCTTCTACTGCGATTTCAGTGACCGAAGAACAAACAGCCCCTGAATCACTTTACCTTTTTAGCGAATCAGATTCAGAAAAAGAGATGGCTTAAGACAATCGCACTTTGAGAGAGTTAGCAACCCCCCTGTCAATCAGCAGCTATTATGCATTACTTACCCCAATTTAGAGGCTCCTTTCGAATTGAAATCGGGCTTGATCCATCTGCTGCCTACTTTTCGTGGATTAGAGAACGAAGACTCTCATAAACATCTCAAAAAATTTCATGTTGTTTGTTCAACCATGAAACCACAAGGAGCGACAGAGGAGTAAATTAAATTGGGGGCCTTTCCGTTTTCCCTAGCTGATGCATCCAAGGAATGGTTGTTCTACTTACCCCCTGGGACTATTAATTCATGGACAAATATGGTGAATATTTTCCTAGATAAAATTTTCCTTATCTCCCGTGCCGCTGGGATTCGAAGAGATATTTGTGGGATTAAGCAAAGGGATTCAGAAATCTTCATGAGTATTGGGAGCGATTCAAGAGATTATATGTCAGCTGCCCCCAACATGGGATATCAGATCAAGCCCTTATTCAGTATTTTTATGAAGGGCTATTATCTATGGAGAGGAGAATGATGGATGTTGTAAGTGGAGGAGCCATTTTCAATAAGTCACCATAAGCAGCTCGAGATTTAATTTCTACGTTGGTCCAATACATGGAAAGGAAACATTGGCTTGTCTCAAAACATTAAGGAAATGGCACATAGATTTATTACCGGTTGAATTTACAATTCAAACGGATTCTAAGTATTTATGTGGATTCATTAGATACAACATTCGATCCAATTACAATCAGGGTCGTCTTATAAGATGGCAACTTGAATTGAATCAATATACTTTTATGGCTCAATATATTAAAACTATTACAATTTTCTTGCAGATATACTTACTCGCGAATGGAAATAGTCATCAAATAGCTAAAGGAGACATTAACCCTCAAGGAATTAGAACTTGTAGAGTTACAACACAAAACCATCCTTGTTAGCAAAGAAATCAATCGCTTTAGAACTACCATTACTCTCCTTGAAGAACAAGACAATTCAAACCATATTTCATCAGTAGCAACTCAACAATCACCATCTTCTAGTAGTCAACCAACTAGACCCAAAACACCATCTTCCTCATTAGAAATATTTCCCTAACCAGAAATAGCACCCAAACAATCATTACCCCAAAAGCAGCAAGAGCAACATGAATCCAAGTTTTATGTTATCTATAATGGACCAATGGCAGGTATCTATGATCAATGGCATCAAGCAGCAATTCATATTACTGGAAAAAGAATCATTATACATAAGTGTTTTCCCACCAGAACTGAAGCAGAAAAATCACTACAAGAATTCAGAAATCTACCACTTCGTCCTCAATACAAGACATTACTAACCACTTCATCTAATATTCCTACTAACATGCAAACCTTAGGAAAGTCCATCGATTTAGAAAGAATCAATAATCTCCAATCAAGAGCAGTACAAGAAGGAGGCCGAGTACTCACATCAGAAATGTTTTGTGATTGTTTCTAAGCACTCAACAAATGGACTGACGAAATGAAGAAATTTTAATATTATCCACAGAATCGAGGAAGATATGGACCAAAAGTAATCACCTTCCCCGGAGATGGACCAAAAGCAATCATCTTCTCCACTAACTACTTATTTATTATTTTATAGTGGACTCATTGACACCATTTATATTTAAGATCTACAACTCTTATCAAATTTTCCAATCGGTTTTACTCATACAGTCAAAAATTACAAGGAAAGATTTGCTAAGGACCGCGAAATATTATATCAAAGTAAATAGCAGTTACCCTATTTTTGAGGAATCAGACACCTGCACCATGGCAACAATCAAACTACAACAAATTGCTTATTTACAAATTGGAGTTAGCAATGGTATTTATCCACCATTAGACGAACCACCAAGATATGAATTCCATTGTGACACAATTAATAATCTCAACCTCAATTGCTTAGAAGGCGTTTTTAGTCAATGCAATCGCATCAACAAGGAGTCATTATTAAAAATTAACTATAAAGGACTACAGATGATCATGCTCTCAGCATACAAGGCAGCTGTCAGACTCAAAGCAATCAATATTATTCAACAGTTCAGTCAACCTTTCACTCATATGGATGGAATCTTTGCACAACTTACGAATTTATGGAAGTATGCCATTTGTAAGCAGCTACGAGAATATCCAGTTCATCACTGTTTGCATTGTCCTACTACATCCAAAGCCGTCAATTAACCACAGGAAAAAGAAGACACCACCGACAAAGCACTTATTATCATTGAAGAGTAAAAAGAATCAACCGACGCAAACAGACAAGTATGTAGGTCCACTTTTGTGACCACATTTGTAAAAAATGTAAATTATTGTATGATAATGTCTTTACTTTTAACTTTTACTTTTACTTTTTCTTTATTTCAAGTCGGTTAGCCTCTTTGTTTTTGGCCTTTAGTGCTTTTAGTTTTGTATAAATGTAATCTCTGAGCTTTCAGTTTAGCATAAGAAACTAAATAACATTCTCTTTGCTCAATCATTCCTCTTCGCAATTTCGCCTAGGATTGGCATTCAAGCGTAAACAGAAACGGTATGTGCAAGCAGTCTTTTGTTTAGCTTTTTATCACATATAGAATTATAATATCATTCATCATATTATTTCTCTTTCTTTTATCAGTATCATATTCATCATGGCAACAAGTTATTTTGAAAGAAAATGACAACTCAAAGCACTTATAGCAAGCACTTATGTTAGAGAAGCAGAATTAGACGCACTACTTATCAAATATCATGCACGAAGCAAGTCAGCACATAGCACTTACATAGATACCATCTATATTCAACCAGTAGATTATCCTTTATATGAACAAGCCGAGGCTATCAAGAAAGCAGCATTTCAGAGTATGAAGGACACAACTAAACTTATTGAATTAGTTCAAGAACTTCTCACTGATTTTCACCAACTTCGGAACTATTATGTATCGTTAATTAAGCAACTTATTGATTCATAAAATGTATTTTGATTTCAGAAGACAATTGAAGCAATTAATCCAAGTTTATTATCAAATCGAAGAAGAACAATTGCAATATATGAAAGAATATAAGAAACAAATCCAATTAGCTAAAGACAATCAGAATAACCAACTCTTATTAGAAGCACGACAATTATTAGCACAAACTCAATATGTTTATCATTCTGTTAAGAAGGATAGAAAAGAAGCTTAAGATCACATCAAGTATTTAATTGATTAATCATGACCTCATGCATACTTTATTTTATTAATTATTATTTACATTGTTTGATTATCTTATTACAATATGCACTTTGTTTACTTTATATTCAGCCTTTATTATTCTTTCTTTATCTTAGTCTAATCTTTATTCGCCCTTTTGATTTAGAAGATCATTATTTTTACACTAATATGGATTATATAGAAATTAGTTTAGATTTTTTATGGAGAAAAATATTTAACCTTAATACTAATATTCAGTATATAAAATAGAAGAAGATTCAGAAGACGACACTATAATAGAAGATTACTAGATTAATGACTTGTCCTATTTGTAATGATTTAGACGAACAAATTATAATTATGCAAGATAAAATTAGTCACTATTTAGATCATATACAGTATAATGAAACACGTATTAATTATCTCATCTTTGTAAGCATAAATCGAATAGGTCAAAGACCCTATGAAAAACATTTAGCAGTAGTTCAACAATTACATCAGTTATATACAGAACACCTAAATACATTGGAAAACATTAAGATTAATCATCAGGTCTATCATTCTTAAAGATAATCATGATTGACGTAGTCAAGACCGAAAAAGATTCAACTATCTTAGATGTAGATACATTAGAACTTACTGAATCATCAAGGACATTTCATGTCGCTACTTTATTATCCCAAGATAAACAAAAACAAATAGCCAAAATTCAGCTAGATTTAAAACTAGGTTAAGATATACACAAATCAGTCATTCAAAAATTCTTTAATTGTCAAAATATTATTTACTACGGAAAAATGATTTATGAAACACCCGTTAGAATTGATCAATGTAATGGGCATATTAGAATTAGTCTAATAGATTAAGAACAGATAACCAGACAATTACAACAATTACTTGAAATAAACGAAAGAAAATAGGATATATTCACCTCTCCACTATTCAAATTTTATTAAAATCTACTTTTCAAGAAGGTATTGATTCACCTATAAGAATGACAATTCTAGATGAACGAATGACTAATGTCAATGATCAAATTATTGGAATGATGAGCAGAAACTTAGCCTATGGAAAAATAAAATTCAATACTCGATTAAAACTAGGAATCCCTTTATTATCCTCTGATTTACAAGATACCATTACTATTGCATATAAATTTTACAAATAAGATTTAATGATTTTAGGACAATACCCCTTTTCAATTAGTTATCAAATTAGTTATGCTTTAACCAACTCTCATCATAGTATCAAATTTAAAAATACAAATCAAATCTATATAGATCAACTTTTTCATGATGTAGCAAAAGTAGGAACCAAATTTCACACAAAATTAAGACCACTTCCTGCTATACAATATCCAATTATAAGTCAACCCATTAATCGAAGACATTCTTTTACTAAAAACCATCTACTAGCTTTCCTTTATTAAATAGATCTCAATCAGTTCGCATAAGTAGACCTCTTCGTTTTATTGAACCTACACATAAAGAACCAATTAGGATTATCGATCCAATAATTGACCAAAATAAAAAACAATTAGATACCATTCAAAATCAAATTACTGATCTCACGACTTATTTATAACAAACATTATGACTACCTTAACCCAACAAATCAATGAAATTAGTTTACATCAAACACAACTAGAAACAAAAATAGACCTACTACGCAAAACACAAACCGAGATTTTAACTCAATTAGAACAAATAAATCAACAAGATTTTAACTCAATTAGAACAAATAAATCAACAGCTCAAAATATTAGATCAAAAATTGACAATTCCACAATAATTGACAATTCCGCACAACAATCCCAAAGTGGTATCAAGAGATAGTAATTACTAAAAAAACCATGGAAAATTTACTGTACAATCTGTACTTTATTAAGACACACTATTCAGGAACAACAATCATTAGTAATCAAATATCTACATGAGACTCGTGAAGCATCAGATAATTTAATTCATTATATTAGTACCCCTCGTTCCTCTAATGATCCCTCAACAGTATCATTAGAAAATGAATTAGCAGCAGTAAGAATAATCTATCAATTTGTTTCAAATGAATTACAATTTTATGAACAATTATTAAGCCAACATCAACGTTTAAACCATCCATAAATGGAACCCTTGATCACTATTAATAATAATGAAGAACAAGAGCAGCCAATAGAAGATGTAGAATGACATATTCAATAACAGTTAGCTGAACAACATCATTAGTCCAAAAGTTACATCTTACATCCGATGATAGCACTAAACAACTCTTTACTACTATTACTCAAAATCAAGATAAGAATCCTAAAACTGAAAAAGTTGAAGTTATCTTTGGATATGAATCAGATCAAGAATATGTCGAAGACAAAAAACCTGAAAGTAGTATATTTAGAGAATTAAAAATAAAAGACAAAATCATTGGAGATAAAAGGAAAAAGGATTTTCAACCACATAATTATCAATGGACAGAAGACTCTGATTTTCTTAATCAACAAGGTTATTATTATAAAGGATCAAAAGTACGAAATGATGAAGACTCTGATTAGGAGCATACTCGAATATTAGATTTAGATTGTGCTACAAATGCTGAAGAATTAATTTTCGAATGGTCTATAGGAGCATACTCGAATATTAGATTTAGATTGTGCTACAAATGCTGAAGAATTAATTTTCGAATGGTCTAATAGAATTAAATTATTATTACAACTAGAAAAACCTTTTGGAGATTTACATGAAAAAGATACAATATGAAATTTTACTGTTTATAAAACTACAGGAGTAGTACAAAGTTTTCTTCAAGAAAATAAAAAAGCATTAAGAAGTATATCCCATTTCCAAGCTACTACAACAGATGTAGACACTTTTTATATTATTGGCGGTGAAATATATAAAGAATTTTTAGGCAAGGATAGAGGAATACATAAAGAAGAAGCAGCTCAAGCAAAAAGATTAAAAGTTTTAAGACATTTAAATAATATGAGAATTTGTGATATCTATTATTTAGAAAATTATATTTGTGAATTTAAAAAATATTACTATAAATTATTAAGATATGAACAAGAATGTATATACACATTTTTATTCAAAAATTACCATATTCTATGAATGTCAAAATCAAGCAAAAATTTCAAGAATGAACTGACAATCATACAATTGCCCATAATTTAGGAAGAGCTATTTTACTTACTCAGGAATTTGTAAGTGAACAATGTTTAGAAACAATACTTAAGAAAACCTTAAAACATAAATACATACAACCTTTCTGTGCTCCAAATGTAGAAGTATCACAACAATATGGATGTGAACCAATAAAATATAAAAAGCATAAAAAACATATACGACAAAATTATTATTATTATAAATTTTGTATTTAATTATTATTATTAGTATTAAATAAAAATTTTGTATTTAATAATAATAATTATTATTATTATTATTATAAATTTTGTACTTATTATTATTATTTATTATTATTTTGTTTTGTTTTGTTTTCATTTTATTATTCATTTTATTATACGAAATTAATTATCTTATTATTATTATTATTGTTATTATAAATTTTGTATTTATTATTATTATTATTATTCGATATTAATTTTTTATTGTTGTTATTATTATTATTTGTTAACTTTTTTACTAATACAAATCATTCGTTTTAAAATAATCAATGAATTATATATTTCCAATCATATAAAACTACAGGGGTATTTTCGTCATTTGTACTATTTTAATGTTCTGTCCACTGCAACCAAACACATTTCTGTCCTCGAGACGGAGACAGTTTTTTTGTTCTGTCAATCACAACTAAACACCTCACTGTCTCCAAATTTTGTTCTATTCTGTCTCCAAATTTTTGTCTCGTTCCGTCTCTGTATACTGGAGACAGTAACCAAACGCAATGTTACTATTGCAAACAAAAAGGGCCTCAATAAGCAGCCTTGGCATAGCCTAGTATCGATAGAAAAATGCTCCGTATCTCCTCCTATCATCCTTACTCTAGTTTTTATACTTTCATAAATATCTCTAACATAGCTTATATATGGGTCATAGAAACTCCTTTAATTTCTAAACACCTCTACATGATTTTCCTTGGCACCTTGCTACAATCCTTTTCTAAGTCAATAAAAATCACGTGTAGGTTATGATGTCTTTCCCTGTGATATTCCATTAATCCTCCAAGGAGACGTATATCATATGTCGTGGACCTTCTTGGTTTGGACCAAACTGATTCTCCTATGCAACCTTTCTCACTCTCTTCTTAATTATCTTCTGTCATAACTTTACAATGTGACAAAGTAGTTTGATGCCTCTATAGTTTTTATAACTTTGGATGTCCCTTTTATTCTTGTATAGAGGAATTAGCATACTAAGTCTTTACTCATCTGGCAATCTAGCAGACTTAAGGATCACATAAAAAGCTTATCTAGCCAAGTAAGACCCTCTTCCTAGGACTCTTTCACACATCTATGGCTATCTCATCAGGCCCTACTGTCCTTCCACTCTTCATCTCGTTTAAACTATTTTAATTTCTTCCCTTATTATTTGCTAATAATAAGTAAAGTTATAATACATCTTGAATATGCTAAGATCACCTAAAGAGATATTGTCCTCATTACAAATGTTGTAGAAGTATCTCTGTCATCTTTTATTAATGTCATTTTAGCCACGAGCACCCACACTACTTCATCTTTTATAAATGAACTTCCTCTAAATCTCTCACTTTCCGTTCCCTAGCTCTCTACAACATAAATATATCCTTTTATCTAAGCATTCAAGTGATAATTGATGAAAGTCTAATCCCATTAAATTTTTCATTAACTTAGATCTTGTTTGAACATTTTGAAAATGTTATGGTTGAAATTGGATGCTTTAAATTTTAGGGTTCAAGTTGTATTCTGCTGACAATGTTAGGATTTAAATTATACTTTTAACTTATTTTATTTGAACTTTCATGGTATCAAATATATTGGTTAATTTTTTTCCTTTCCTCCGTGCTCTTTTTATTTTATATTTCTCATTTATTTCCATTGTCAACCATAAATTTTATTTTTCTACCACCAGTTTGATTAGCCATCTTCCAAAGTATTACCCAACCTCTAGCCAGCTTCAACCCATCTCTAAACATCGATCCACTATAGTTTTCTTTTCTTATTCATGCCTTCAAATGCCATTTGTCTAATTATTGATTAAATTTTAGTGACCTCTATTTTTTTTTCTTGACCTGCTCTTTGTTTTTGTTGCCAATATAGTCCATCAGTGGCTTTCAAGTAGGAGCAGCAGTTAACATACCATATGCATTAAGGTTCTAGCTATTTGTATTCTAAATTGCGTCTCATGTTGTTGAAAATGAAGAATTAAAAGCCATTTGTAACCTTTTGTTCCTATCCTAATTCTATCATTTGCTCGATATTGAGTAAATTTCTGGCCATATAGATTACTTCTCATTTGTTTCATTTAGAGCATTGTTTTGGTTTTTTTTTTTTTGGTAATTCAGTGAATTTATAAATAAATAATGGTATGTATAGGGAGGGTGCCAATCTCTTATCTATAACAAAAGAAACCTAACATATGAGCATGAGGGACCCTAAACTTGTTCCCCATGCCTACACAACCATGACAACAACCTAAAACATATTAACCCACAAGACTAACTTCTAGTAGGTTACCAAGATTACAATAATTCCTTGTAGTAGGTTATGTAACCTACACTAATCAAGACTAACTTCTAACTCATAATTAGAGAGATACACATTAGGATAGAATTTAATGCATTTCCAGATCACATTGTTATCTTATTTGTATAGAATTACCGAAGTGCAGAGGAAGGAGAGAGTTCAACTCTCATCCAACTTCCTTTGTATCTCTAATCTAGTCCTCTAGCTTTTAAGATACCCATTAGGGGTTTGAGCTTTCCTAATGTTGAGTTGCCCAAGGAGTGAATTGTTGAAACTTGTGACACCATGCTCTTCAAGACTTTTTAGAGACTGAGGCAGTCCTGTATAATCCTCTCTTACCTGATGCTTGCATTCGGTGTAACCTCCTACCAAGCTTACATGGCTTTACAACTTCCACTCTTGTCTTTTTTTATTAACAGCCTATCTCTTAGCAGGTAGCTGGGATCGCCATTGAATTTGATTACCAACGAGGGAGTGAGCTTATGAGTACCCGACCCAACTAGTACCTGCAAAAAAAAAAAGAAAAGAAAACAATCTAAAACCACAATTTACCTACTCTTAGTGTTTGAGCAAAGTTGTTCCATTACTTGGAAGATCACTTTAGTGTTGATGCTCCCCACTTCCATAGTTATGTCTTTGAAGGTTTTGAGGTTTTTCTTGGACCATATGTTATACATAACAATAGATAGAAAGATGGTAAATGTGTTGAGGTCAATGTTTCTGTGACTTTGGGGTTGGTTGAACCAATTTAAAATGGATTGCTGATTTGATAGGTTTGGAATGTTTATCTGAAAGTAGCTAAGGCAGTGTAACCATACTGATTTTGAAAAGGAGCATTCAAAGAAGAGGTGGTTAGGGACAAAGGTATGAAGTAACTGATCTCTTATTTGCAGCTTATTAAGGAAAGAAAACCACAAGATAAAGACATATCTTAGGTTTGTACCTTTATGCCACACCAATTTATAACAAGGTACTTTCGGATAAGGAGGTCTCATCAAAGTGTATGCTCAAACATTGGTGTAAGTTTTTGTGGGGCTGGCAATCTATTCTAGCCTATCCAGTTGAGACCCATCAGGTTGATACGTTAATGGCTCTAGCATACGAATGGCCTCAATTGTGGCATCTTTCCAGTTCCATACATTGTCTCTGATAACAACAGCTACTTGTGCATTCATTGGAAATTCTGAACCATTGATAATTCTTGGAGTTGAGAGATCCTTTAGTATTATTCCATGATGCCAAGTGTCCTGTCATAAGAAAGTTGAAACACCATTCCCTATCCTAAATCTGAAATGATTCCTAATAGTATTCCTAACCTGGAGAAGTTTCATCCAACTCTAAGAGCTATTGTTTATAGTTGGGCATTCCAGAAGTTATTCCTTCTAAGAATAATGGTGTGAACCCACTTAACCCACAAAGCTTCCCTATCATTAAGGAGGACCCATATCGTTTTACCTTATTCCAAGTAGATAAATATTTAACCCCAGACCACCCTCCTTTTTAGGCCTACATAGATCAGGCCACTTGACCTTTGCATGAGTTTTATACACAACCTTCCCAAACCACAAGAAGTTCCTAAGTTTAGACTCTATTTCCTTAATGATAAAGGTAGGAAGAATGAAATGGCTAGCCTAATAGACCTGAAAATTAGACAGAACAAAAATTACCAACTGAAGCCTACCAGCATAAGACAGAGCCTTATAAGTCCATTTGTTAATTCTAGAATCAATTTTTCAAACAACGGGATACAGTCTCTCCTAGTCAATCTTCCTGCTCAAAAAGGTACACCTAGATATTTCATAGGTAGTTGACCTCTTTTAAGACCCAAAAGAATTTCCAACTGAATGGCCAAATGATCCATATCAGGAGATAAAAAGAACTGACTCTTGTTAATATTCATTTCCAAATCAGAGAAATTAGAGAAAGTGCTCAAGTTTCACTGAGGTCAAACCAGTATGACAAAACATTAATAGATCATCAGCAAATAAAAGATGGAAAAGTTTGAAAGCTTTGCATCTCTAGTGGAATTTTAAAGTAGGATTTTCTATTATCGAACCATTCAGAATCCTAGAAAGGACCTCCATACAGATAATAAACAGGTACGGAGAGAGAGGATCTTAACCTTGATTTCCCACAAAAAAAATTTGTAGGAGACCCATTAATAAGGATAGGGTATGAAAGAGAGGTTAGACACTCTTCAATCCACTTAATAAACATAGGAGGGAGTTCTACATCTAGGAGCACCTTGAGGAGAAAATCCCACTGAATAGAATCATAAGCTTTTTCCAAGTCTATTTTAAAAGCATATCTCTTATGGTTATTAGAAAGGTGATAGTTCTTGAAAATTTCTTGAGCTAAAAGAATGTTGTCCCCTATATGACGTTTTTTATGAAAGCACTTTGGCTTGGGCTGATGATGAGAGAAATTTTTGTATAAGTCTATTAGACATGATTTTTGTGCTCACCTTGTAAATCATATTACAATAGGACATAGGTCTATAGTCCAACACAGTAGAAGGTTGGTTCTTCTTAGGAACAAGAGTAATAAAGGTTTAATTAAGCTCTTTGAGGAGCCTCCCATATTGGAAAAAGTCTTGGATTGCGCTAGTGATCTCATTACCAATTATATTCCAAGTGTGTTTAAAGGAAAACTCATTGAACCCATCCGAACCAGGGGCCTTATTCAGATTGAAAGAAAAGAAAACTTCCCTAATCTCCTAAGATGTAACTTCAGCTACAAAATTGTTTCTAAGGTTCTCAGGATGGGGAAAAAGAGGTGTTACATACTCTTTTGCAGATGCTATGTCTTTCTTTTTTCCAAGAGAGTTTTGAAAGAAAGCCAGAAAGGAATATTGGATTTCTTCTAAATCAGTAATCCTTTGGCCATTTCTCACCAGTAAGGAGTGGATAGTGTTTCTGTTCCTATTTGACAAGATGGAATTAGGGAAGAACCTGGTGTTTCTATCCCCCTCCCTAAGCCATTTAACAGAGGAATATTGTTTGTAAAAGGATTTTTGATCATTTAAAGCATTAAATAGATTGGTCATAACCTCATGCTCTTCGGTAGCTAAATTGAGTCCTATTAGGAAAAATCCTCATTTAGTCTTGGATGTTATTCAAGACAGCTTGACAAGCCTCAACTCAGTCATTAATATCACCTACCTGAACTAAGTTTAGGGATTTGAGAGCATTTTTTACTAGTTTGAGCTTTGACATAACACAGAACATAGGAGTCACTCGGATTTGAGTATTCCAAGCCTCTTCTATTTTCTAAAGGAAGTTAGGTTGAAAGGCTAGGAAGTTTGAAAATCTGAAAGGTGAAGATCTTCTCTTGAGGAAAATATAAGTCCTTATCACTCTAGGAGAGTGGTATGAAATATTAGGGTTAAGGATCTAGGAAATTGATAACTCCACTTCGAGTTGATAAGAGCTCTATCTAGTTTTCTAGCTATGTGGAGATCACCAGATTGCTTATTGGACCATGTAAAATTTAGACCACTACAGTTAAGATCATACACACCACATTCCTCTACAAACTTCCTAAAGTCTCTCATACCACTAATAGCCGAGGAACTAAGGGGTTCACCTTCATGAGAAAACATAATAGTATTAAAGTCACTAACCAAAATCCATGGGTGGTTCCCAACTATGAGTTTGATGATTGAAAGGGTAGCCCAAAGATTTTTCCTATGATTGAGGTTATTAGAGAGATAAATACAAGTAATAAAGAAAACATAATCACAATTCAAAGGGGACACCTCCAAAAGAATCAGTTGGTCAGTAGTAATAATAGCGGAGCACAAGTAACGATCTAGGTTCCAAATTACCACTAACCTGGCACAAGAAGCTTGATCTAAATTACTACAGAAATGTCATCTAGGAAACATAGCAGAGCAAATATTATTCAAAAGGAAAAGAGACTTAATCCTAGATTCTATCAAACACACAAAAGAAGCAACATCATCTTATGGAAGGATTTCACAGTTTTTACGATTTTTAAGACCTCCAATATTCCAAAACCTTAGATCCATAACTGAAAACACTAAGACAAAACTACTGCTTTTGTTTCCTTCTAGATTTCCTACCTTTCCTAATGGTAAAATCCCCCTCTTCCCCTTCCATCAAACCCGAGCTCTAGGCATCAATATAATTATTAGGAACCATATCATATTTAGTAAAGGCAATAGAAGTACCTGATTCGCTTACACTAGGACAATCAACATCTTCAAGGTTTACATTAGGATCATCCTGCTTCTGTTGCACTTCTTTGCCTTTACTTTGCTCAATTGGGGTTTCAGTTATTCTGCTCTCCTTAAGACTAACTTTTACCTTTTCAGGACTTTGCTCTTGACCACTCTCCATATGTTGGTTTCCACTTATAGGCTTAGAATTATTTTCCTTTTCCAACTCTACTTGAGTCCCAGTTTCAAATATATGACTTGTTGGTTGCCATTCCTTTTTCTATGTTACCTTCTCAGGTTTCCATTCATATTTTATTGCAAGCTCCCTAAATGTCATTTTTCCTTCATCATTATAAGTTGCCAACTGAAATGATGAAGGCCAGCTCCTTTCCAAATCTAGTTTTACACACAGTCTATTGTATAGGATTCTGGAAATTTTTGCTGTGTGGGAATCTATAAGCAAAGGATGTCCAACTGCACTAGCAATCCTTCCCAACCTGTCATTGTTCCAATACTCATATGGAATATTGTGGAGTCTTATCTAGATAAGGGCAAACCTAACATCCTCATACTCCCCCACATTCAAACTCCATTCCGTAAGAACAAGGGCTTCCCTAAGATATGCCAGGGTCCCTTTTCCAGCACCTCATTCAACCCACATTCATAATCAAACTTGAAAAGAAATTTGATTGAGCTAGTCACTAAAATTTGTTTAGACAGGGCTCTCTGAACCATTGGGAAGGCAGGGTGCTTACCAATGAAGAAGCCTATTAAGGCATGACAAAACCTCCTTGCTCCTTTTTGAGCTAACTCTGGCGGTGGGATAACGAAGATTTGATCCTCCTTGATTTCCAAGGGGTATTAGGCCAATGTCATGATGCTTGAGGTTCCTCCGCTCTATTAGCAACAATGGATTTCCAAGTTTTTGGAAGAGATTTCAGATAAGATTTTTGGTCTTAGGTGTTTAAGGGAATCTCTGGACCAGTTGGTGCATCGGACAACTGGCAAAAGTTTTGCAATCCTATAGGCACCTTAACAGAGGGGATGTTGGGGCAATTTGGATCAATATTTTTGGAATTAGGGATTGATGAATGGGTCGAAAGGGGAATTTTAGGAGATGGCACAAGGTTCGGGCTAAGGGTGCATAAGAAGGAGATGGGGGAGAAGAAGAAGAAGAAGCCATGGAGGATAGGGTCACAAACTCACCGGTGATCTGTGAAGTAATGGACTCTCTGCTATTTCTCTCTCTCACATCGCTCTCTCTCTCCGGGGTTTCATTTTCGTCGTTAGCTTTTAGGTGTTTTGGTATATTTGTTCTTGACATTTTCTCATCTACCACATATCGTAGATTTTGGTTCAACTGAACTAATCTAGCTAATTTAATACCCATTTCTATTCCTACTATTGTGGACAAATTTGATATTGCAAAACTTGTTGCAGTTGTCTAATTGGCTCAAACTATAATTTTATGTGTAAAAAATGAAAAGTTTTTTAATGGGTTGCAAGCTTTGATGTATTGTTACAAGAGATATCACTAAGCTAGCTAAAGAGGTAAAGGAAACTGATACAAAATTTACAGATCATTTTAAATATTAGGATCATAAAAATTATTAGATCATATAATAACTCTATTTCATCCATTCATATTAAATTTGTTGATTATGAAACTGTAGAAAATTGGAGATTTTTTGGCTAATTGAAACTGAAGGATTTGCACACTATTACAAATTATGGACTACTCTTCATAATTTAAAATTGAAGGTTAGTTAGTTTATAAGTGACTTTTTTTTGTTCAACCAATTTGGAATCAAATATCTGAGGCCAAAATTATTAGAGATCATCTGCATCTCATTCAACTTATTCCTCATTCTTATCTCTATTGGTTAGTTTAAAGCATAAATAAATGTTAATTTTTCCCTCTTATTGCCAGGTATATGATTCGAAAATATATCAAATTATTGGGATATGACATAAGATATGTCAATTATTTGAGGTTATATCTCTTAATCCTTCTTTAAAACTTGTGTCTATAGTAATAACTACCAATTCCTCCATTCATTATTAGCTAGTTTATCTCCTCCTTGCATCTTATCTTTTGATGTGATTTGTATACTTTGATACATTAAAGGAACTCTTTTCTGTGGATTACATTTATCGGCTACCTCTTCTTTGGTATCGTCTAGTTATTGTAATGTTGACTAGACTAGCAATCTAACAAATCGTCGTTCTATTACTAAATATTGTTTCTTCTAAAGTGATTCTCTTATCTCTTGATGTAGCAAAAAGTAAGATGTTATTGCTCAGTTTAGTACCAAATCTAAATATCATATTTTTGTTAATGCTATATCAGAATTACTTTAGTTTCAATGGTTATTAACTAATATAAGTGCACATTCTTCTGCCACTTTGCTTCATTATGATAATAGAAGTGCTATACAAATTTCTTATAATGACATTTTTAATGATCATACAAAATATGTTGGAATTGATTGCCACTTTAAACGTTATCATGTTACTCAAGGTATTATACATCTTCTCTTTGTCTTATTGACCAACCAAACAATCGATATATATATTTATCGAAACACATCTTCCAACGCAACACATCTTTCAACGCATTTTCAAGATTTACTCGACAAACTAAAGTTTGTATTCAGGGATGGCAATGAAGCTCGACTTGATTCTTTTAAAAAAAGCAAAATGACATTGTTTTACTTTACCATGCTCGGGCACCCTAAGCCTAGCTTGAGACCCAACATAGTGGGTTCAAGCCCTATTGCCATCCTTATTGGCATCTACTATCCCTTCTTAATTTTGAGGGAGAAGTTGTCAAGATTAAGATTAAGATTAGACAAAATCTTATCAGGTTATTCTTGTGTATTCCATGTGTTAAAATTAACATTAATTTAAATTCTAACAAAATATTTTTGTATATCTTGTACATATTTACGTATATCAGGAATAGTTTATAACCTTATTTATAAATATGTTGTATCTTAGACAATGAAAATCAATCAAAATAAATTATTTTCTCTTGTATTTTATTTCAAAATAACACCTGATTGGTTGTCAATCTAGAAAAATATATTAAAAAGACTAAAAGGAGAAGAATGCCCAATGATGAGTAAATTTATATTTATTATGAAAAGTAAAAAACTAACATGAAAAGGAGAAAGATACAGAAGAAAAAGAAAACAATTCTGATTTCTGTACAGTTTCTACGTAGAAGAACTGAACCTAAACCGTGCAAGTTAAAAATGGTAGTAAGTTATAAAATAACAGAAATGAGTAATACGAATGGACATCAAGTTAAATTTGATAACAATTTCTGGGAAGATTGTTATCGAGTTTTTTTTTTTTTTTTTGGAGTGAATGAGAGGTTGCTAACATTTTAGCCTCAATATAAATGTGTTTTTTTTTTTTCATGAGGAGGGAGGAATATTAGTCTGTCACTGTAATCCCTTCAATCCTATCCTTGCATGTCACGAGTCACGATCATCGCTTGAAGAAAGCGTAATTGTTTTCAAATCGTGTTTGTAAACATAAACGTGCTTTTTTTCATGACGAGGGAGGAATGTTAGCCTTTTACCGTTGTCCCTCCCATCCTATCCTTGTTTGGCGTGAAGGGTGAATCACGATAGTCGAATGAGAAAAATGGGCGTGAAGAAAGTGGAATATGCGAGCAAATGTCCAGAAAGGAGTTGGATTAACGAAAAAGTTAAAAGAAGCAAAGAAGGTAGGTCCCCCCAGACAGGATTGAAAGACCTTTCATATTCACACTCTTATTAATTATCAAAGCCTGAAAGCCGAAACCACGGTTGTTGCTGCCCGGCGTTGCTCTTTCATGGGCTCCACAAGAACAGTGACCTTGACATATTTAAAGGTTTCTGACCACGTAAATGTTTATATGTTTGAACTGTTAATTGCAAGACTTCCATGGATAGAATCATAAATATTTACTAGCGAGTGCCCTTAGCAAACATGTAAACAAATTCTTTTATCTCTTATCTAAAAAAAATATACTAACGTGATATATCTTAAATTTGTCGAATAATAGATTTCTATTTTGTATAGAATTCTTCCAAGTCTTTTTTAATCTTATTATAATTAATATTGTATATGTTTAATTAATAAAAATATCAAAACTAATTACTTAGATATATTATATCTATCAATACGCTTCACATTTATGTAAAGCTTTTGTGGCACTCATCAAACGGATAATAAATTCAAAGCTAAAAAACTTGATCTGACACTTAAGGTTAAAATGTCATGCCTTTACGTGTAGATTGACGTAGGCGTCTGCTTTTTTTTAAAAAAAAATGTTGTCATTAATAGTTGTTAGTTGATTTGTTCAAGAAATAACAGATGGCAAAGTATTAAATATTTTGAAAATTTTTAATTTAATGTTCAAATTTTTAATTAAATAATTAATGTTTTATAACTTTAATAACTAAATTTGAAACGTAATTTCTGTTATTATTTTGTTGAATCTTTTTTCTCCATAATATATAAATGTCTATGTGAGAAACTAATTATTAAAAACTAAAACATTAACCTCAACGTGTAAAACGTGTAAAAGAGGTTATAAGGTTGATTCTTTTTAATCGATGATGATTGGTTATGGTACAACCTGATTTCTTCTTTTTGTCAATTCTAAAAATCTATAAATAATTGTTTTGTGAAAGAATTTATGAGCCTAAAAACATGAATTTGTTTTGTGAAAAAATATGTCAGTAAGTAAGATAATCACCTCTTCAATAGAGTTGCATTCCCTTTGGTAAAGAAGGTCAATATCCCTCTTGTTAATATGTTTATTAAGATATCTTACTAATTATTTTAGGCATTACTTGTAATTGGATATAGTTGGATATATATGTAATATCATTAAGCACAAAATTGCTGTAGTGACCCCTATGTTATACGAAAGTAGCTAATTAAACTTTGAGATATAAAATGTTACTCTATTAACCTTATGTTTTCAATTTTGTTGCAAAAAAAAACCCTTAGCCATGTGTTCTTAAGGGGCTGTGAGTTAATAAAATTTCAACTCAGGATTTTTTTTGCTAATATTTATATGTCAGAGTTTTTTTAGCAACTTATGAATAACACAGGGTTATTAAGGCAATAAATTCTATCATTAAGGTAAGAAATTTACTTTGTGTGAGATTCTTGAAGATAAGATGGAGTGAAGGATAAAATCTTAAAGAAGATAGGATTTACTTAGGATAAAATTACCATGTCTTATTAAAGATAATGTGTAGATTTTTTTAGTGATTTTGGAGCTATCTTTGGCAACATATTTCGGTGATTGTAACTATCTTTGGTAGCTGGATTTTTCATTGATCTGATCCATCTTTGGCACCTGCATTTTTCACCACTATGTGTGGGAATTTCTAGATTGTCCAGTTATTTTTTTGAATGAAAAACGTCTCGCATATAGGTGTGGTTGCAGTTGATTTTTGTTAGGTTTCGGTGATGAAACACTTGTTCATTTGATGAGTTTTGTCGTTGCTATGTGTGGGATGCTTCAGTGATTATTTTAAAAGATAACAACAGAATTCTGGTTGCACAACTTCCCACGGTTTCGGGTTAATGAAGCTGCAAATTTAAGGGAATGTTTTTATCTCAAGTATTTTCTTTGTTTATGTTACTTTAGATTCAATCACTTAAGTTGTTTTAATATCATCTTTATTATCAATCCTTATTCCAAATATACTCTGTTGAGGTTAGCACGAGGTGGTCGTGTTATTGGGAGCGAAATACTTTCACAAAGTGTAAGGACGAGTGGATAGTATCAAAAGGTGAGTGATGACGGCTCAGTAAAGCCTTGTTTAAAACTATTGTATTTAAGTGAAAGTGATTGAGCTGGGTGGGGGCCCTATAGATATAAATCAGTTGTTGATTTGTTCGTTTTATGTTTTATTTTTTTGTTTGCATTTTTCTGAAAAATTGATAGGTTTTAACACAATTGCTCTGTATTAAGCAACTGATAGAAACAACTAAAAGCAATTGAGGCATAACTTATACATTGCGAAACTACATCCTTCGACCCTTAAAATTGGTATCAAAGCCTGGTTCACCTAATCAAAACTTAGTAAGTCAAGTTGGTGCAGATCAGTGTTTCACAATTATGGCTACAAGAGAAGGGGCATTAATCACGAGGCCACCATTACTAGATGGTTCCAATTACCATGCTTGGAAATCAAGGATGATAATATTTATTCAAGCACAAGGAACCAAAGTATGAAATTTGGTTTGAGTGGCTGGACACATTCCAATAACCATTAATGAAAAGAATGAAGCAGTACCTAAAGATACATCTAAATGGACAAGGGCTGAAAAAGAGGAAGCACTTGATAACTCTCTAGCAATACATGCAATTTTCAGTGTTGTAGATGATGGACCTTTTAGTATGATATCAGCTTGTGAATCAGCAAAGAAGCATGAGATATATTACAAACAATACATGAGGGATCAAAATCGGTGATAACTTTAAAACTTCAAATGTTAACTACTAGATTTGAAGAGCTTAAGATGGAAGAAAGTGAAACTATTGGAGACTTTCATGAGCGTTTGCATAATATTGGAAATCAATCAAATCAACTTGAGAAGAAGTATTCAAATCTGAAATTTTTCAAGAAAACATTGAGATCATTGCCTCTTAGATTCATACCAAAAATTGTAGCCATTGAAGAAGCCCGTGAAATTAATAAGTTATCTTTAGATAAGATAATTGGGATTCTCACAAATTTTGAGATGAAATTATTGAGAGATAAACGTGAGAAGAATAAAGGGTAGACTTTGCAAGTTAAAGTTGCTAAATCAGTGAATGATTCAAGAGATGACTCCGATGAAATGATGATATGGAGTAATTAATAAGAAATTCAGCAAGTGGCTAAAGAAGGTGAGTAAAGATAGACTTGAGTTTAGAGAGAATGGTGGGACTTCATCTAATAATAACTTCAAACAACAAGCAAAAGCAATGAAGATACAATGTCATGAGTGTCAAGCTTTTGAACATATGTAAGTGAAATGTGCTAACACTCTAAAAAGGAAAAAAAGGAAGTCTTACATTACCACTTGGAGTGAAAACGAATATGAAAGTGAGTACAACAGCGAAGAAGGAATTATGAGTAATCGTGTTACGTTGGTTGCTTTAAACAACCAAAGACTAGTTGCTCCCTTAGTAGCAACCAGTGAAGAAATTGACGATGAAAATACAGATGTTTCAGTTCTAAACTCAAATTTAGATTATGACAACAACTCAGAATTCAAAAAAGAAGACATCCATAAGGTTTATGAATTAATGTATGTCAAATGGGTGAAAACATGTAAGCAAAACCAAAAGCTAAAGAAGGAGAATTCAACCATGAAAGATGTCATTCAAGATCTAGAGAGAAAGTTGTTATCAACAATAAATGAACTTGATGAAACAAAGATAAAGCTGGTCAATATGGAAAAAGGAATAAGAATGTTGAATGATGGTACCAAAAAGGTAGATCAATTGTTGGAAATTGGTAAAAACAAAGGAGACTTTCAAGGTGTTGGTTATAAAGGTGAATGTTCTAAGTTAAATAACGAGTAATATGGTGAAGTTAAATTTGTCAAGGAAGCAAGATCAAGTAAGCAAGGAGAAATACCAAAAAGAAGCAAAAATTTCATGCCTATATGTCACTAATTTTGTGGTGTAAAGGGTCACATAAGGCTGAATTATTACAACTTGTCGCAAATGCTATTCCATAATGCTTAAAACAAAACTTCAAATGTTCTTAGAAGAACTTTTAGCAGGAGAAGTGTAGCACCCCACTCCCGCGATGACCCGAACTCAACACCAACGGTGATATCCGAGTCCGTACCCTGCGAGGGTGGCGTGCTAAAATACTCAATCAGTCAGAAATCGGTACACTTTTTTTAATCACAAAACACAATATGCGGAAATCAATACTCAAATTGGGCCTTTATTCATTCATAAACATTTTCACTTAACACAATTTATAATAGCCATCCGGGCCCTTTTACAACTATAAAACACTTGAGTCATTTCAAAATACAAACTTATACAAAAGTTGTGGAATAACAATTCAATACAAAATAGAGAAATGCAATGTAGACGCGAACTGATCCCGACCTCTATCCTTCACTTGAAAGCTGTAGGTATACTCCCATTGGCCTAACGGGGTATTCTTCTGATCCTGAAAAATATTTGCAAATTTTGGATGAGTTTTGCGAACTCAGTGAGTGACCATCATCGATGGCTCACCCAATCACATAACAAATAATTCACATATTTATTTCACATTTCACATTCAGTACATTTAATCGTTCATACTATGCACCATAATTCACATTTTTCATTATGCATATGCAGTGCACATGAGACTCACTTTTTATTTGTTATTTTGTTCTAACTGAGTGCCTTTTTCACAAGCCCATGTCCCTTAGTGGATATCGAGCTAGCCCATATCCCTTAATGGATATCGGGCTGGGTCAGATAATGTCCCATATCCCTTAGCAGATATCGGGTACATTTAAAACTGAGCCTGAGGCTCTTATCACATATCGAGCTTTAAGCTCTTTCTCACCGACAACTCCGGTCACAACTGCCTTTATGTTTCATGCATTCATGGAATGGAATGCATCACTTACATTGCATGCACTTATTCGATCATATTCACTTATCATCGGACCGTAGTCCGGCATTCAACATATAGTTGAGCATTCACTTATCATCTTGCATGCAATGCACATTTCGAAAACACTCAGTTCATCTTATCCATATACAATGAGCACTTCAATAATCAAGATCAATCATCACAATCATCAGACCTTCATTGTCTGAAATTCAACAATCAAACACATTCATAATTAGTCATAATCCCTCAATTTATAACATAAACAAAACAAACAATAAAGTAAGACCATCTAGGTCTGCTCACAATATGCTCCAAAATAGCATTTGATTCCTAATTCTGGAATGCTTGTATGCGGACACTTGACCTGTACAACCCATTTATGCAAAACACCCATTTCACACTTGTCAATAATTACACACGGATAATAAATGAAATATGTACAATACATGCTTAATGACAATCCTGGGTATATTCTAGAACACATTTTATGCTCATTCCCATTTCAAAATTCATAGGTATCTAATTGAACTTTGATTTACACTTCATTTGTACATGATCATT
>JANZLC010000002.1:11427815-11437878 GCA_026413385.1 Erythroxylum gracilipes | reverse complement strand
TTTTGTTTCGTAGATTAGAAGGTACCTAAGGATCTAGGAGATTTTTATCCCGTGAAAGCTAATCAATAGTCAAGTAAGTCACGAAATGATATCCTTAAGAATGAAGGAAGCTTTATAAGAAGAAAGCTTCAAGTTATAACTATTTGTACCAAGTTTGTTGAAATAATCGAAAGGTTTAACTACACAGTGCTCTCAAATCATGTCTTGGAACGAAAATCAGAAAGTTAAAAGTTAAAAAGAAAGTGGAATGAAGAGAAAGAATGATTGAATTTAAGACATACTTAAAGTGACTAATAATTTCTTGTATCTAGCTATTAACTACATACGGAAGAAAAAAAAAAGAGAGTACTTATTATGCTAAGTTGTTCACATCTGAAATAAAACTTAGTATGTTTTCCCAAAGCTAAGAAGTAGAACTTTTATATGATTAATTGGCATTACAATCATATACAATAATAAAAGTAGCTAATATAAAATCTTCGATTTTATTTTACAGTAGAGAGATATCAGAAATTGACATCAACTTTTTTCAGTTTTATGGATCTAAACCTCCCTTTGAAAAGGCAGAGTTTGGTGTATTGGTCTAGAGGAGAGTGTTAGTGAAGTTTAGGTCGCTGTTCAAGTCCAAGGTTGTGATCAAGTTTTGAAGGCCACATGTGGCTAGGACTAGGATTTCTCTGGTTAGTTGAAGTTTAGGCCACACGGTTAATTGTTAATTAAATATACGTCAAATAAACATGCTAGTTATCTTTAAATATACTAAACACGTTCATTCTAAGCATATAAATTAATACTTCATGTCCACAAATTATAAAATTAATTAATTAACCTTTGAGTATTTGTAAATTATTTTATAATTAGTGAACTTCAAATATCGATGAATTCATTATCATTTTTTAATAAGCATCTATAAATCATAGGTAATTGAATTAAAATATTTCTTAAATTATTATTCATTAAACATCAAAGCTTGACTTGAGTAACTAACAAACTATCATAAATATAAATATTAATATTGTACAGCTAATGTACAATCATACTTTAATCAACAATGCACATATGAGTTTGGTAACTTTCGTACAACAATTCAATTATCACCTGTAATATTAAGGCTGAATGACTTTACCTATTTATTATTCGATGCATATGCAGAAATAGTAAAAAAAATATTATAAGGCCATCTTCTTTCATAAGTAAGCAGCAAGAACATGGGAGACCAATTAAATAAACAATATAAATATATATATAGGCACGACAGTCGAGCATAAACAAATATGTCTACCTTTTTTAAAAAAGTCGAAAAGAACGAGACAATTAATGCCATAAAAACTTGTCATATAGTAGAACAAATATGAGATGCGAAGAAATTTGTAATAACTCAGTAGATTCAACAAACAATTATTTGGAAATAAGATGAACTCACAATATTGTTAATGAAAAAAATCATAGAATTTAGAACTTTGCTCTAATAGCACATGTAAGCATAATTTACTGCATAAATATAATTGCAATAGTCCTTTAATCCAGATTTTAGAATTCTATATTTTTCACTAAAATATAAAATCGGAATTACATATCTTAATTCATGAGATTAGTTTAATCTTAATTTAGAAAAATTCTCAAAGTGATTGAAAATGGAAAAACTTGATTTCTCTCTTGTATCCCTCAATAATCTTGCTTTCTAATGGTAAAAACGTAAAGACAGACGTGTCGTGCGAGAGAGGACCAATTTCTATTAAATAAGTATATATAAACCGTACCCATCAAACTATTAGCACTTAATATTATTAAAACCATAATTATTAATGAGCTTCATATAATATATAATATATAGGTTTTACACCATCTCCTTCCTAATGTTATTTATGAATAATGCGAAAAGTAAAATTGATATTTTAATAAAATAAAAGTTTAATATTTGATAATATTGATTATAAATGTAGCAAATTAACGGAATTGATCCTTAATATTATATTAAATTAGTAATAACATTTTTTTTGGCAAATTTTGATAAGGTGACGCGCCTTAAATGCGGTGGCTTCATCTTTGCTCTACGCCTCAACCACACCATGTCTGACGGGTCGGGTCTAGTCCAATTCATGACAGCCGTAAGCGAGATGGCCCGTGGGGAGCAGGCACCATCAACCACCAGTATGGGAACGCCACATGTTTCAGGCACGTAATCCACCGCACGTGACCTGCACGCACCGTGAGTACGAGGAAGTGATCGACACAAAAGGGACGATTAGTCCACTGGACAACATGGCCCATCGCTCCTTCTTCTTCGGCCCCGCTGAAGTCGCTGCCCTGAGAAGCTTCGCGCCGTCGAGCCTTCGCCACTGCTCCACTATCGAGTTGTTAACCGCATGTCTCTGGAAGTGCCACACCGCCGCCATTCGACCAGACCCCGAAGAAGTGATGCGCATGGCATGCATAGTCAACGCACGCTTCAGGTTCAACCAACCATTACCGGAAGGATTCTACGGCAATGCCTTTGCATTTCCAATGGCGGTGGCGACAGCTGATAACATCTGTTGCAACCCATTAGGCTATGCATTGGAACTTGTGGGAAAAGCGAAGGCAGAGGTGACAGACGAGTACATGCAGTCTGTGGCCGATCTTATGGTGATAAAGGGCAGACCCCACTTTACAACGGTGAGGAGCTATATTGTGTCAGACGTGACACGTGCAGGATTTGGAGATGTGGACTTCGGTTGGGGCAAGGCGGTGTACGGCGGGCCGGCAAAGGGTGGTGTTGCGGGAGTTGTGAATTTTTATATATCCTTCAAGAATAGAAAAGGAGAGAATGGAATAGTGATGCCAATTTGCTTGCCATCTGATGCCATGGAACGTTTCGAGGCAGAGCTTGATAAGATGCTCAACGCCTCGCCCAACAATAAATCCGTGTTAATGGCATCTGCCTTGTGAGAGTATCCAATAAAAACGTAAGCTTTTGCTTTGGCTGTAAAAGTTTATATATATGCCAATAAATATAAGATTTTAGACATCTCCTATATATCATCATAACATGATAAAGAAGTGTACCAGTGCATAAGAAAGATTATGAAGACTTGTTCATGGCATTTTGAGCAAACTATCTACAAGTGCATAAACATGACACGAGGTCATCTCTGACTAGCTGTCGATCATATATACGAATTAAAACAAGTTCAATTTGGCTCAGATGATCTTCAATTCAGCTGCAACATTTACAACAGGTCAAACACTAAGCTAACTGCCAGAAAATTCATTTTGCACTCGTGTCAAAGAAGTAATAATGCTTAATAAGCTCAGGCCGTCGTTCTTCGCTACCTCATCCAAAATACTAGTAATAGCTTCAGAAATAAGTTTAGCTAAATTCTCATCAGGAGCGGTGACAATAATCTTTGTTGAGTGAAATTCTATCTTTGCATTGGTTGGATCTTGGACTTGCACAACACCAGTACATTCCACCTCAGCATTACTCACCGGCTTATCTATAGATGCGCTAATTCCCACGTTTGACAACACAACAACAACAAGGAGCCTCTCCAGATCTGGCATAGCCCAATTCACGAGTGACTTACTCTGCACTGTGCTTGCCAATTTGTTTTCCAAGATATTTATGTCCTCCTGTTTCAGCCGACTCTGTCTCAATCTCCATATCAAAGCTCTCTTTCATCCTCGTTACATCTATGGTATCATTTTCAGTAAAATAGAGAACCGAAAAAGAATCTGAAGTGGAGCTTGAAAAATTGATCTGCTCCTTGAAATCCCCTGGAAACTGTTTAAAAAATTCATATAAAGGATTGAAAGAATCCTCGCTCTTTCTCTCATCTAATACTTTCTTTTCTGGTTGGGGATAGATACTTGTGTCATTAATTATGTGGAGTGCATTCGTGATTTTTTCCCTTGGGAGAGGAAAAGCAAAAGAAATATAATATAATGCTATTACCAGAAGAATTTTAGGCTGCAATATCTCCAGTAAATGACGAGTCTTTCGAAGCCTGTAAAGAATAGATCAAAACCAAAGTAGCGGTTAATTGCAAGCCATGTAGGCATCCCATATCTTCACAGAAGGAGTCTCTGAGTGGCATTTAGACTTAGAGATACATGTGTTCTCACCTTCTAGATTGGAATGAGCACTCAAGGACCTTCCTCTCCATTGGCTTGAAAGGCAAGAGAGACATCCCCGCATCTACACATTTAAATTCTTCAAATTAACATCTATTAGATGATAACTTAATCATTTGGCATAATTAAATATATAGAAATCCGTGAGTCTCTAATAGGGAAGCTCAACTAGCACCTCTGAAACAAGTAAAGAGTTTTTGTCACCACGCCATCGTTAGAAGCCGATGGAAACCAATTGTGATTGAATCACGCGTATAGTAGATTTTTTTTTTTTACAACTTCCATTCCAATCTGAATAATTGATTAACTTGAATAATAAAACACGAATCGTAACATAAGAAATCATGCTTGATTCGTTTTTCCTATTAAAATCCTATGAAAGCTTTTTGATTTGTCAATCACGAGGTGTTCACTTGTTTAGCCTTTAACAGTATCAAAGGAGCAGTTTCTCAACTCTAAGAGGAATTAAGCAGGAGTGCTAGCTCCTTGATGCTTACTCCTATTTATAGAAAAAGAAATAGTTTTTTTTAATTTTTATTAAAATTAAATTCCTTAATTATAATTAAAATCATACTCTACTTAATTAAAATTTATTTTACCTTGACAAGCTGATGCTCTTTAATTTGTAACCTAATAGGTTTCTAATATATTGACCATGATTATAAATTCTAATTCTAATTCACAAATAAAATCAAAACTTCTTTTAATTTATCTTTAATTCTCCAATTAAACAATTTATAATCATAGATCAAGATTGATATCTAGTAATATGTCATGACTACCAAAATATCAGGAATGCCAAAGTGGTTTGCCTTAATATATCCAGGCACGATTATAATGTATGATTTAATCATTTCGTCATTCAATGTTCCAATTGAATAGAGTATGGATGTGGTGTATATTCTTTTCATCCAATTATGTTCATTCTTACTAATTAGTAATTGATTTATAATTGATATTTGAAGACGCCTTTTCAAATGTCAATTCACTTTTGTTAGAGAATTCTATCAATCACTACTAATCAAGAACTGTAAAACATTCACTTTACTTACTTTAGAGTGAAGAATTTTTTGTTGACTTAATTATTACTATATGATTCATACTACATCTAAGTACTACTGATTGAATTATCCTAAGACATTTTAAAAGTAGCATCAAAACATAGTGATTCTCACACGAAATACCTTGAAAATCTCAAGTCTAAGGATCAAATATACAATCATTATTATGAGAAAATTCACAGACACATAAGTAATATTTCATTTGGGATTTTCATAGTCAGGTCAATTCAATGAACTTATTCTCTAATAAGAACTCATACATTAGTTTAAGTATCTCTATACTTTAATTTATGAGGTCAATTACTTTGTTCATAAGAAAGAAATATAATGTGTGCTAATTTTACTGTTTCATCAATATCTTATCTTAATGAAACTACAACTAGGAACATTTAGAAATAATACATGAATGTAAATTCAATATCATAATTTTAATTACACAGTAGTTATTCCAAGGATTTTACCTTTAGTAGTAAAACATCAAATATAATTAATACAAAAAGATAAAGAATGCCTTTATTAATTATTTTCACTACAAGAAAATAAGGAGTTACCGACGGAAATTATCAACCGAAATCATGAGAATTCCGTCGGTAACCCCATTTACCGAGGCAGTGGTGCAACGGAGGCCGACGGAGGTACCAGCACAGTCGGTATTTATTACCGACGGTAGGAACTAACAGTCGGTAATAATTTACCGACCGAACCGAAAAATCTTCGGAATTGTTGGTGTGGTTGTTGCCGACGGAACCGTCGGCGAAGGAGTGGAGTTTCACCGACAGAACTGTCGGAGATCAAAATTATGATACCGACGGTTCCATAGGAGATGATTGAAACATGTACCGACGCTTCCGTCGGTACATAACTTGACCATTACCGACGGTACCGTCGGTAATGTGAGACATTATTCAAATATACCCCTATTGTAATTCAGGAGGTGGTTGCTATTAGATTGCTGACGTCACCTATGAATCTCTGTTAATGTCTAGTTGAATGACAAATCTCTAAAATTCTGGTCGTTAAATTGGATTCTGATTTGAACAGTTATAAATTAACGTTACATAATTTTAGGAGTTTTGAATCCATAGAATTTTGTTATAGAAAAAGTTAAATGATCGTGAAAAGGGAAACCATTCTTAACTGCAAATTGTGACATTAAATAGTATATAACTGATAACCAAAGTTATAACAACAATAATCCTATTGTATTGGTGAGCGTGGCTGGTGTGAGTCTGTATCCTTCGTTTTCATTTCGTCTATGTCATTTCTTAGCTTGGTTATTACCTCCATCAACATATTCACTATGGCCTCAAGCTGATTGATACGTCGCATTGTCAGTTCTGAACTTGATGCTGCTGTTGTCGACATAGTGGAAGACTGCAAATAAAATGCGTTGGCAGATGAGCCTAGGTCAAAGATTCTCCCCCGATTGTCCCTACCACCCACTGCATCAAAATATACCTGGGTCTCATCAATAGGTTGTTCATCCTGCGACTATTGCCCAATTGTTTGTTGTAATTAGTCCTATTAGGAGACAATGTGTATATTATAATTAGTAAGTGATAATTAAAAGTAAGATTGAATATTAAACTATGAAATGCACATACATGAAGTTCTCAACATCGGCTGTTTACGAATGTCACATCGTTATGTTTCTTGGTATGAGTATGCAAGAACAACTAATGGGGTGTAGGCCTAACGCCCATAGACTTTTCCTGCATAACAATGAAAATTAAGAAGTTGAACTAGCATTTATGAAAATTTCGGCAGAGCCTCGACTGTTTTTATGACATTACCCCCTGTTCAAGAAAGCAAGTTGTTGAACACAGCCATAAATGGCACCAGCAAATTACTCCACACAGTCATGATCATAACACATAGTACACATATATGTTCATGACAACATTAACACATCAACTTACATTCAAATATAGGAAATTACAAATTGAGAATATAAATGTAATATTCAAAATACTTACAAGTCTGTCTGCATGCTCGTGGTGAATATAAGGGGGTCGTACACCAGCATTGTGTATCTGATTAATCATATCGCGATAACATGTACGGGCTCGCGGCTCCCATACACTATGTACTATCCCGTTGAGTTCCAAACTGTTAAGTCAATTATAATGCATCTATGTTGGGCTTAATTTTGGTTGATTTGTGAAATTTGTGTTAAAAAATTGATGGAATTGCTTGTTAAATGTTCACAGATGGTTTTCAATGCCAAAAAGACAGAAATGGATCAAAAAGAGGAAAAATATGGCAAGAAGTTCGAAAATTCCAGATTGGTCAAAATTCAAAGATTAGGCGTGGGTACACCTAAGGTCATAATCCCAAATCTGCAGATTTCCAGAATTTGTCTCCAATTAGAACACAACCAACCAAGATCTTCTCAACCTCTTTTCAAGATGTCTTCCACCGAAATTAAAAGACCAATTAATTTGGACAAAATCAAATCAAGATAATGAAGAGATTTAATTTAAGAAGGAAGTTAATATTGATTGTCGTATATGAATGGAGGCTAGGGTTGCAAAAGGGATCATCGCATATTCTCATCCTCTACTGCTGCACCCTTTGTCTTTCCCCTGGTTCACGTTGCTGAATCTGTCCAATAGTTCCATCGTATTTTACTATTTTGGAGATTGCCACAACCCAATTTCTTCTTGTCTTTTTGATTTGTGTCCTCTACACTTCTCAAGTTACATCATCGTATTCTTCTCTGCTGTTGGGGGACTGTCGCATGTTATTGATTCTTCCTAGTTACAAGTAGTTCATCGTAGGCTTAGGGATTTAAAAGATTGTCTAAATTCTGGTTTTATTGTTTTCAATTTCTGCACAATTTTTCTTGCCATTATCGTTACTTTCATTAAAAGACAAGTTATGGAGACTATTTCTTTTATTATTTCTTTTGATTTCAATTTAATTATGATTAACTAAATTTCTTGTCTTGGTTGAGGATCCATGTTCCATGTTATTATGGTGAGATTTTCTGGATATTTTTCATGTTGTTGATGAACATTGGATAAATTCAAATCTGTTTTTTCAATTGGAGTTGTTAGTTTCTAGGTGCGCAACTAGGAATTGATTGATTCGACTACTAGGTTAACAAAATCTGACGTTCAATTTTGGTAACCACAAGTAGCAATTAGGATTAACCCCCTACATTAGAATCGGAAAATTCTAAGAAATTATCCACTTGATTGATTTCATGTCGTACATGTTTATCACTTGTCATTGGTGCTTAATGCTATTATTCAATTTAATCTATGTATCTAGATTATTGTTTAATAAGGTTGCTAGGATACATGTTTCTAGTCAATACAGTTAATAGAAAACTCCCTCAATGAATGTTCGTTAATAATTACAATTCTTATTGAGGATCCATAATAGCATGGTAACTTCGGTGACCGAAACCAAGTTATTTTTCCTATTGACTTTTCAGATTTAATTATTATTTCAATTTGCAATTTCCTTTTTGATTATTATTTCAGTAACAAAACCCCACTTTTTATTATTTGTGCCGTTTGAATTTGTGATTTCCATAATTGCAAAATTCCTCGTAGGAATGATATCCATTTACCGCTACTATATTAATTTGTTTTAACTTGGTTGCAGGAAATAAAAATGTTTTTAAGAATTAAAGGCATCAATTCATTAATACCCTTCAACATTTTATATGTTTGTTATGAATCTGTACAACAAAATGAAAAAGACATATGTATGGCATATTGTACCTCAATAGTAAAATGTCTTTGTCACCTATGAGATCTTCTTCCATGCATAACCCTCATGATCAATCCTCTCTTTAAAAGTTGATTTCATTTGTCTTGAACACGGTCCAGACGGAATGAACTTAATATAAGAAGAAAAAAGGTAATAAATTTTATGACATGTAACACAGCAATATAATGATTCATCCTATACAGTGTTTCACTTGATCGTACGTACTGGTTATCGATTATTGTTATATACTTTCTTCCATCAGGACCCTCATATCCAGGTTGCGTCTCGTCTCCTTCATCTTCCATAATTGTATTGGATGATATTTGACTGTTAGATTGTTCTGCACCAATAGAGGCAGGTGATGATGTTCCTACAACTGGAGGCGGGGGTGGTGGTGGTGGTGACTCGGTTGCTGCTGGAGGTTGTGATGGGCCACCCTCAGAGTAAGTCCCCCCAAATATGCCTCTGAACCTCGGCCGCATCACATGACGTGCTCTCTTTGGTCCTACATTTGTTCCTGGAATGAGTTGTCCATGACATATGTAAATTTGATCCAAAATCATTTGATTTTACACAATATATGTTAAAGAAACATCTGATGATTGGTTTCATATGATAACTTCGAATTTAGTAATGAGAATAAGTATTATAGTCATTGTACAATATTATCAGTAGTTCATAGCACATCCATATTGTATTACAGAGATACATGACAATTACAGTGACACATGACAATGATTTTATTTTGTTGATGGATTCCGAGTAACATGGGAGGCGGTAAAGGTAAAGGACTCCCCAAGAGGTGGATTTCGGAGAAGGTTCCTCGCATGTTCAAACGCTACAATGGAAACAGTATATGTTCTTCCCGCACGCGTTTAGTTTTGCATACCTTCTTGCAACAGCTTCTCCGCTATTACTAAGTTTGTTGGTGAAACGGTTGGAAATGGTTTACCTACACCCCAATAGGAATGAACTTACATATTGTCATCTTAAAATGGGATAATGGAACATATCTTGAATACATATATGTACGTGAATTTCCAGATGAGCTCTGTGGATTTCCCAACTTTTCCAAAGCAATCGAGTTGTCAATTCCTTCATCGATCGTTGTGTCATTACTCCCGCCTCCTTCGGCATACATGTCATCTTCGAGATTCATTACAGCT
>JANZLC010000002.1:11405121-11420360 GCA_026413385.1 Erythroxylum gracilipes | reverse complement strand
TATCTTTCATGCATTCATGTATTGAAATGCTTCACATATCATTGTCTCAATCATTCAAACGCTTGCACATTCACATTCATATCACAATTTTCATTGGACCCAAGGTCCGACATTCAACTTCATTGATGAGTAACATTTATTCCATCACATTCATTCAATAACTCAAAATAGAATTTACGCAAACATATAATTAAGTGAGATTGTCTAAGTTACTCACTAGTTGCTCCCGAAGCTAATGCCTGGCAGTTCCGGCAACGTATGGAGGTTGACATTCTAGTTGCTCCTCTATATCAAACAACATACACAAATATCAGAATTTGTACAATCATAATTGTCCAATAATGCACAGGTATGAAATGAATTATGTACAATGCATATTCATGATAATCCTGGCTATCAATCCATCAATTTGATCACACATTTGATCTCCTAAAAGCACTTTACATTTTTTCCAAGACACTCACTCGGGTCTACTGTTCACGTTAATTCAGGGAGTTCCATTGATATAATTTGGCCATACCCTCCTCTAGAAAAGCTTTCCTCTATATCTTATGTTGCTATTGACACCAAAATCACTTAATTTGGTTCAGTAATTTAGAAGATATACCTAAAAAATTATTGGGTTGTCCACATTGAACCATAGTGTACTATATACAAATTCCATCCAGAAATTCAATATCTTAGAGGATGAATCAGCATTTGACGTTGTAGGCCTATATCTCTAGTTTACTAAAAATTAAAAATCATCTCATTTGGAATCCTACAATTTAAGATATCATCAAAATACAAGAACATGTTCAATAAAATATCTAGTTCAAGCTCTTCCAACCGATACCCTTACTTTGATTAGATTAATATTTTTCAAGTGGAAACCAAAAGCTATAATTTCTATGGTGAGATAGAGAAAGGTGTTATGAATCCAATGTTTCAAAAATCAGGTCATTTTGAGGTCGGACGACAAAGTTATGGCTGAAAGAATCAAATAAGGTTCTGTCAATATAAGACGAAGCAGATAGCCGACGAAGCAAAAAGTAGACGAAGCAGAAAGCAGACGAAGAAAAAAGTAGACGAAGCAGAAAGCAGATGAAGCAAAAAGTAGACAAAACAGAAAGCAGACAAAGCAAAGAACAGACGAAGTAAAAAGAAGACTAAGTAGAAAGCAGACGAAGCAAAAAACAGACGAAGCAAAGAACATATAAAGCAAAAAGTAGACGATGCAGAAAGCAGGCAAAGCAAAAAGCAGATGAAGCAAAGAACAAATGAAGCAAAAAATAGACGAAGAAAAGTCAACTTAGGACTATGGAACTCTTAAGACAATATTATGTCATTATAGACGATATGAAATCATCACAGACGATACGTTTCTACAGCCGATACATCTTTACAGACGATACATCTTCACAGACAATATGACGTCATCATAGACGATATGATGTTATCACAGACGATACGTCTCTATAGACGATACAAATGGTCAATTTAAGGAGAAGCAGAAGTCAACCTAAGATAATACAAATGGTCAACTTAAGACAAAGCTGAAGTCAACCTAAGACGATACATATGGTCAACTTAAGACGAAGCAGAAGTCGACCTAAGATGATACAAATGGTCAACTTAAGATGAAGCAGAAGTCAACCTAGGATGATACTATCTATACTCCTCAACTCAAAAACCTTTTTGTTGAACATCTCTAAGTTTTCATCAACTCATGTATAAACACCTATACATTCATACATGTATAGTGTAAAAACAAAGCATATCACCTTTCCATGTCTAATTCTCTACACTAATCCTATACATCATTTCATTGCCACTTTAACTTCAAGAAGCATTTCCATAACATCTGATCACTAACAATCCATCAAAAACCAAATAACAACATATCCACAATTTTCATCCCCTTAACACAGTGTTTAAGAATATAAATGTGCGTAAATGCCATGATCATGCACTAACAATAAATTCATAGACTTTATTTTGAAAAATCCATAACTCTAACAATTTTATTCACTACTTACTTGTTAAAGACTCAAAAAGCTTCAACTATCTTCAAGCCCTAACTTCATACAAAATTACGTAAACCACTGTGAACACTAACCAACTTCTGGTTTTTTTTTTCCTTAAGGCAAAAGAAACAGTTAGCAGTGGAGGAAGTGGTGAGGGATATAAAAAAAGCAAAGTTAACTCTCAGAAGGAGTTTTGATGGAAAACTCTATGTATGGGAAGAAATTTGGAGAACAAGGAAAGAACTTAGTAAAAGAACAAACCCCTTTTTAACTCTCAGATAACTCAAACTTACTTTTGAAAAATAATAAAGGAAACTTTACACTTGTTACTTTTCCTAAGGTCCAACTCTAACTAAGTTTCTTTTGAAACTAACTCCATTAATTCTATCTTTACAATCCAACTATCTCCAAATCTTCTTTTGATTTCTTGTTCCCTATTTTCCACAATACTCTATAAATTCCGAAAGTAAATCCTAAATTCACCAAAATTCAAAAATACAATATTTCCACTAATCAATAATATTTCCAATATAAATAAATTCCAAATTCACAAATTTCCCAAAAATCCCAATTCAATACAATTCTACCCGGAATCATTCATAAATGCATGTACAATTATTTTCATATGCAAAACTTTCACTATTTATGTATATGCGTATGGTATAATATGCATAAGAATGAAAATGCAAATTCTACGCTCTCATTGAACACTCTTATTTACTATTCTAGCCTCCCTGTAGGTAACGAGATGTTACAATTTGAATGCTTGAGTGGTACGAATTATTATAAGCAAATTCGATCAATGGCAAGTGTTCATCCCAAGCTTGTAACACCCCGTATTAGGGGTTAGAATATTAGAAAAATTCAGTACATTTTATGCTTTTTATAAATTAATATTGTTAGTAAAAGTGAGTAAAATGTGTTTTGGCAATTGTGGGAATTTTTAGGTTATTTTGGAATTTTTGGTGAATTTTGGAAAAATATTGATTTTTATGGACAAATCCTAGTGTTACACGTGGCAATAATACATATGTAACAAATGGAAAATTGATATTATGACAAATGGTGAATCTGTGGAGACATATGGCATACATAAATAGTGACACATGAATGACATGCAAAGCATACACGAATCTGATGTTTTGAGTTAGAAAAGTTCACTGTAGTGTTGTTCATTGGGAAGAAACTCTCACCGAATAACAAATTGTTATGTTCTCTGTGTTTTTAGATTCACTCACATTGCTAGAATTATAGCTGAATCATGTAAGTAGTTCCGATGATGTTTGTTTTACAGTGCAGAAATAAACATGCATGCATGGATTTGTGAATTATGGTTTCGGTGATGAATAAATTAGATGATTGATTTGAGAAGTAGGAATTGTTTAACATTGTCTTGAATGGATGTTGGATTGGAGTAATTTTTGAATTTTGATGTGTGGTGGATGATTTCTAAACTGGATTAGGAATTAAATGAAGTGCAAGAGTAGATAAAAATGAAAGAATATGCATTGGATGAACATATGAGAATTTGAAAGTTTACAATAGAGGGAGAGGGAGAAGTGGAATTTCGGATTTGTGATATTTGAAGTGGATGATTATTCCTAAATTGTTTTGAGGTTATGGTGAGTATTGAAATGTTGAATAGATGATTTTAGAAGTGAATAAGTCTAGAAATGAAAGAGTTTTGGAAGGAAATGGAGAAAAGAATTAGTGAAGAAGGAGAAGAAAAAAGCACTATCGTGCTTTCAAGGAAAACAGAAAAGCACCATCGTGCATTTGGAAAAAAAATGTCAAAAGTCATGATCATGAAAAAGCACAACCAAAACTTTGGGGATTTAGAAAAAGTTGCAATCGTGCTTTTGCACGATCACGACTTTCACGAGTTAAGGTGAAACTCGTGATTATGCACATGCATTATCGCAACTTTCTTCTAACTTTTCTGAAGGGATTTTTGCTGAACATCCTTCAATCTTTTTACTATAACTTCTTCACCTGATGCCCAAATGACTTGATTCTTAGACCAATAGATTCATATGACATTGATCTTCATCTCCATCAAAAAATAGTATTTTATTAATTGAATTGATTAAGGAATTTGAGATGAAAATATGACTGTACTGAAGTATGATAACTGGGATGTTTTTACTGAATATACTTCTGTAATTTACTTATATATGGATCTGTGGACTTCTAAATAGAGTGATTCTTGTTTTTCATTAAAATAGAGTCATAAAAATACAAATTGTCTGAAGTGATGGAATTCTAATTATGCCTCTAAGAATTCCAGAATCTGATTGGAATTTGAGATAAGAATTTTGTAGAAGCTTAAGAACAGTCTAAAATATTTTGAGTATAACTTTCAGTATACTAAACTAAATTGGATGAACTTAGTATCATTGGAAACTTAAGACAAAGAAGAACAACTTTCTAGAAGGAAGTATTACCTAATTACCAGACCTTCTTGATGAGAATAATTGAACAAAGTGAACCCAAAAGTTGGTTGTGAAATAAATTTGGATTGAGCAATTGAGTATGGTTTCAAATGATTGACAATGTGACAAGATTAAAGATAAGAAGTCCGGGAATTTGTCATGAACATCCATCATACATATTCATTATACATGAATGTGCATAATTGAATTTATAATTGTGCACAGTAATGATATATGTTTGTATTAACTGTTTTAGAGGAACCTATCGAGCAACCGATTCTAGATATTGTCGGGACATCGAGGCAATAAAGCAACATGGAGATTTTGTAAGTAATTTAAACGGTAATTTTTGTACGTAATTTAGATAGTGAAATTTGATAGTTTTTCTTTGACTGCTCGGCTTGATTCTGCTTTTGATCCATTGAATGATTTGCAAAGCTGTTTGATTGTAATGTAAATTGGATTTCAGATATTCTGTTTTTGAATCTGTTAAGTCCTAGTTGTGGGTAAATAGACATACCTAGAAGGGTTTGCAACTGCTTCTGTTAATGGCACTTCGGTGTCTTTTGTTAATGGCACTTCGATGTCTTTTGTTATTGACACTTCGATATGTCGAGACTTCGGTCTCTTCTGTATAAGTCCTGTTACCTACTTCTGTAAATGGATTTAGCAGTCTTCTGATTTTGTACTCTAATATTAGTTTGATTTTGGTATAAGATAAATTGTATTCTGTTTCTGAAGGATTTATACCATCTTGTATTGTACAATTTTGTTATTATAAAACTCTGTTTTGTTCTGAATTTTTGTATCTATTGTTGACTTATAATTTAGTTATTACTCATTAAGCTATATGCTTAGCACGGTGGATTTGCCCTGTGTAGGTTCTAAAAGAGGGATGTAGGAACTGGGACAAGATAACCGCGATGGCCAAAGGAGTCTGATTTTTGTTTTGTTCATATGTATTTTGAGATTGTTTTTGGACTTGTATCTGATGTCTATAACTCCTGAATTTTTATTTTGATGGGTTGTAATAACCTTAATTCAGGCTGCTTTCCGAAATTATAATATGCGATGTATGTCTGTTGAGATTCTGGTAATGCATGTATAAAGTGTTTCGTATGTTTTGAAACATTTATTTTTGAATGCTATGCTTCCGCGAAATATTTCATAGTCAGTATGTTCTATCTTGTGTGGCGATCGCAATATCCTCCCAGGGGGTATTAGGGCACCACATTCTCCCTTTACTTTATGATGTGACTAAATAGTTTAATGCCTCTATAGTTTCTACAACTTTAGATGTCCCCTCTTTTATTGTATAAAGGAATTATCATACTAAATTTCCACTCATATGACATTTTGGCGGACTTAAGGATCACATTAAAAAGCTTGGCTAGCCAAGTAAGACCCTCTTTGCTTAGGATTATTCCCACCTTTATAGGTATCTCATCAGTCCTTATTGTCCTTCCATTCTTCATCTCCCTTAAAGCTCTTTTAATTTCTTCCCATATGATCGGTTAGTAATAAATAAAGTTACGATACCTTTTAGACGTATTAAGATCACCTAAAGAGAAGTTGTCATTTACTCCTTCATTATAAAAGGCTATAGAAGTATCTTCGCCATCTTCTTTTGATGCTATTTTCAGCCACAAGCATTGACCCTACTTTATCTTTTATAGAAAAAACTTAATCTAAGTATTTCATTTTCCATTCCCTCGCTCTCACCAACTTAAATATATCATATGTCTTTATCGATCTCTCTATTATTTTGGATGATAAATCTTAGATACTTAAAATACTCTTTGTGTGGTATACCTTTTGAACCAATCTTTACCTCCGCATTGGAAGTCACCTTAATGGCCTAAAAAGTTACACTCTAAGTATTCAGTCTTAGTCCTACTCCTACTCAATTTAAAGCCCTTCGACTATAATGTATCCTTCCAAAGTTTTAACTTAACATTGATACCCTTTTTTGTCCCATTTACTAAAACATTATCATCGGTAAATAATATACACCAAGGCACATCCCTTTGGATATTCTTGGTGGGCTCATCTATCACCACTGTAAATAAAAAGGGGCTTAATAAGGAACCTTAGTATAGCCCAATAACGATAGAAAAAAGCTCTATATCTCCTCCTATCATCCTTTCTTTAGTCTTTACACTTTCATACATATCCTTAATAACTTGTATATAGGTTATAAGAACCCCCGTAACTTCTATACACCTTCACATGATTTTCCTAGGTACTCTATTATAAACCTTTTCTCAATCAATAAAATCATGTGTAGGTTATGTTGTCTTTCCCTATAATATTTCATTAATCTTTTAAAGAGATGTAAAGCATATGTCATGGACCTTCCTACTATTAAACCAAACTAGTTCTTAGAGACAGGTGCATTCTTTCTCAAGCTCTTCTCAATCACCTTCTCCCATAACTTCATGGTATGACTAAGTAGTTTGATGTTTCTATAGTTGTTACAACTTTAAGTGTTCCCTTATTCTTGTTTAGAGGAATTAACATTCTAAGTCTATACTCATCTAGCATTTCAGTTAACTTAAGGATTACATTGAAAAGTTTTGCTAGCCAAATAAGTCCCTATTCGATTAGGACTCTTCCACACCTCTATGCGTATCTCATCAAGCCTTACTATCCTTCCATTCTTTAGCTCCCTCAAAGCTCTTTTAATTTCTTACCTTGTGATTTGCCGGTAACAAGTAAAGTTATAATACATCTTAAACATGTTAAAATAACCTAAAATAATGTTATCCTCTACGACTTCATTAAAAAGGTTGTAGAAGTATCTATGTCATTTTCTCTTGATGTCATTTTCAGCCACAAGCACCCTCCTCTTTGCTTCATCTTTTATAGAACAAACTTACTTTAAGTCTTTCACTTTTCGTTCCCTAACTCTCACCAACTAAAATATATCCTTTTATCTAAGCGTTGATGTAGTACTTAATTGACGAAAGTTTAATCCTATTAAATTTTTCATCTACTTAGGAGCTTCTTTAAGCATTTTGCAAATGTTATGGTTGAAATTGAAAGCTTTAAATGTTAGGGATTAAGTTGTATTATGATGACAATGTTAGGATCCAAATCACACTTTTACCCTATTTTATTTTAACTTTCATGGTATCAGATTTATTGTTTAATTTTGCCTTGCCTCTGCACTCAGTTTATTTTCATTTGTTTCCTTTATCAACCACTAATTTTATTTTCCACCACCAGCTTGATTAGTCATCTTCCAAAGTATGACCCATCCTCTAGCCAGCTTCAACCCATCTCTAAACATCAATCCATTATAGTCTGCTTTTCTTAGTCATGCCTTTGGAAGCCATTTGTCTAGTTATTGATTAAATTTTAGTGACCTCTATTTATTTTTTCTAGACATGCTCTATATTTTTGTTGCCAATATAGTCCATCAGTGGCTTCCAAGTGGAAGGAGCAGGTAACATACCATACACATTATGTTTCTAGCTATTTTTATTATAAATTTCATCTCTCATTATTAAAAATGACAAATTCGAAGCCACTTGTAACCTTTTGTTCCTATCTTAATTATGTCATCTGTTGCATATTGAGTAATTTTGTGTCCATATAGATTGTTTCTCATTTGTTTTATTTAAAGCATTATTTTGGCATATTTGTTCTTGCCATTTTCTCATCTACCACATATTGCAGATTTTGGTTCAACTAAACCAATCTAGTTGATTTAATACACATTTATGTTTATCCTATTGTGAATAAATCTGATATTGTAAAACTTATTGCAACTGTCTGATTTGATCAAACTATAATCTTTATGAGCAAAGAATGAAAAATTTTCTAACAAGTTACAAGCTTAATTATATTGTTACAAGAGACATCACTCAACTAGTTAAAAAGGTAGATAAAACTAATACAAAATTTATATATCGTAAAAATTATCAGATAATCACATAGTTTTGTAATAACTCTATTTCATCCATTCATATTTAATTTTTGATCATGAAACTGTAAAATATTTGGGTTTTTTTGGCTAATTAATATCAAATTAAAGGATTTGCAAAATATAAGAAATTATGGACTACTCTTCATAATTAAAAATAGGAGCTTAGTCAATCTATAGATGATTTTTTTTTGTTTAAATTCAACCAATTTGGAATCAAATATCTCACGTCAAAATTATCAAGATCATCTTCATCTCATTCAAGTTCTTATGGCTCTTAAATCTGAGTATAAAGTTATTCGAGCCTCTTTATTTCTTTGAAATCTACTACCTACACTCGATGTTGTTATTTAAGAGATTATTTTTTAAGAGAGTCACCTCAATCTAGGAAAAAATCCACATTCAAACTTTATTGTTGGAACCATTTGATCCTCACTATGAAATAAGGAAATTGTCTTTGTAAGAATTGTCATCAAATTAGTCACACTTTTGTAAATTGTCCTACCATATAATACGTATGTTGTCTTGAGTTTGGCCATATTATTAAACATTATCTAACAAACCTCCACTATCAAAAGGTGGGTTCTCTAAATCCAAGAATGTCTCAAAGTTAGGATGTTTTTATATCGCTACTACTAATATTATGGGTTATACTGCCACAAGTGATCTTAAGATAATATTCAAATAGGTTCTTTCTTCTACTTCCTCAAAGTTCAAGTATATTCTATTGAAAGTAAGATCTACAGAGTTTTAATGCTCTGCCCAAGCAAAAGCCGAGAATTCAATCCTAAAGAAAAATTAGTAAAAACATAATTCTCCTCAATTCCCTTCTATCCTATTTATAGAAACTAGTCTTCCCATTGTAATAGTAAAGGTTTCTGTCTTACTAATTCTGTCTCCTTTCTGTTACAAATTCCCTTTCCTCCTTTCTGCCCACTAATTCTCTTTCCTCCTTCTAGAATAAACCAGTAAGGGTTTATTCCCTCCATAATACTCGTTACCATTGCCTCTCCCTAATTGACAAACCTTGTCCACAAGGTTTGATTCAGGGAATTGACCATGAAATTTCAAGCTATGTAAATTGTCCCTCATCTGCCACCTTTTCGATTTCCAGCAATTCCACAACTTCCTCTAACTGGGCATTACCTAGGGGGCGTTTGGTTTGAGGGTTTGGGAATGAAGGAATGGAATAATTCCAAAAAGTAGTGTTTGTTTTGGGGTTTTCAATTCCAAGGGAATGGATTCATTCCATTAAATTTGGGAATCCACTAAACCCTCCAAAGGGGTGGGTATCAAGTTTTCATTCCCATCTAGTGGTTATTATTTATACCCCTCCCTCACATGAGCAATTTTTATTCTTAATTATATTATTAAACTCATTATTATTATTATTATTATTATTATTATTATTATTATTATTATTATTATTATTATTATTACCTAATAATAATAATAATAATAATAATAATTCTGTGGAGTGATTGTGGCTCTGGCACAATAGGTACTAAACTGACCTAAAGTCACCAAAACTTTATCATCGGTAAGTGATCTCCTCCAAAAATACTTCAAATATTAGGGCATATTCCATATCTAACTTATCTGATTCTTGATCATCTAATCCGTATGTAATTTCTTGAAGTGTTCTGAGCTTGAGGATATCCATTGAGAGAGAGACCATCATACATAAATTATTCAAGAGAGAAAATCCAGGTAACTCTTTCTTGAATACTGTATAGTTGCATAGACAAAAGTGTTTTTTGGTAGATGTGTGGCTTATGATTGGTTGAGAGCTCTGGTGTCAGTTATGTATTTGTCATGCTCACGTAGAATTCATGATATTATTGAACAGGTTCATGTAGCTTTGTCTTCTGAGTCTCGTGTCAATGAAAGATATGAAGTCAATCATTACAAAAGATGGATGGGCACGAGTTGTTGAAGCTTTGCTAGATTCTAATAATTCTGGAAAAATTAAACACAGACTAATTGTGGAGTATGTTTTACTATTAAATTTTGGTGGTTCCCCATTTCCAGAAGCTCATTTATCTACATTTTCCCTCTACATTGTCTTACTTTATGTGCATTTAATGTGTAAATGCTTTAAATTAGAGTTTATATCATTTAACATTTATATGTCCTGGATATTCAATATATTAGCTATTAACAGCAATTGATGTCTGATTTTACTTAATTATTCTGAACGTCTAAAGGCTGCAAGGACGTTTTAAAGAGCTTGCGATGCACTCATCTGGTTCATTTATTGTTGAAAAGCGCTTTGTGGCCATTAATGCATCATTAGGAGAGGTTATAGCACCGAATTTGCTAGTTGTTCAGGTTGAGCTCTTGAAGACAAAGCAAGGCTCATATCTACTCAGCAGACTAGATATTTGATAGGTATACCATATGGTTTTTGCATTGCAGTATCAGGATTCTTGTCCTAAATTATAAATTTTTTGTCCTAAATTAGACTTTTGTAGTAAAGAAATAATCTTGGTGCAACCATTGAATGTCTACTACTTTTTTGTGGATTTACTCGTGGTTATTGTGGGTCTTGATTGGGTAATTCGACTTTATTTTATGTTCTTTTTCACCTTGTGTTACTGCAACAGGTACATGAACCATCCTGAACAGTAGAGGCCAAAGCAAGTGTCAAAAGAATCAGCTTATAGAGAATTTTCTGCTACATTTGGATCCAGTTAATCAATGTCCTTCAGAAATGAGACCATCCTTAATAATACTTCTAAGATGAACAAGCAAAAGTTGATCTTGGAGTTGCTTCCCTTTTCAGTTAGGGCTGAATTAAATTCCAATGTTGACAGAACGGTAAACTAAAAAACAAATGCATGCCATTTTAAGAATTCTAGGTGCTTTTACATTTATAGTCTATATATTTGAATGAATAAGATGTAAGATAACTTTGGATGTTATTCTGTTGCAGTTTGTTGGTGTAACCTTTTTTGTCCTTATACCATCTGCAAGTAATGATGAAATCAACCTTATTACTGTCAATACTATTTGCATTAGGTTTAATCTTGTATTATTTTGTCCCTTATTTTGTACAAGTTTATGTATGCTTTCACTTTCTCATTGGTCTTGCCCTATATTTCTGGATATGGAGTCACTTTGTTCAGAGATCCCTGCAAAAGGCCTACAGCTAGAGAGAATGTGAAGGAAGTTTGCCCAAAGGATGTGAAAAACATGATTAGTGATAAATTTATTGTAACATATAATCTTTATTTAGTGACAACATTATTGTAACATATAACTTTCATACTTGTGACGAAATATGTTAGACAATATGATCACTGATGTATTTTTTTTACTAATAATGCAATTCTATTGTTGAATTGATATTTTTATTTGTGACAGTAATAAACACATTAGTGACAATATTTTTCTAAGAACAATTTTTCATTTTTATGACAATGATGTTGACACTGATTAAAAAAAGCACTAGTGACAAATATTTTGTCACTATTTTCAATTATTTTAGTGACAATAATGTTGTCACAATAAAATGAAGTGTTGTTACAACTTTATTTGTCACTATTTTATATTATTTGTGTCAACAAATTTGTCATAAATATATAAAGTTATTGTGACCATATAATTTTGTCAAACATTCCATAAGTTTTAGTGTTGGTACTTTTGTCACAATAAAATGAAGTATTGTTACGACTTAATTCATCACTACTTTATATTATTTGTGATGATAAACTTGTCACAAATATATAAAGTTATTGTGACCATATAGTTGTCACAAATTTCACAAGTTTTAGTGTCAGTATTTGTGTCACAAAAGTGTTGCATAATTGTGACCATATTTTAAATTAGTCACTACTTCATTAGTGACGGAGGTATTTGTGACGGTAGGTGACGACTTCAAAAATTTGATACTATTAATAATAGTGACTAATATTACTGCTTTTAGTGACAACTTTTATTTTCACTAAAAATACAATTTCTTGTAGTGAGTCCCGTTTTCCCTCGAACAATTTCAAACCTGGCCTTATTCCTCGTTATATTATCTTTGTCATCAACTGTATGGTTGGTTTCCTCCTCTGAAGCAACCAACTAGTCCTCTGTTTGAATAGTTTCTTTTCTGGTAGCAACTAATTATGAATCTAGATGGTTTCTGATTTTAGCTTCATTATGTCTCTGTTCTAATTTTTAGCTACCACCAAGTTGTTTGTTAGACCATCCATATGAAACACATTTTTGAAGTGTGACAATCCATCCATGCAAAAGGTCCCTCTTCTGATAATCGTGGCCTTCTTTCCATCTCCAAAAGTAATGTAGTCATCCTTACAACTTTGATAATCCATCAAGTAGATTCTTTCACCTTTTCTAACCCAAGTATGCTTTGGTAACCCAAGTATGCTTTGGTAACGTTAGTTGTTGTTGAAAGTTCATCAAAGAGTGTCTAGATTTTTTTTCGTGAACTGCAAGCGCATGATTGTCGAAATGACTAATAAATCAGTGAGAACCGAGTCATGTCCACATGGATTATGAGAAAGTTCAAATCTACGCTAGCTAACGGTGATTGGAATCGGGTTGGGTGAAATTTTGCAAATTAAAAGCAATGTAAAGAATTAATAAAAACTTAAATGAATTTTTAAGCAACTACCTAATTTAATGCAACCAAAATACTATGAATATGACAAATCTATACAATAACTAATTAAGAAAAGAGTGCAACAATCGACTAATTAAAGGAATTAACTTCAATGGGGAATGACTTTCTCTTAGAGAATGATATTTTTGCCAACCTTAATATGGAATTAGCTATCCTCCACAAATGAAAAATCCTAGCCTTGTAAGTGAATTTTAAGAGTAATTAATCCCCTTCTCCCAAAGGTAATTTAATCTATCCACTCTAGATATCACTCAATAATCCCTTACTCAAGTTTTTCCTAGAGTTTCTTAAAGTCCAAACTCAAATCTTCTATTTTCACCTCCTAAGTTTCTTGGGTCTCCCAACTCACAAGAAAATCCTAACCGAAATTTCATTCACTCTTCTAGCAAAAACCCCCTTTTTCCAAAGGTGAATTTATACTAGGCAAACTTCCAATAATCCAAAGTAAGAACAATTAAATCCAAGGAAAATCAATAAGTATATGAATTTTCAGTCATGAATTCCATCATAATTTAATATTAAAGCATCATCAAAACATCAAATCCTTAAGAGAAATTAAAGTTCTAGCCACAAATCATCATGCCAAGCAATCCACAAGCAAAAACCCTAGACAAACTCATGAAGACTAAATAAAAATGGAGAGCACGGCTCCAAATTGTAGCAAAAAAATGAGCTCTCCCCTCTCCTTGTGTGGCTGATTGGTTCTTTAGTAGAGGTTGCATACGTTGGCAGTAAAAAGGATGTTGCGTTGTGCATGAAGGAATGGAGGCTGCATGAAAATCTGATGGACGAGGCTGCTTGTTAGATCTCGTTTCTGGAACCTAACCTCGAATTCAAAATCGATAAACCACAAGAGGCAAAAGAGAAATTAAAGAGAGCTAAATCCGAAAGAACGGATCACAAAGAGAAGAATCAAATCGAATCGGCAATCATAAAGCGGAAGTAAACAAACTAGTCAAATCGAATCATATTGCAGAAACAAATCAATAACGGATCCGACTCAAATCCGAAGTGGAAACATAAGGCGAAAGAATCGAACACAAATCAAATTCAAATCGAATTGAACGAATCTCCGACATCCATGAACAAAAATTAGACAAGCATCGCGTTGGAAACCCTAAGACTATCAGTCTAAACTAATCCAAATCCATATACATTTTTTTCATTCTTTAATCATTCTCATACAATGCACTTCAATTCCTTAATCCATTTAAATTCCTCATATACAAATCAAAACCATATAATTTCCCCATTTGGAAATTCTTTAGTTCCATAACCTCAATTCATTTTCATATTTCTAATTTCCACCGAAAATTCAGAGTCCAACAACTAAGATGTAAACACCTAATACTCGTGTCTTTATAATTTTTTTAAGTCATGCCCTCGTAAGTTATTTTATACATAAACAACTAATACAATATAGTTAATTTTATTAAACATCTTTAAATAAACAACTGATGTATCCGCTAGTCAAATCAGCTATACTAATATGTTATTAGCTAACCGCTAATAGAATCAGCTAATAGCTAATGCAATTCGCCAATTATCAAACATAGCCAATATCTTAAAAATCAGTTGTATTCAAGTATCATAATAACCCTATAGAATAATCATATCGGCCCTAATATATTTAATAAGAAAATCAAACCTATAAAAAGTTCACAGATATAAGAAAAGCCTATAAATTTCTATTTGACTTATTTATCTAATAAAAATAATGAATTATGGCCACATTTAAAAAAAAAACTTGCATGGTTAGCATATAAGTACAGATTTTTATGCGTGTAAAGAAATATTGAAGAAGAAAAATGTCAGATAATGACCCTGTGTTCATGAGCTAATTCGATCTTTTCTCATTGGCCACAGGTAATGGTGATTAATAATGAAAATGACGTCAAGAGACCAACCAATCTAACCTGAGTTTTGATGGGTAGATCAAGAAATTGGAAACATTGTGCTAAGCTGTACTTGGACCACCGTTAACTTGGAAGTGATAGAAACAGATGAAATGGAGTGATGAGCAGAGCGAACTTTTTAAGGACCTCATGTAAGACGAATTCATTAGGAGCCTGTAATTACCGCATGCTCCAGATACCCCTTGTTAGGATTTATTTTACATAAATCTCATTTTTATTTTTGACATTTTTATTGGAATTGGGATACACCATATGTCTTGAAGATTTGACTTAAATTGGACATTATATGCTGGAGATTCTGTTTTGGAATTGGGCTCTTGATTT
>JANZLC010000002.1:11356348-11382796 GCA_026413385.1 Erythroxylum gracilipes | reverse complement strand
CGAGGCAACTGCAAGTTTACAGAAAAAGCAAATAATGCAGAGACTGCTGGTGCTTCAGCTATCCTCATTATCAATAATCAAAGAGGTAATCAGCATGTTATGTCCCTCTTGGCTGAATTGTTAGTGTGGGGGTCTGGTGGAGAGAGCTCAGAAGAGTTAATTTCTCTTCTGGCTGCAAATGTTCTTCACACTATCACCCTTGGACTAAATTGTAAATGCTTTTGTCCCCTTTTTTTTCTCTGGTCCAAAGCAGTAAATTTCCATTGATCCTCCTGTTATGATACCAAAAAAATAGGGTCTTCTTCGTTCTCTCAAAACTCCAGTCGCATGGAAATTGAACCTGGCTTAGTTCTCTGATCTTGTTTCCTTTGACAATCATATCGTGGACAATTTTGTCATATCTCATAAGTGATAAATACATTTTTCAGAAGACTATTATAAAAATTCACCTGAAATTTGATTGTGATTATGGATATTTTGAAAGATCGAAGAAACGGTGAGGAGATTGAAGTTAGAGTAAAAATCACGTGAATGGTTGGAAATATAATGGTTTGAATGGAATGAAATACATTAATATATTTATTGTGATGATCTTAAAATCATGATTGTTTTTATTTTGACTATGAAAACATTGGGACTCAAGATCTTGACTTCAGATTTGTAGATTTGGCATTACAAAGGAACTGATCTTGAATTCCCTGTCGAGTTTGTCCATTATGGCATTATGCTGTTGTAACTTTGCCATTATCAGTAAGTTTGCTACAATATCTATTTACAGAACTTTACAAGATGGTTTGTGATCCGGATGAAACTGATTTGGACATAAAAATACCTGCGGTTATGCTTCCTCAAGATGCTGGTGCAAGCTTGGAGAAAATGTTGTTGAATAATACATCAGGTAAACTTCTATTAGACTAGTTATTTGATAAAAACCATGTTAGTCATCTCATTCTTAAGCATAATATATTATTTGTTTTTCTTAATCTTTTCTTGATGTGACAAGTCTTTTTCCTTTTGATTCTCAGCATTATACAAGTATCTGTCTCTTCTGCAGGAGAGCAGCTAATTAGTTTTTCAATCTTTCTGCAGTATCTGTGCAGTTATATTCTCCTCGGCGACCACTAGTTGATATAGCGGAAGTCTTTTTGTGGTTAATGGCAGTTGGCACTATCCTTTGTGCGTCATTCTGGTCTGCATGGAGTGCCAAAGAGGCAGCTATTGAGCAGGACAAATTTTTAAAGGTGTCTTTTCACCATTTTTAAGTAGGAAAGTTTAGTAGTACTTTATTTTGTGAACTCTAGGTGTTCACTATGGGACTTATTCTTACTGGTTTCTTTTCTCCTTCTGCTTGTCTTCTTCATGTAGGATGCCGAGGATGAAATTCCAGATACTAAAGCATTAGGAGTGAGCAGTATCGTAGACATTAACACAACATCAGCTGTCCTGTTTGTTGTTATTGCTTCGTGCTTCTTGGTTGTGATATACAAACTCATGTCATACTGGTTCATTGAGCTTTTGGTGGTTCTTTTTTGTATAGGTGGTGTTGAGGTATGTGATTTGGTTTCTTCCCTAACTGTCATCAAACATATTTGGCATTGGAACACAAATATTTCACATAAATTTCCTTTGCCCTTTTCTCATGCATGCCCATGTTAAAACTCATGCAAACTGATGTTGAAGTATTTGTCCTCCAAGTATGCTTAAGTTTTCCTTAGTTCTTCATTCGCTTTTGTTTAATATTTTGCTTTGTAAGAGCTGATTAACTTCATCCTCTCATGTACTTGCAGGGCCTACAAACTTGCCTTGTTGCTTTATTATCAAGGTAGAAGTCTGTATGAGTGTGTTTCTGCATCTAATGATTGACATTTGTATCTTTGAGTTAGATCTTGATTAGATATTTTATGTGTCTATCACACTAGATAAGGGCCTTGCGGGGATGCAAACTTGCCTCGTTGCTTTATTATCAAGGAAGAATGTGTCAGTGTGTTTTTGCAGCTAATGATGAAATTCTGTGTTGTGACTTTTGTGATCTTGGTTTGAAATAAGAAATATACGTGTCTATCACACTAGATAAGGCAGGTTAGCATTCTGTTTGAATTGGAGGATGTAGACAGGAGAATGTGGATGCAAACTGAAGCATTGTAACATAGTGTAGAGCAAGAGACGAATGTTTTTTTGAAATGATATTTTCTGACATCAATTTAAGCCTACCATATGTTGTAAACTTTTAGAAGTAGGTGTCATATCTTCTAATCATTTTCATTTTAACATAAGGGAAAGATTATGAGGATTGTTGTATTGCTTCTCAAATGTGTCTATGCCTTTGTGAGTTTTTTATTGGCATGTTCTGAAATTTTTTACAGGCTGAGTTAGAAGCTTTTTAATGCTTGATTTGAGGAAAAACCATTATCAATTGATATTGTCTCAATAAAAGCAAATGTATGCTGTCTTGGAAAGAAGATAAACAATCCATCAAACATCCAATGTGGACAACTGATTGGAAAATCCGCCAACTTATATAGAAAACATTTGGACTGGTAGGAAATAGCGTCCAGTAGTAATTCATTAAGGTATTTTATTTGCATGTTATTTTCTTCTTGCCTGCTTTAAAGCTGATCAATCCTCTTCTGATAGACTGGAATACTGCAAATTCTAGAAGTCAATTATCTTATGGTAGAAAAACTAAAATCATGAATATTTTCAGGTGGTTCAAGAATGCTGGAGAATCATATATCAAAGTCCCTTTCTTTGGAGCTCTCTCATACCTAACTTTGACAGTTTCTCCTTTCTGCATAGCATTCGCTGTTGTTTGGGCTGTTTACCGTGACGTCTCCTTTGCGTGGATAGGTCAAGATATACTTGTAAGGACATATAGATAAACAATGTTTTCTTACCAATCCTCATTTATGTGCAAACATTCTGCACATGGTCTATGTTCCTAGACATAAGATCCTACTCCCCCACCCTCAATCTGTTGTTGTCTAATGGTCCAAACCAGTTTCTTTTCTACTATTGCATCGGGTCCATCTCATATGAAGAAGACAAAGGTTTTGAATTGCAGCCGACAATATTTCAATTACAGTCTGGACCGCAATTTACCGTAACTGTGTCCGCATTACTCATGATTGTGTCTGTGTTATTTGCAATTGAGCCTGCAAAGATCATAACTGTGTCCGTGTTACTTGCAATTGTGCCCCCATTATCCATGATTACTTAAATCGTTCGCAACTGTAGTATAATTCACAATCTACAATTTAAAACCTTGATTAAAACCTCTTGCTTATAGCCATACAATTTTCACTTTGCTCAATAAAATACTCTCATTCTTCTAATGGAGGGACTGTATATCTGCTCAGTAAAAATACAAGTATATTATGTGAAATTTGTTTTATTCTTTGACTAATATTCTGTTATCCTCCTATATGTTCTGAAATCAGGGAATTGCACTTATTATCACTGTTCTACAAATTGTCCACGTGCCTAACCTAAAGGTACTGGGCTCTGGTCCTATGTTGAGTTTGTTTAATGAAGTATTACTATTGAAAGCACTGACCTCTCATTTTGTTAGAGATGTAAAATAGAAGATTGCATGAATAGTTAAGTTTTTATTAGTTTGAATAGTCAACCTTCATGACCATTTAGACATCACTGTGAAATGAGGTGTCATTTAGAAATTATCCTTAGGTGGAGCAGCATCCTTGAAGATTTTGCCAATGTTAAGCTACGATCTGCTGCAGCTGCAGAGACCACAGGAACTTGTTTTACAAAAATGGCTAATATTAGGCGATGTGATTTATCTGTGACATTGATTCTTGATAGTGACTGCATTTTCTAATGAACGGGAGGAGCTGACAATATTTTGATCTATTATTAATTTGATTTTCCACTTGTTTGCGTTGTATTTCTAGTTTTTGTTGTGGAAATTTTGGTGTATACCGGAAAATAGTCTTATCAGCTCTATTGTTTTATGTTCCTTGCACTATGGAAATTTTTATGTTGTATCCTTTCTGGAGATTTAATCTATTTACATCGACACACTGTGGTATCGTAATTGAAATAACATCATATCTAAGGTAACTGCGGCTTTGTTTTACTGGTTACTTTTTGTAGTCTTATCATACTGGTTCTAGCAGATAAGTACTACTAAATATTGAGATATGGATAGACCAGACTCTGATAATCCTATCCCCTTACTGCTCGATTGACTGATTCAGAATTATTGTTAAATCAGGTGGGAACGGTTCTTCTCAGTTGTGCATTCTTGTATGATATCTTTTGGGTGTTTGTTTCAAAGAAGTTGTTCAAAGAAAGTGTAATGATTGTGGTAAGTAATCCCGATATTATAGTATCTTTCACGAGTATTTTCAAGCTTCAACTCTTGCTTCTGTCTATGAAAGGATGAAGAATGGGTATAATTGATATACCTTTCGATGTAGGTGGCACGTGGTGATAAAAGTGGAGAGGATGGTATCCCCATGCTGTTAAAGATTCCTCGCATGTTTGATCCTTGGGGTGGCTATAGTATCATCGGATTTGGTGACATCCTTTTGCCTGGACTGCTAATAGCATTCTCACTAAGGTTTATTACTTGTTTTACAAGAATTCTGTTTCTAGCTTGGTTTTGAGCATGCAACTTTGCCAACGTCCTCAAATTTCACTACCATTTCCCCAAGCATTTAGCTGGGGGCTCTTAATTTTTTTTGTTTCAATTACTTCACATGAGGCCAAAACTGTTGATTTGCAAATGTGATTGTCAGCCTTAAAATTGCCAATGCAATACATTTCGACACTTTTCAGAAAATGCTACTGTACCCCAAGATGGTCGGTTTTTCTTCTAATCTAAAGCAATATCCTCAGATGCCTTCTTTCATCTTCAATAAGGTCAAGAAAGAGTGAGAATATGCCCCCAATAGTTGGTCTATTTCTAAGCTTCTATGAAGTCCATAAATGTGCACATAAGGAACCGATAAGGATTCTTCACTGTTTCTCTCCCATTTATCAATTCATCAAGATGAGTACGAGATGAACTGATCCTATTTAACATATTTCGTCATTCCTGAAAAAGAGGAATCCTGCATATGTGCAGACAAAGTAAATGTTGGTGTAATATTTTCATCTTCAAGCAAGTGGATGGATTATGACGCAATCTACTTTGGATATGTGATTTCACTCAAGTTCTCTTTTTGGCGAGAGCCCATCAGCTGTAAGGCAATTTGTCACTATTGCAGGTATGACTGGTTGACAAGTAAGAGTGTTCGGGCTGGATACTTCTTATGGGCAATGTTTGCTTATGGATTAGGTACAAAATAATTATCTAATATTTCTCTTTTCTTCACTTTATGGAGGGAGTGAAATAACACTATTTTGTATTATGCTGTCATGGGCCTTAGAAATTTCGTTCATTTTGTTGACCAACATATTTGCTTTTGTGTTTTTGAAATCCCCGTTAGGTCTTCTAATCACATATGTGGCACTGAACTTGATGGACGGACATGGCCAACCTGCATTGCTCTATATTGTCCCTTTCACTCTTGGTAATTCTTTCAGAAAAATGGGGAAAAAAGTCATATGAGAGCTTTATCTACTATCTGAGAAAGGCCAAGTATTCATATATTAACGCATGATGCAGGAACATTTCTGACATTGGGAAGAAAGAGAGGTGATCTCAAGATATTATGGACACAAGGGGTACCGGGAAGGCCTTGTCCTCATGGTTATATCTCCAACAAAATCGAGAATTAGATTAGACAAGTGAGAATTCTTGCAAATACTCACAATCTTGTATTGCAGTCTTCATGACCTTAAGATAAGTTTAACATGGGCTGAGTGTAAATTAGAAAGTGTGCATTGTTCTCCAAAACAGACATCTCTGTGTCAGGTACATTGTATTATAGACCATGTCTAAAGTCTAAACTCCCTTATTCAACAAAGTTTTGTGGTTTCCAACTTACTTTTAGTGGCTTCTTGCTTTAAAACTGGTTGTGGGTTTTACAGTCCGAAGTGAGACTTGCATCTGGATTTGTGATGGTCCGACTGCTCCTATGCCTATTAAAACTTGGACAAAAGTTTGCGTTAATGACTTGAGAAGTATGATGGATAGAACTAAATAGCAAGCTTTTGCAAAGAAAGAACAAGCAATTGTAGTTCAAAACTTTTAACTTATCCCATGATTGATACCAATGATTCGAATTTAGACTTAGAAGTGATCTTAGCATAAAAACAAAATAACAACAACAACAATTTAAGTATATAAGACTTTTCACTTTGCGATGGTTGAGAGGAGGGGGATGGATATTAATTATACACAGCTTTCTCTTTGTGTTTTACAGCTCTTTGTGTTTTACAGAGAGGTGGTTTTCGTGATTTGAACCTGATTGTTTAGTCACAAAAGAGTAGCTTTACCAAAGGCTCACCCTTAAGAAAAACAAGATAGTATAATCTAATTGAGGATAGTGATGAATTGGGTTGAGTTAAATTTGAACTATACGAGTTAAAGCTATTTTTTGACCCAATTTTAGCTCAAAATTCAATTTAGTTTGAATTATTTTGCCTAAATTTGAACCTGCTCAAGCTTTGATAGCTTGAAATTTAATTAAGTCAAATTAGGCTAACATTATTAAAACAATTATTTTTATAAATAAGTTGGTTTTTTCCATAAACTTGTCTGGTGTTCCACAAACTTAAACAATTTGAAGATGAATAATTCACAAATAAAGTGCATTTTATCGAATACTTGGATAGCTAGAGCATTATGAATAGAGTAAACAATGAAATGATAACTCAAAAACTTGAACCACAACACGTTATCCAAGAATGAAAAAGATGTGATCATGAGCTTAGCCTTATAAAGAATAATGAAAATGGAGTAGAAGGTGGCATCTGAAGAGAAAGGAGTCGAAGAGAATGAAAATAAACCTTTCTTCTTACTTTGTATTATTCCGAGTGTAGTATATATACAACTGAAAAATGTTCTAGACTATTCAGAGGTACAAGATTTGATTTTCTGTTGTAACAGAAATGGTTATATACAGCTGTTGTGAGGTTGTTGTTGATGGCTAGGGAGACGCACGCTGTCTGTAGAGGAGCCAGTGATAGTGGGCCCAGGGTAACTTATTTGGCCCAATGGCTTGGTCGTGGACTTGGACGATGCATCAGAGTTTGGTAGGGCAAAATCCTTTACACCCCCACTCAAACGAAACCTAGGATTGGGAACTAGGTTGAGTTTGAAAGTCAGATCGTGAGACCGTGCGGCAGAGAGAGGCTTAGTTAGCAAGTCGGCGAGCTGATCAGCGGTAGGAACATATCGCACGTCTAGGAGACCAGCGGCGATTTTGTCACGCACAAAGTGAACATCGACCTCGATGTGCTTGGTGCGGGCGTGAAAAACGGGATTCTGAGAGAGAGATCTGGCGCCGTTGTTATCACACCAGAGAACCGGGGGCCGAGGAGGTGGAAAACCAAGCTCAGAGAGAAGGGAGGTCAACCAGAGGACCTCGGTAGAGAGCTGAGAGAGAGCCCTATATTCGGCCTCTGTGCTGGATCGCGCGACCACTGTTTGTTTCTTAGAGCTCCAGAAGACAAGGTTGCCGCCAAGGAAGACGCAGCCACCACTGGTGGACTTGCGATCGTCGGGAGAGCTGGCCCAATCAGAGTCACTGAACGCCTGAATATCAAGAGGAGAGGATGACGATCGGAACAGTAACCCAAGATCGGAGGTGCCTTTCAGGTAACAGAGTACTCTTTTTAGGGCAACCCAGTGAGGAGTGAGGGGAGCCGAGAGAAACTGACTAAGCTTATTAACTACAAAGCTAATGTCTGGACGCGTATTGCAGAGGTACTGGAGAGCACCAACCAAGCTTCGATACAGAGAGGGATTTTCAAAGGGGAGACCTTCATGGCGAGAGAGTTTAAGCCCCGTGGCAGCTGGAGTGGAGCAGGGCTTGCAAAGCAGCATATTAGCCTGTGTAAGTAAACTTCTAATGTATCCACTTTGAGATAAAAATAAGCCTGTAGTGTTTCTGTAAACTTCAAAACCCAAGAAATAGTGTAAATTGCCCAATGTTTTTAGAGCAAATTGTGTACTGAGTTTGGTGATAATAGATTGGATTTGTGATGTGTTGTTGCCAGTGATGAGGATGTCGTCCACATAAACCAATAGAATCAGGATAGAGCCATTGGTGTTTAGATAGAACAGAGAGGTGTCAGCTTTAGAGTTATTGAAACCCCATTGGAGAAGAGCAGAGCGAAGCTTATGGTACCAGGCCCTTGGGGCCTGCTTGAGGCCATAAAGGGCTTTAGAGAGTTTGCAGACATGATGAGGGAGTGATGGATTTTCAAAACCTTGAGGTTGAGAGATGTAGACAAGTTCTTGGAGGTCACCGTTTAGGAAGGCATTGTTAATGTCGATTTGCTGAATGCCCCAATTGTGAGAGGCAGCAAGAGATAGGACTACTTTGATGGTGGAGGCTTTAACCACAGGAGAGTAGGTGTCGAAGAAGTCAATACCAGGGGTTTGGGAAAAACCCTTGGCGACAAGGCGGGCTTTATGTTTGGCTATAGTGCCATCAGCATGATACTTGGTACGAAAAACCCATTTAGTGCCTAGGACGTGCATAGAGGGATCATAGGGTACTAATGTCCAGGTCTGGTTTTTCTGTAAGGCAGAGATTTCCTCACACATAGCTTTATACCAAATGGGAGTGCTGAGGGCATGGGAGACAGAGTCAGGTTCGGAGGAGGGAAGGGAATGAAGAGAGGCAGCATAGACTTTTGGCTTGAAAATGCCGCTTTTAGATCTTGTTTGCATAGGATGGGTGGAGGGAAGAGTGGGAGGAGCAGTGGAGTTAGTAGGGGGGAGAGGAGGTGGTGAAGAAGAGGGGGCGGTAATAGGAATAGGAGGAGATTGAGGAAATACCTGATGATGTGCTGTTGAGGAAGAAGCCGCAGGAGATAATTCGTGCACAGGAGAGCTGCTGGAGGATGGCCTCTGATTTAAAAATTGGTGAGGAGAGACAGCAGGATGTAGAACAGAGAGTGGCAGACTAGGAGAGGAAGAAGAGATGGAGGTGGGGTTGGAGGGAAAGAGAGTGGGATAAGGGAATTCAAGTTCATTAAATTCAACATGCCTAGAAATGTGAATTTTGCCTTTGTTGGTGAGGCATTTGTATCCTTTGTGAACAGGGCTATATCCTAGGAAGATACATTTGGTGGTGTGGAAGTTAAATTTATGAGGAGAATAGAACCGAAGGTATGGATAGCAGGAGCAGCCAAAGGTTTTAAGATAGGTGTAGTTAGGCTTTTTGTGGTATAAGAGTTCAAAGGGGGAAAGGTTTTGTAGTTTGGCAGATGGTAGATTGTTTATGAGGAAGGTGGCTGTAGTGAAGGCCTCAAGCCAAAACCGCAAGGGTAGATGGGCATGGGCTAAGAGAGTGAGCCCCGTTTCAGTGATATGACGGTGTTTTCTTTCAGCTGTGCCGTTTTGTTGGTGGGTGTAGGGGCAGCTGAATCGTGTTTGGATCCCATGCTTAGTTAGAAAGGGTAAGAAGGCTTTGAATTCCCCACCCATATCTGTGTGGAAGGCTTTTATCTTGCTGTTTAGTTGAAGTTCAATAAAGTTTTTGAATTGAATGAAGGTTGCAAGAGCTTCGGATTTAAGCTTTAGTGGATAAAGCCATGTGAATCTAGTGTGAGCATCCACAAATATGAGATAATATCTATGGCCTTCGGTTGACAGCAAAGGGGAAGGTCCCCAAATGTCTGAATAGACAATTTCTAAGGGATGTTTGGCAGATATCATGAGTTTGAAAGGGTAGTTTATGGAGCTTGCCTTGTTTGCATGAATCACAGAATTTCAGATCTTTGGTATTAAGATGAACTTGCATTGAATTAAGAACTTGTTTCAATACATTTGATGATGGATGACCAAGTTTGGCATGCCAAACATTAACATCATTTGTAGAAAGTTGAGCAGAAAAGATTTCTGGATGAGAAGCTAGGCTAAGATTATTCGGAAGAGAGGATGACAGTGGACTGTTCTTGAACTGAGTGACATGCTGAGTTTGAGGTGGAACATCAAGGCTGTAGAGGCCATCCCGAAGCATCCCTTTGAGTAGAATTGTCCCCGTGGCCTTGTCCTTGAACAAACACATTGTGTCAGAAAATTCCACAATAACATTGTTGTCTTTTGTGATTTTTGAAATGCTCAATAGATTCTTAGTGATACTTGGCACATGAAGTATTTGGTGCAAAGATAATGGTGTGTGTTTATTGTTTTTGAATTGAATGTAAGATGAGCCAATGTGTGTAATAGGTAGAGAGTTTCCATTACCTACTGTGATGTGGTCATTACCAGTATAGTCTGATCGAATGGAAAGATTATTGAGGTCAGTAGTAATATGATTTGTAGCTCCAGAGTCAACATACCAAGTAGAGGCACTAGGTTGGTCAGTACCAGCATTTGTTTGAGCTAGGAAGGTTTGTGGTGGCCCATTGTATGTGTGCTGCTGTCCAGTATGTTGAGAGTGATGTTGTATGGATGAATTTGTTGGCCTCATTTGTTGATTTCCATGCCATGTCTGATCAAATCGCTTGTAGCACCTGAGTGCATCATGGCCTGGTTTTTGGCACAGTTGGCAGTAAAGTCTATTGGTGCCATTCCATCTTCCTCTGCCACGACCACTTCTTCCTCTAGAAGTATGACCTCCATGATTTCTAACTGGGTTGTGATTCCTGTTAAAAGATGCAAGGTTGGCTGAAGGAGAAGAAATAGTTAGAGTGTGAGATGCAGCATTTAGTTGTTCAAGTCTTGTTTCATGCATCATAAGACTATACTGCACATCTTGTAGGGTTGCATTCTTCATTGTGTGAGTTAGTAGAACGACCACTGGGTCATAATCATGGCCTAGGCCATTTAAAGCACTGAGGATAAGCTCATGATCTGATACTGCATGTCCTGCTACCATAAGAGAGTCTCCAATTGATTTTATCTTCTGAATATAATCTGAAATTGTCTGTGAGCCTTTTTGGATTGTTGACAGCTGCTGTTTTAACTGCAGGACCCGAACCATTGATGTTTGTGCATACAAACTCTCCAGTATTTTCCAGCATTCAAGAGAGGTGGAGGAATGATTTACCTGACCTACTACATCCTCACCTATAGTGGAAAGGAGCCAACAAAGAAGTAGCTGATCTGATCTGCGCCATAAGCGGTATTCTGGATTTACAACAGTTTGAGGAGTTTCTGTTGATGTTGCTGCTGGTGCTGTGATGACTTGTGGTGGTGGAGGTACATCTGATGAGATGAAATCTTCCAGTTCAAGGGCTCGAATAGCTGCTGTGACTTGTGCTCTCCAGTTGATGAAATTGGTTCTGTCCAATTTGATTGGTAAGTTGAAGTTGAGTGTTTTTGCCAAAGCTGGAAAGTCTAGAAGAGGGGTGGAGGTCTGTGATTGCCGAGTTTGATGGGAGGTTGAAGATGAATCTTGAGTCATTGTGACGTTGGTCAGTATAAAGGCTCTGATACCATGAAGAGAAAGGAGTCGAAGAGAATGAAAATAAAACCTTTCTGCTTTCTTTGTATTATTTCGAGTGTAATATATATACAACTGAAAAATGTTCTAGACTATTCAGAGGTACAAGATTTGATTCTCTGTTGTAACGGAAAATGGTTATATACAGCTGTGAGGTTGTTACTGATGGCTAGGGAGACGCACGCTGTCTGTAGAGGAGCCATTGATAGTGGGCCCAGGGTAAGTTATTTGGCCCAATAGCTTGGACGTGGACTTAGACGATTCATCAGAGTTGGGTAGGGCAAAATCCTTTACACGTAGTTAATTATATTTTTTAATATTATATTTTTTGGTATTTCGTTGAATATTTTTATTAGAATTCAGATTTAGATATTTATTTATACAAAAATTAAGTTTATAACTTTCATAAATAATAATAATAATCTAACGTTAAATTATCTATTAATTTGAATGATGTAGTGAGCTACATCATATTAATATTTTTCATATATTATGTATGAATTTTATTATTTAATAAATTAAAAATATCTATAATTATGGCATGACACAGATTCAATATATTGTAGTTATATACTAAAAATATTAATTTGATGTGATTCTTTACGTTCTAAAACTTAATATTATGGTATTTTCAAATGTAAACTAATATTATAAAATTAAATAAAGATCAAAAAGTTTAATTAATCCCCTTTATTATATTTTTTCAAACTTGTACGATAAAAAAACTAACTTCAAAAACATACAGAGCAAAAATAGAGAGTAAAGTGAGGACAATACTATCATAAGGTAAACAGCTAATTCTAAAAGCTATTGTATGAAACTTTTAAAAATCAGCTTATTAAGGTCAAATAAATTAACTAATAAGTCATTTATTAAACATATTAATAATTTTTAAAATAGTCAAAAAGTTAAATAAGTTCAAAACAGCTGATAAACTGACGGTGAAACACCTCCTTGCTCTAGTTCTATCTACAAAAACACCCACATAAAAGAGTCAAGCCAGGCATAATGAATACTAGGAAATAGATGCAGTTTTTTCTCCTTCAAGTGCTGAGCATATGAAAACAAAGTCTGACGCGAAAACAACTGTCCTAACATCAAAAGGACAAACAAAAATGTGTTTCAATTTTAACGCACTACAGCTCCGTAGAAAAGAACCAGAAATATGTAAAAGTGGACCTTCTCTTGCCGTTGCTGGCATTCTGGTACGATGTTGGTGAATGCTAGAAGTTCAGACGCTGTAAAAGAAATAACATAAACAGGGACCTAGAAACAGATGAAGAATTTGATTAGCCTTAGATTTAAGGAGGCAAGATCCTATTAGCCTCATGACTAAACTCTTGTTCAAATCTACGAAGATAAAATTTACCTTCGTAGAAGAAGACCAGTAAATGCTTTAATGTCCAAGGAATCAAAATAAGCTGTGGTTTGACTGCTTTGCTGCTTGACTGTCTTAGTAACCATTTCGCCTTTAATAGGAGAGACTTGGTGGCAACAACCATAATGAAATATTATTTAACTGTGGAAATGTCATGTTAGGTGCTCCCTCACTCTCACAAATGAGATGGAAATGAATACAACTACAGTGTTGGATTTCAATCTGAAAGCAGTACTAAAGTTTTTTAAAGGAGTATTAAAGTTTTTCAAAGGAGTATTTTGTCGTAGGTATGCTTTTAGCTTATATCTAAGTTAAGGATTCTATTCAGTTGCTCCAGAGCTACTACTCTACTTAGCGTATCTTCCTCCCCGCCCTCTGTGCTCGGTTCCACAATCAATTCTAGATCTATTCATTTGAGGGAGGTCCAATTCCGCGGTCTTCAGTATATTATTATATATACTGAATATTATTATATATACTAAATAGAATGAACTTTTTATTTTAGTACTGTAATTTTGAAAATGAACAGTTAAATGTTCATCAAAATAGACTCGAAACATATAAAATACTATTAATCCTGTTGTATGAAAGACTAAAGAGTTGCTATAAATACGCTACGAACCAAGGTCGGTGTAGTCTTTCATATAAGATGAACTTTGTTGATAAAAAGAATGAAGACTGTTTTATGGATATCTATGAATGGAAGGTTTAGGGGGTTATCCATTGATTTAGACTCCTTCCTCCTTCCTAACTATGAAAAAGATTGAGAGGAGCGAAGTCTGAGGAAAAGATAGAGTTTGCTTTGAAGATACTAGTACGACAAGTAGAGAGAATGAGCGAGTGAAATACAAGTAATGAGTGAACGGAGCGTGCAAGCGAACTAGATCCCGATTCAAGATAAATTCACGAGAAAGTGGGATTTCTTTAAGATCTACTCCAGCATTTAGAAATAGATTAATCGATAAAGATCCATGAACTTGATGCCCCACTTAAGAAAGAGATCCAAGCACAAAGTCATGCGGAAGAGAGAAATGAGGGAAAAAATCGGGTTTATTCAAGAAAGCGCTACGGGAATCCCCAAACTCGTTATGTGTTTTTCATAGCGCCTTCACATTTTTTTGTGAGGCCTCATGGGGAAATTTGTTGGGCTACTTTCGATTGGCTCATTAAGGCTCACTTCCCACAATCGTCAGAGTGAATCTACCCCCTCCCCTTTCCATTCTTCCTTCCCCCCTCATTCACCAGGGTGGACGAACGGAGGGGTGAAGCTCTTCTTAAAAGAACCTGTCCGCACTTTGATAGAAGAAGATTCAAGATAATCTGGTATTTGCTCCAATAGTTGAAGAAAATTTGAAGGTTGATAAAGCAACAAGAACTGAACCACCAGCTCTAACAGAATACACAACACAAGAGCATACAAAAGCTAGTTTATCACTTTCCTCTAACAGTTATTCACTGTTCAATAAACATTCATCTACATTTTTACAATCAACTGTGCTATCACTGCAATGTCAAATACAGAAGGCAGAATATCAGACAGTTTCCTAGAACAACCAACTGATGAGGATCAATAGGTTATTAAATTTCATTAACACAATGTGGTTAAATAATATACAGGAGATCATTCTAGACTGTAGGATAAATATGGAAAAGATATTACAAGAGATAACGATGGACAATGCAAAATTTTAGGAGGGATTATCTCCAATATGCCCCCTCAAGTCGGACGGCCTAGTAAAGAGTCCGATCTTGTCCCGAAGAGTAAGGAACTGAGGTCATGGAAGAGGCTTGGTGAGGGCATCTGCAAGTTGATCTGCGGAGGCAACATGAGTAACACGAAGGCAGCCAGCCTGAACCTGTTCCTGAATGTAGTGAAAGTCAATAGCAATGTGCTTCATGCGAGAGTGAAACACAGGGTTCGAACACAAGTAGGTGACACCAATGTTGTCACAGTAGAAGACCAGAGCTGTAGGAAGAGAAACACCGAGCTCAGTGAGAAGAGAACAAATCCAACGAATCTCTGCTGCAGTGGAAGCAATAGAGCGATACTTTGCCTCAGTGGAGGATTGAGCAACAGATGTCTACTTCCGAGAGTTCCAAGATACCGGACTACCACTAAGATAAACAATGAAGGCACCAGTTGAGATCCAGTCATCCTTGTCACCAGCCCAATCAGCATCGGAGAAGACATAAAGTGAGAAAGGAGAATGTCTGCGCAGTAGAATGCCATGGTCTAACGTTCCACACAGGTAGCAAAGTAGACGTTTGACTACAGCCCAATAAGTGGTGGTTGGTCGATGCATGAATTGAGAAAGGCGATTGACCATAAAGGCAATGTCAGGACGTGTCAAGGTCAGATATTATAAACTCCCAAGAACAACCCGATATTGAGTAACTTAATCAAAAGCAGGACCAGAGGTAAGAGTAAGAGGCTGATCAGATGCCATTGGCGTAAGAACCGGTTTGGCATCAACCATGTGTAACCATGATAGAAGATCCAGAGTGTACTTGCACTGGGATAATAGAAGGTCGTGAGAGTGTGGGACAACTTCAACACCTAAGAAGTAAGAGAGAGGACCAAGATCTTTCAGGGAGAAGCAACCAGCAAGAACATCAAGAAATCGCTGAACTACCGAGGAGTCACTTCCTGTGACAATAATATCATCAACATAGACAAGAAGGTAAAGAACAACACCAGAGCCACTGTAAATGAAAAGAGAAGTATCAGACCGGGACGTGTAAAACCCCTGTGATAGTAGAAAGTGGCGGAGCTCAGAGTACCAAGCTCTAGGGGCCTGCTTGAGCCCATAAATGGCCTTGCAAAGCCTGCAAACATAATCCAGATGATCCCGATCAGTGAAGCCTGGGGGTTGAACCATGTAAACATCCTCTGACAAGTGTCCCTGCAAGAAAGCATTATTGACATCAAGCTGATGCAAAGTCCACCCTCGGCTTATAGCCAGAGTGAGAACAAGGCAAATGGTGGTGGGCTTGATGACTGGACTGAAGGTCTCCTGATAATCAACACCAAGACACTGATGGAAACCCTTAGTGACAAGACGAGCCTTGTATCTGTCAATAAACCCATCAGAATTACGTTTGATACGAAAAACCCATTTGCAGCCAATAAGATTCTGAGCAGAAGAGGGGGGAACTAACTCCAAGTCCCATTACCGACCAAAGCATCAAATTCTTTGGACATAGCTAGCCTCCACTTAGGGTCTTTGAGGGCCTGAGTCATAGTGGTAGGTTCAAGCAACGGAGATGGTTGAGTCTGAGTGTGAAGAGAAAGTTTTGGATTGGGCTTTCGAATGTTATTTTTAGCACGAGTGACCATAGGATGAGTGTTCTGAGGAGGATGCTCAATAGTAGGTGCGAAAGTGAAGGTAGGAGCCATCTCGGTTGAGGATGAGGATGACTTAGGAGAAGGAGCAGGAGCAGGGCCAGTGGCCGCCAGGGACAAGGAGGAAGATACATCTGCAAGCTGCGGAGCAACAAAAAAAGGAGAAGAGGAGCTGGGAGGAGTATTTAAGTCAGAAGGCAGAGAAGGAGGAGGAGGTGTATGAAATAGGAAAACGTCCTCTACAAATTGGACATAACGGGAGACATAGATGCGAGAGGTAGTGCGATCAAGACATAAGTAACCACTCTGAGTGAGGGAGTAATCGAGGAAGGCACAGGGAACAGACCGAGGAGCAAGCTTAAGTGAGGTAAAGGGCCGAAGCCAAGGATAACAGAGACAACCAAACACGCGAAGTTTTGTGTAATTAGGAGAGGTGTGAAAAAGACACTGAAAGGGAGAGTGCATTCGCAGGGTAGGAGTAGGCAGGCGATTGATCAAATACACGGCAGTGGAAAAGGCATAGGGCCAGTAGCTACGTGGAATAGAGGCATGAGTGAGTAAGGAAAGACCGGTTTCAACAATATTACGATGACGGCGTTCGGAGTAGCCATTGTGTTCAGGAGTGTGGGGTGGAGTGCTAAGATGCATGATGCTGTGAGTGGAGAAAAAAGAGGCTAAAGCTATGTATTCGCCACCATTATCAGAATACAAACATTTGATGGAATGTCTGAAAAAATTTTCTACAAGTGCTTTTAAGCGAAGGAATACATCAGAAACCTGGGATTTCCGATGAAGAGGGTATAGCCAAATGTACTTAGTGAAATGATCAGTGAAAAGAACATAATACTTAAAGTTTTCATTAGATAACACAGGAGAAGTCCAAACATCAGAATAAATGTATTCAAGTGGTCTGGACGACACAATCGTCGACTCAGAGAAGGGTAGCTTATGGCTCTTAGTACAGCTGCATGCAGCACAGGTATTATTGGAAGATAAACTAGAAACAGGTAATTGAAAATGTGAAATAATATGCTTGGAGAGTGGAAATGCTAGATGACCTAAACGATGATGCCAATCATTGAGACTTGTTTTAACACTGGAGAAACAATTGAGTGGTTGGCGAGAGGGAACAGATGCAGGTAGCTCATAAAGTCCCTAGTTGGTTGGCCCCGAGAGAAGGATAGCTCCCATGCTCCGATCCTTTACAACAAAGCCAGAAGAGAAAAATTCAATAGACACATTATTAGTGGAGCATAATTTGGAGACAGAAACTAAATTTTTTTGCATATTTAGATCACAAAGAACAGGAGATAAATTTAAAGGAGTAGAAGAGCTTGAGAGAGAAGCGGAACCCGTGTAGCTTATTGGCACCGAGGTGCCATCACCAAGAACCACCTCATCATGGGCTTTATACGGCGAGTGAAGAGAGAGATTGGCTAAGCCCGAAGTAATATGATGTGAGGCCCCGAAATCAAGTAGCCATGAGTCTGCAGGGGAAGAGGCAACTACGGTAGCATGCACACGCGGTTGCTGCCAGGTAGAAGCAGGCCATGGCTGCCATGGTGATGGAGGGACTGACTGCCAAGGCTGGGACAAAGGCACAAGAGCAGGTCACCAAGTCTATGCACGCGAGGCAGCGGACGGAGTACCAGAAATAGCCTGCTGGACAATCCAGCCATAGTGCAGGCACTGAGCTATGCAGTGGCCCTACACACCGCAACCCTGACAAGTGCCTAAAAACGGACAAGGAGCACGGCTAGGGCGAGCAAGAAGAGAACTCGACTGCACTGGCTGGGGCGAGGTATGCCACTGTGAAGAAGACGACTGCGGGGTAGGATGCCGATGGCCACGCAGACGAGATTGAGATGCCGTGGCATGGGCAGTCACCGGCATACTGGGCAGAGGTGAAGTGAGAGCAGGACGAACAAGAAGTTCCCGATTGATAAGCTTCTCATGCAATTCGTCAAACGTGATGGGGCTGTCACATGTATTAACTGCCTCAACAATGGGTTTATAGGCAGGATCCAACCCGTCGAGAATTTTATCGATCAAATCTTCATTATCCATGGGTTTTCCAAGCAAGGCAAGGTGATCAGCCCGAGATTGAATAAATTGCCAATATTTCGATACACTTTTGGTTCCTTGAATGACAATCTTGATTTGATTTTTGATCTGCTTTATATGACCCCTGCTGGGTTTGGCATATGTATCATGAAGCAAAATCCAAGCATCACGTGAAGTAGCTACGCGATGAAGAAGGGAGGAGACAGTGGGAGTGAGTGTGCCCAGGAGTGCTCCAAGAATGAGACTATCTTGCCTAGTCCATGTCTCGTACGCAGGGTTGGCAGTGACGGTGCCATCTGCTGTAGTAAGGAATTGTGGTGGTTTTGGAGTGGTGCCATCCAGAAAACCATGAAGGCCATAACCACGGAGAATGGTGGAGAATTGTTTATACCAAGATAAGTAGTTGGAGGGTGTGAGTTTTATTGTAGTATGGTGCGCAAGATTTGGAACAATGAGGGGCTTGTGTGGTTCTACAGTGTTTTAGATGAGAGGCGGATCAGTGGAGGTGGCTGTCGTGGAAAATTCTGATGCCATGGCAGCTATTACAGGAAACAGTGCCGAAAAAAAAACTAGGGAATTGTAGGTTTTCGGAGGAACCTTGCTCTTGATACCATGATGAGAATCAATACGTTATTAAATTTCATTAAGGCAATGTTGTTAAATAATATACAGGAGATCATTCTAGACTGTAGGATAAATATGGAAAAGATATTACAAGAGATAATGATGGACAATGCTAACATTTAGGAGAGATTATCTCTAATACCAACTTGCTATGAAACAGGAACAATACCAAAAGAGTGAAATTTCCACCAGAACCCAGAAAACAATAGTCAGTGATGTTACTTGAGAGTTGACAAAGGATCCATAGTTCCAGCATTGTATTTATTGCCGTATTCGATATCTTCCATGTTTTCATTTGCTGAGAAATCTGAGTATAATATCAAGTCCTTTCCTTGCAGAGAATGATAATTGAACTGCTTTACAACATTGGAGGCAAACATTGAGCTTGAAACAGATTCAATATCTGCATCTGCCTGTCAATAGTCCAATTACACGAGAAAATTTCTAAGCATGAGCTGAATGCCTTTAAGATTAATGTCGCATTGTAACAGGTTTCTTCTGCATATTTGACTATTTCAACCTTTTGTATGCAAACTTGCACATCTTCTGAGCTGTGAAAAATTCCCATCTACAATGTTACTAACATAAGTAAATGTTATTAATTGAACAAAGCATACACTAAGTAGATGAAACTAATCATTCCGACAACAGTATAAGATAACACCAAGCACATGTCAATCTGAGATTGGTAACACGACAACAAATAGAGTTGTTTTTTACTGTAATTTAGATTACAACTATTGTTTGTAAACCACTATTTATATCCAATCTACTGAATGTGACAGCAAAGATGGCAAAACCCCTAATGGATCATGATTTGGATTCAAGAGAGGGAGAGGATGGGGGACCCCAGTAGACACGAGGAAGTGAGTGTCCATGAACTTTAAAACAGTAGCATAAACATCTAAGAGGCATTTATGACTTTCTAATTGCCATATGATGTTACGCTTGTTTTCTTTATCAAAAATACAAAAAAGTTGTACTTATTTCCAACTTAAATTATCTTGTCCATGAGCTTGTCAAAAGAAGAACATGTTAGAAGTATAAGAACAATTCTCATGTACCCATGTATCAGAAAAATCTGTATTAAATCTCAACTAAAAGATATTAACCATAAGGCCCTTCAGGCTAAACGTTGCAGCACCAATAACTGTACAATAGCATCCGTCCACCCATCTCCAATCCATCTTTGCCAAAAGCTATATCCTTTAGAGGTGATGGAAGCAATTCAAGCTCGCCCCACTTCAACCATTGAGGAAAATTGGGTTCTAATCCTTAAATGTACACGAATGCATTGAGACAAGATCCTTTTTCATAAGTTGACCAAGACTTGTTGTTGCTTCAGTTGCATATATCTGAGCCAGCCAAACACAAAAGTTCAACCATATAGTAAGATTGGGATACAAGATAAGTTTTAAACACTATTATTTGACGAATTAATTGAAAGCAAAAGAAAAAGTTAAGACTATATCGGTTACCTTGGCAGAAAACCCCTTTTTCGGGTCAAAGCAAGCCAAGTATGCCTGTCATCCTTGAAATGAGCACAATGTCAATAGAAGAAGGATCCCATAGATGCAAGTTCTTCACAGTCATGTACCAAGGTTCTGCACGAATAAAATTTCCCTTATCAAGAGGCTGTTCAATTTTCTGCCTCTTCTAAATCTCGAATTCCATATCCATGGACAAATAACGAGAACTTTTATTGACAATTCGGGGATGAAACTGATAGGAATTAGGAAACTGTTAACACGAATTTAGGGTTAAGCCAAGAACTCACCGTGGAAATGCCTTACACCAATTGAATTCTTACAAAAGTGTCTAATAAACCTACAAAGGTCACATACACACACTATAAACTACCATCTGCCTATATGATAAGAAAATTAACCAATTTCAATGTAATCAGCGTATCTGACAAAACAAAAAAAACAGATATGATCTTTAGAAACAAGGGAAACAAAGCAAAGGTTATATATTTACATGGAATAGAACTGAGTAACACCACTATTAACAAGGAATAACATACTAAGTCTTCACTTATCCAACATTTTGGCGAACTTAAGGATCACATTAAAAAGCTTGACTAGTCAAGTAAGATACTCTTTTCCTAAGACTCTTTCCACCTTCATAAGTATCTCATCAGGCCTTGTTATCATTCTATTCGTCATCTCCCTCAAAGCTCTTTTAATTTCTTTCCTTATGATCTGCCAATAATAAGTAAAGTTACAATACCTCTCGAGCGTACTAAGATCACCTAAAGAGTGTTGTCCTTTACTCTTTCATTAAAAAGGCTATAGAAGTATCTTCGTTATCTTTTCTTAATGCCATTTTCAGTCGCGAACATTAACCCTACTTTATCTTTCATACAACAAAGTTGATCTAAGTCTCTCATTTTCCATTCTCTAGCTCTCACCAACTTAAATATATCATATGTCCTCATCGATCTCTCTATTGCTTTGAATGATAGATCTTAAATACTTAAAACACGTTTAATTTGGTATAACTTTTAAACCAATATTTACCTCCACATCAAAAGTCACTTTAATAGCCTGAAAAGTTAACCTTCGAAGTACTCAATCTTAGTTCTACTCAAAAGTTTTAACTTAACATTGACACCCTCTTTTATCTCATTTAATAAAACAATGTCATCAACAAATAATATATAGCAAGACACGTCCCTTTGGATATTCTTGGTAAGCTTATTCATCACTACTGCAAACAAAAGGAGGCTCTATAAGGAGCCTTAGTATAACCCAGTATCGATAGAAAAAGCTTTATATCTCCTTCTATCATCCTTACTTTAGTCTTTACACTTTCATACATATCCCTAATAACCCGTATATAGGTTATAAGAACTCCCTTAACTTCTAAACCCCCCCCCCCCACATGATTTTCCTAGGTATCTTATTATAATCCTTCTCTAAGTCAATAAAAATCATATGTAGGTTATGTTGTCTTTCCCCGAAATATTTCATTAATCTTCTAAGGAGATGTAAAGCATATGTTGTGGACTTTCTTACTATGTAATCGAATTGGTTCTTAAAGATAGGTGCATCCTTTCTCACTACCGTCTCAATCACCTTCTCTCATAACTTCATAGTGTAACTAAGTAGTTTGATGTTTATATAGTTGTTACTGTTGGGACCCGATCTCGGAACCGGACCCTAACCGGAAAGGCAGAATGGAAAACAAAAATGGAAATGATATAAGCAAAAGAATGGAAGAAAATTTCAAATAAAACAAAACATTTCAGCCGGCTCGCGATCACAAGTCGAAGAAAACAGAAGCTGGCTCGCGCTCGCAAGCCGAAGAAAACAGAAGCCGCCTCGCGATCGCCAGCCGAGAGAACCGCAGACTTGCAGTCACGACGGCTCGAGAGCGCGAGCCTCGGAGGAAAAAGGCCATCTTGCAATCGCAAACAGCTCGCAATCGCGAAGCCGAGGCCAAAAGGGTCGGCTCGCGATCGCAACCGCGAGACCCCCGATTTCAAATTTTCCCTTTCTTTTTTCTTTTAAAACCACAGAACTTCAAAGATTCATAACTTTTCACTCAAAACTCAAAAAATTGCAAATTTGGTATCAATAGAAAGCTCAAAGGAAGCTCTACAACTTCCATGTAAAACTTCATAACCAATTCCATCTCTAAAGGGGTTAAAAATCCTAACAGACTTTCTTCCCAATATCATGTCACCCTAAATAATCATATATCTTCTAAAATTTCTATCTTTCAACTCCAAGGTCCAAACATGTCATATTTTATATCAATGTAAAGATCAAAAAGAATCCTACAACTTTCATGCAGACTCTAAGAGCAATTTCTCACTTTATAAGGGCCCAAAAAGTCATTCAAAATTCCTGTCCTGGAAAATCAATCCTAAATTACATCAAAACTTCAATTGATCATAACTTCTAGCTCCGATATCGAAAAATTGCACACTTTATGGCAATAAAAGGCTGGGGATAAAAGCTACAACTTTCATTAAGACCACTTACTCTAATTCAGACCACATCAGTACGGCAATTGGTCTCAAAGCATAGTACACTCAAACTTTCCCTATGAACATTTTCCAAACACAAACAAAATACACTTAACTTCGAAAAATCATAACTTTCGATCCTGATATCAAAAACTGTCATACTTTATGGAGACAGAAAGCTCCCAACAGAAGCTACAATTCTCATGAAGATCATTATCTCGAATTCTGCCTAAATCAAAAAGTCAACTCTCTACTCTAAAAAGTCAAACTTTTATACTTCAACAAATTCTCACACTTTCACTCTTTATTCCTTAATTTCAACTTTCATTTCAATCAACTCATTCACTTTATTCTCATAACCAATACAAATCTACACAAATATCAAAGACATCAAAACTAATCAATTCTTTTCTCATTAAGTTTCTTAAAGCACAAATTTCTTCTAAAACACTATACATAAGTTCTGTTAAAGATGAAATGGAGATATTGCATGATTAAGAAGAACTTTTGGAATTGAGTTTTTGTTTGAGGATCAATTTCCAAAAGGGAAATTGAGTGCTTTGTATGAGATTGTATGAAGATGAATAAAAATGAAAAGAAAAAAATTTATACCGATTTGGATTAGATTAGACCGAGTGAGTCTTAGGGTTTCCAACGTGAATTTAGTTTTTGAAGATACGCTATGGATGTCGGAAATTTGTTCGGTTCGATTGAACCGTTTGTTTACTTCGTTTTCGATTTGCTTCCAATTCGTTTCGCTTCGAAATCCGTTCCTTCGATTTTCGCATTTTTTTGTTATTCAATTTTCCGATTCGATTCGTTTTGAGTCGATACTTCTGATTTATGTTCCATTCTTTAGAATTGGAGTTCATTCATTTTTTGCTTCCGCATTGGTTCTTTCACTTCGGTTCGTTTGTTTCTGCACGCGTTTGATTGCGTTTGCTTTTGATTCGCTTTCGCACTTTGTTTGTTTTTGATTTTGTTTTTCGTTGTTTTTCTGGTTGGGGTCCGGTTCTGAGATCGGGTCCCAACATAGATGGTATCAGAGCCCAGTAATAGGATATTACATGGGCGCTTATGTTTGTAAAGTGTTTGAATGGATAGAAATGAGTTAGTGAGAATGTGATTTTGATTTTCATGACTTATTGGAAGAATCAAGATGATTGTTCGATTTAGGTGACAAGAATTTTGATTGATTTTAGGAATGTGTATGATATTGAGATTAGAATTTCAAGATGAAATTGGATAAATTGATAAAGATATATGTATAGAAATTCAAAGGATTGTTTTGAATGATGATTTGGTCCATGTTAAGGGTCATTAAGAATTGGACCATTGACTTGTGTAAATATGTTAAGGAATATTGATTTGTGGATATAGTGATTTTGATATGATATTAGTGGTATAAGATATAGGAGGTGAATAATTGTGAATAAGTTAAGAATATGTGTGATGAGAAATTAGATAAGAAAGTAATTTGACTATTATTAAGAGGATGTGTTACTTGATGACTAAGTATGAATTTCGAGGACGAAATTTATTTAAGAGGGGGAGAAATGTTGGACCCCGATCTTTTAGTAGAATTTAGAAATATTAAATGAAATTTAATAAGTGTTTTTGTATATGTATTGTGTAATAGATGTAATTTGTGCTTTAAGAAAAATTGCTAAAAAACAGAATTAATTAGTTTTGATGTCTTTGATATTTGAGTAGATTTGTATAGGTTATGAGAGTAAAGTAAATGAGTTGATTGAAATAGAAGTTGAAAATTAAGAAATAAAGAGAAAAAGTGTGAGAATATGAAGAATTGAGAAAGTTTGACTTTTTGAGGTAAAGAGTTGACTTTTAATTTAGGCATATTTTGAGAAAAAGATCTTCATGAGAATTGTAGCTTCTATTGAGAGCTTTCTGTCGCCATAAAGTATGATATTTTTCGATATCGGGATTGAAAGATATGATTTTCCGAAGTTAAGGATATTTTGCTTTGTTTTGAAAAGTGCTATTAAAAGTAAGTTGTGTGCTGAGTTTTGAGGACAATCGGCGTACTGATGTGGTCTGAATTAGAGTAAGGGGTCTACAGGAAAGTTGTAGCTTGTCTTTCAATCTTTCCAACGCTATAAAGTATGCAATTTTCAGATGTAAAAATTGAAAGATATGAATTGTGAAGTTGTTGCATTGGTAAGTAAAGTTGATGTTTTGTTAAGCCATCCTAAGTGAAGGATTGTGTATGTTGTGCTTTGAGGCTAATTGTCGGATATATATGTTTTGAATTGAGTTAAGTGGTCTTAATGAAATAGATATGTTTTGAATTGAGTTAAGTGGTCTTAATGAAAGTTGTAGCTTATATCCCCAGCTTTTTATTGTCATAAAGTGTGCAATTTTTCAATATCGGAGCTAGAAGTTATGATCGATTGAAGTTTTGATGTTGTTTAGAATTGATTTTGAGGACAGGAACTTTGAGTGAAGTTTTGACCCTTTTTGAATCTGAATTGGTTTATAAGTTCTTAATAAAAGTTTTAGGTTATGTTTTTATCTTTCCATTGATATAAAGTATAGAAATTTTGGACCATGGAAAGTGAAATTATGATTTTTAGAAGTTTCTGTTACTGTTTTGTTATGATCATTAGTGGATAGAAAATGTGAAGTGGTTTTTGACTCCCTTAGAGGCCAAATTGATTTTTCTATCCTTCATAGAAGTTGTAGAGCTTCCTTTGAGCTTTCTGTTCATACTAAATTTGTCAAATTTGGAGTTCGGTATCAAGAGTGATGATTTTTGGAAAATTTCAGTTATATATATATATTTTAAGTTCTGTTATTTTGCTTATAATCCGACCCTTTTGCGATCTTTTGCTTATAATTTCTTCTTCCGACATCTAATTGACTTGGTTTTTGAAGAGTTGGATTTCTAAGACAATTATCTACATTTTAATGAGAAATTATGATTTTTTGAGATTAATCTGGAAAATATTTGATATAATCAAAGTGAGTTGGAAAATTTTCTGAACATGGTTCAGTCATTTGAAAAATTCTTAATCTGTGGAGATCTGATTGAATTGATTCTTGAGGCAAAATAAAATAGAGACATGGGGCTACAAGTCTTATGAAGAAATAAGGTCAGAGAAATTTTTGAGCTTTGAATTTTTTAATGAGTTTTTAGTTTAGATAACTTAGATATTGTATGGGTTTGTGATTTCTAAGCTCAATTTTGGAGATAGCATGGTTTAAATTAATTAAGTTTTGGATATTTTTGAATTAGGGTTTTTGTCTTGGATGAGGAAATTGAAGGAAAGGAATGGAGAAATTGAGGCTTTAATCAAAGTTCCAAGCATGGAAATGAGGTGGGTGATATGTTTATATTTTGCATTATAAGCTAATCAAGTGATTTTGAAAATCAAGAAAGCAAAATTGGTTTTAAATTATGATTTTAATATGATTAAATTCCTTGCTTTTGGAATGATTTTTAGAAATTGTTATATGTACAATGATTGATTTAAGAAATTGCAATTATTATTTTCGAATGCTTAAATTCTTTGAT
>JANZLC010000002.1:11335329-11356248 GCA_026413385.1 Erythroxylum gracilipes | reverse complement strand
CTCCAGGAGTTCGGTGATGTTCTTCAACCTCCGTTCCCTGGCTTGGAGGAGCTCCTCTTCGACGTCCCTGGCTCTAGTGGAGTGCTCAACTGCCCTCTGCTGCTCATTCAGGTACTTGTACTATTTATTTCCTTAACTATCTATGAACCCCACCACTACGTCACATTTATATCTGTCGTCTTCTCAATGGGCCAATCTCTATTTTCAGTTTTATGGATCTAAACCTATCTATAGTTTGGTGTGTGGGTCGAGAGGAGAACGTTCTTTTACGATTATTATTAATCTAATTTAAATATATATGAAACATGAGAGAAGTAAAAATAATATTTTAATAAAATACAAGTTTAATATTGATTACAGATGGAATTGATAAATAATATTATATTAAATTAGTAATGACATTAATTTTTTAATTGCAAATTTTGACAGGTGACGCGCCTCAAATGCGGTGGCCTCATCTTCGCTCTACGCCTCAACCACACTATGTGCGACGCGCCGGGTCTTGTCCAATTCATGACGGCCGTAAGCGAGATGGCGCGTGGAGAGCAGGCACCATCAGTTCCGACAGTATGGGAACGCCATGTGTTGCAGGCACGTAGTCCACCGCGCGTGACTTGCAAGCACCCGGAGTACGAGGAAGTGGTCGACACAAAAGGGACTATTATTCCACTAGACGACATGACCCATCGCTCGTTCTTCTTCGGCCCCACTGAAGTGGCTGCCCTGAGAAGCTTCGCGCCGCCTAGCCTTCGCCACTGCTCCACCTTCGAGTTGTTAACTGCATGTCTCTGGAAATGCCGCACTGCCGCCATCCGGCCAGACCCCGACGAAGTGATGCGCATGGTATGCATAGTCAACGCACGCGGCAGGTTTAACACACCATTACCAGAAGGATTCTACGGCAACGCCTTTGCATTTCCAATGGCGGTAGCGACAGCTAGTAACATCTGTTGCAACCCCATAGGCTATGCATTGGAACTTGTGAGAAAAGCGAAGGCAGAGGTGACGGAGGAGTACATGCAGTCTCTGGCCGATCTTATGGTGATAAAGGGCAGACCCCACTTTACAGTGGTGAGGACCTATCTTGTGTCAGACGTGACACATGCAGGATTTGGAGATGTGGACTTCGGTTGGGGCAAGGCGGTGTACGGCGGACCGGCAAAGGGTGGTGTTGGGGCCATTCCTGGAGTTGCGAGTTTTTACATACCCTTCAAGAATAGAAAAGGAGAGAAAGGAATAGTGATGCCAATTTGCTTGCCATCTGATGCCATGGAACGTTTCGAGGCAGAGCTTGATAAGATGCTCAAGGCCTCGCCCAACGATAAATCCGTGTTTATAGCATCTGCCTTATGATGAGAGTATCCAATAAAAACGTATGCTTTTGCTTTTGCTTTCGCTGTAAAAATTTATATGCCAATAAATATACAGTTTGCTATCCATATTTCATAGGCCTCCCAAGTTTCTCAATCTTGAATGCTAAGCCCATTCGCTATCCTTATGTCATCGACAAATCGAAAGATCATGTACAGAAACAAATGTTGGATGCAGAAAAGACAGGATCTAAATTTAACAGTCACATAATTATAATTATGCACTCTAATATAAGATTTTAGACTATCGTCATAACAATGATAAAGAAGTGCACCTATAAAAAAAACCCACGAAAACAAGTACTAGTCCTTATCTAACTTGGCAAAAACATGGAAATGGAACTACAGTACTTTATTTTCTCATTCCGCCGCGTGTTCTCTCTTACCAAAGCCTCTTTCACTCCATAATTGCTGCATTCTTACACTAACTCAACCGTATCTGCCTTTGCATTAGCTACTTCATCATGCATATCTTTGTCAATTAAATCAATTATGGCTATCCTAGCCCTTCCCCTATCTGTAGCATCAATCCATCAAAGAACCAAAGCGTCTCCCTTCCTACATTAAGAGAGTGCCAAAATAAGTAGGAAATACACCAATTACCTTATAAAAGGTAAATATGTTTCTTACCTTACATTTCATACAAATATGATTTTGTATCATGGTTGCTTCCAACCTGTAACAACTCCACTTTAAAACCGGTACAAGTCAAAACATAAAACTAGCTTCAGATTTCCTCATTTGACTGAGAAATCCCAAGTACTAAATATGATTCAACAACCAGTTTAAGGGGTGAAAATGACCTATTCTCTCCATACTATCTGTACTCCCGTGCATATCATGTACATGTTATGTTTGAAAAGAAATCTAATATGCATGGCTCGGGCCACGCCTTGGAGCCAGCCCGTTGCTATCCGAGGACTCAAATAGAAGTCATAGCTAAGCACAATAAAGATTACGAAGACTTGTTCATCTCCTTGAGAAATCAAACACAGATGGCATTTTGAGCAAACTGTCTACCAGTGCATAAACATGACACGAGGTCATCTCTGACTAGGCGTCGGATCATATATATGCATTAAAAGCAGTTCAATTTGGCTCAGAATATCTTCAATTCAGCTGTAACATTTATAACAGGTCAAACAGTAAGCTATCTGCCTGCAAAATCATTTTGCACTCGAGTCAAAGAACCAAGTGATTAATAATGCTTAATAAGCTCAAGCCATCCTTCTACTCATCCAAAATACTAGTAATAGCTTCAGAAATAAGTTTAGCTAAATTCTCATCAGGAGCAGTGACAATAATCTTTGTTGAGTGAAATTCTATCTTTGCATTAGTTGGATCTTTGACTTGTACAACACCAGTACATTCCACCTCGGCATCACTCAACGGCTTATCTATAGATGCGTTAATGCCCTTGTTCGACAACACAACAAGAAGCCTCTCCAGATCTGGCATAACCCCATTCACGAGTGACTTACTCTGCACTGTGCTTGCCAATTTGTTTTCCAAGAGCAACTGGTGTTTGCCTTGACTGACATATAGTTGACCTTCTAGCCTTGCGATATCTATGTCATCCTGTGTCAGCTTTTTCCACACAAACCGGGTAGCCAACTCTGCCTCAATCTCCATATCAAAGCTCTCTTTCATCCTCGGTACATCTAGGGTATCATTTTCAGTAAAATAGAGAACCGAAAAAGAATGTGAACTGGAACTTGAAAATTTGATCTTCTCCTTAAAATCCCCTGGAAACTGTTCAAAAAATTCATATAAAGAATTGAAAGAATCCTCGCTCTCTCTCTCCTCTAATACTTTCTTTTCTGATTGGGGATAGATATGTCATTAATTTATGTGGAGTGTATTTGTGATTTTTTCTGCCGGGGTGTGGGGTTGGCATGGTTAAAATTAATGAGAGGGAGAGCAAAAGAAATATAATATAATGCAATTACCACAAGAATTTTAGGCTGCAATATGTCCAGTAAATGACGAGTCTTTCGCAGCCTGTAAAGAATAGATCAAAACCAATGTAATAGTTAATTTCAAACCTTAAACATAATAACCACAAATAAGCAATTTCCTTAATTTGTCTTTCATTTTCCCTTAAGATAACTAGCAACCCAACATGGGAAAAGGAAAAGTTCAATTTTGTGAAAAAAAAAAAAAAACCTAAGCCAAGCTGAATGGATTTTAAAACGGAAGCACAAGTGTTTAAACAAGCATGGTCCCTACAATAGAAACAGAAGCCTAAAGAACTTAAATGCAACACATCCTACCTATTTGCACCAGGTAGAAACAAAGAAAGCAAGCAATATAGGTATCCCAAATCTTCACAGAAGAAGTCTCTGAGTGACATTTAGACTTAGATACATGTGTTCTCAGTTCTCACCTTATTCCAGATTGGAATGAGCACTCAAGAACCTTCATCTCCATTGGCTTGAAAGGCAAGAGAGACATCTCAGCACCTACACATTTCTTCAAACTAACACCTATTAAATCATAACTCAACCATTTGGCCTCATTAAATATATAGAAATCCATGAGTCTCTCTAACAGGGAACCTCAACTAAGCACCTCTAAAACAAGTAAAGAGTTTCTGTCACCATGCCAACGTTGAAGCAAATGGACAACAGGACCAAGACGCAAGCTCCAGTGAGAGGCAAATATGATACATGGCTCCTGCCAATTGGTTCTAAGCAAATATCGTGAGCTTGAGTTCTAACCAACAAAATTTTGCAAGAACATCAAGAAGCATACTTATTGTAGAAGCATTTAATATAAACAACTTGGTATAGGAAGTCAACTTTCACAGATGAATTTTTGTCAAACTATGTCAATGCGAACATATAACTAAAAGAGTATCACACATATTCAAATAACTTCAAATTAAGAATTCCAATTGGTATTAAGTTCACATCTATCACAAGGAGTACATGCCTTTCAACATACTTACACATGTAGAATTAAGAACTGAGAATGAAAGAGACTTCTTCCAAATCACAAGACGCAAATATCTAAAAAATTCCCCTTAAAGTGGAGATTTAGAAATATCTTCCACAAACGACTTAGTCTAGTTCTATCTACAAAAACATCAACATAAAAAGAGTCAAGTCAGGTATATCTTACAGCAGTTCAGTAGAATGAATACTAGGAAATAGATGAAGTTTTTTCTCCTTCAAGTGCTGGGCATATGAAAACAACGACTGACACGAAAACAGCTGTCCTACCATCAAAAGGACAAACAAAAATGTGTTTCAATTTTAATGCACTACAGCTCCATTGAAAGGAACCAGAAATACGTAAAAGGGGGACCTTCTCTTGTCGTTGCTTGCATAACCATTCTGGTACGATGTTGGTGAATGCTAGAAGTTCAGACGCTATAGAAGAAATAACATAAACAGGGACCTAGAACCAGATGAAGAATTTGATTAGCCTCAGATTTAAGGAGGCAAGATCCTACTAGCCTCATGACCAAACTCTTGTTCAAAACTACGAAGAAATGCAAGATAAAATTTACCCTCATAGCAGAAGATTCAAGATAATCTGGTATCTGCTCCAATAGTTGAAGAGAAATTGAAGGTTGAACTAAAGCAACAAGAACTGAACCACCAGCTCTAACAGAATCCACAACACAAGAGCATACAAAAGCTAGCTTATCTCTTTCCTCTAACAGTTCTTCACTGTTCAATAAACATTCATCTACACTTTTAGAATCAACCGTGCTATCACTGCAATGTCAAATACAGAAGGCAGAAAATCAGACAGTTTCCTAGAACAACCAACATACTATGAAACAGAAGCAGTACCAAAAGAGTAAAATTTCCCTCAGAACCCAGAAAACAATAGTCAGTGATGTTACTTGAGAGTTAACAAAGGATCCATAGTTGGAGCATTGTATGTATTGCCATGTTCGACATCTTCCATGTTTTCATTAGCTGAGAAATCTGAGTACAATATCAGGTCCTTTCCTTGCAGAGCATGATAATTGAACTCTGTTGCAACATTGGAGGCAAACACTGAGCTTGAAACAGATGCAATATCTGCATCTGCACTGTCAATAGTCCAATTACACGAGCCAATTTCTAAGCCAGAGCTGAATGCCTTTAAGATTAATGCCCCATTGTAACAGGTTTCTTCAGCATATTTGACCATTTCAACCTTTTGTATGCAAACTTGCACATCTTCTGAGCTGTAAAAAATTCCCATCTACAATGTTACTAACATCAGCAAATACAATTAATTGAACAAAGCATACACTAAGTAGATGAAACTAATGATTCAGACACCAGTATAAGATAACACCAAGCACATGTCAATCTGAGATTGGTAACATGACAACAAATAGAGTTGTTATTTACTGTTATTTAGATTATAACTATTGTTTGTAAACCTCTGTTCATATCCAATCTACTGAAGGTGACAGCAAAGATGGCAAAACCCCTAATGGATCATGATTCGGATTCAAGAGAGGGACAGGATGGGGGACCCCAGTAGACACGGGGAAGTGAGTTTCCACGAACTTTAAAACAGCAGCATAAACATCTAAGAGGCATTTATGACTTTCTAATTGCCATATGATGTTGCACTTGTTTCCTTTATCAAAAATACAAAAAATTTATACTTATTTCCAACTTAAATTATCTTGTCCATGAGCTTGTCAAAATAAAAACATGTTAGAAGCATAAAAACTATTCTCATGTACCCATGCATCAGAAAAATCTGTATTAAATCTCAACTAAAAGATATTAACCATAAGGCTCTTCAAGATAAGCCCCGCAGCCCCAATACCTGTACAATGGCCTCCATCCACCCAGCTCCAATCCATCCTTGCCAAAAGCTATCTCCTTTAGAGGTGATGGAAGCAATTCAAGCTCTTCCCACTTCAACCATTGAGGAAAATTGGGTTCTAATCCGTAAATGTGCACAAATTCCGAATGCATTGAGACAAGATCCTTCATCATAAGTTGACCAAGACTTGCTGTTGCTTCAGTTGCATATATCTGAACCAGCCAAACACAAAAGTTTAGCCATATAGTAAGATTGGGATACAAGATAAGTTTTAAACATTAATATTTGACGAATTATTTGAAAACAAAAGAAAAAGTTAGACTATATTAGTTACCTTGGCAGAAAACCCCTTGTTTCGAGTCAAAAATGGCAAGCCAAGCATGCCTGTCATGCTTGAAATGAGCACAATGTCAATAGAAGAAGGATCCCATAGATGCAAGTTCGTCACAGTCTTGTACCAAGGCTCTGCATGGATAAAATTTCCCCTATCAAGAGGCTGTTCAATTTTCTGCCCCTTGTGAATCTCGAATTCCATATCCATGGACGAATAACGAGAACTTTCATTGACAAATTGGGGATGAAACTGAGTAGTAAGAGGCGAAAAGATTCTGAGGGCTGAAAGGTCCAACGGGCAATCAAGCAATATCCTAAACCCACTCACATCAAGAATGTAAGATGGTGGAAAATAATATCCGCTACCTTTGTTCAAACACGCCTGCACAAGCATTACGATTGATAAACCCTTAAATAAGACAAGCTAGATATTGGCTGAATGCAAGAGTTATAAAGAGACTTACAAACTTCATTGATACCAATAGATGCTGGAAATGCCTTGCACCAATTGAATTCTTACAAGAGTGTTTCATGAACCTACAAAGGTCACAGACACACACTATAAACTACCATCTGCCTATATGATAAGAAAATGAACCAATTTCAATGTAATCAGCGCATCTGACAAAAAAAAAAACAGATGATATTTAGAAACAAGGGAGACAAAGCAAAGATTATATATTTACGTGGATTAGAACCGAGTAACACCACTATTAAAAAGGAAACTAATCGAGTGAAACAATCAACTGTCACGTTCTCTACATGATAGATCTAGTCAAAATTTTCCATTCAATCGGGCGCAAAAATAAAAACCATGAAAGGGTAGACTTTGTACGTAAACTGGCAAGTGAGATTGTTGATTTTGAGATTTCGACATAAATAGTAACAGAGTATTGAAAGAAGAGCTTTTTTACGGGTATTAATAGTTTGCAATTCCAGTCGCATTGAAAGAAGAGCTTTTTTACAGGTTTTAATAGTTTGCAATTCCAGCCACATCACAAGAAGAGCCTTTTAAGGATTATTAATAGTGTGCCATTCCAATCATATATGACACTGTGATTGGAATGGCAAAGACTTCGAATAGGCAGTGAAGATGCTACCAGTGAACACCATTTGAGAAAACCAAAGGGGCAAGTGATGGAGTTAATAGTAGTACAATATCTTCATTTCAGTGATAATTCTTCAGCTAATAAAATAGTTTCAGTTTCAAGAATGTCTGGTGATGACAGTATTTATGTTTGTGTGTGAGATAGTGAAGTAAATATAACCCAAAGCAGAGTTGGAGAAGCAAAACTAAACCAGATTTATCAAATTAAACCAATGTAAATAATACCATTATTTACTGAAATCAAACACAATAAGTAAAAACTAGAGAATCTGAAGAACGTTTAAATGAATTGGAGGAGATTCTTTCATTGCTTGGAGGGGAAAACTCTGATCCAAGTTGTGAATACCATACCGGAACTCGTAACAATTTTGGTATTGGTACGGGACAATATTGATATCGATCAATACCGAATACCATTTTAAATAATTTTTTTGAAATGACAAAATAGTCCCTTAAATAACTGAATGAGTTGTACATAGAGAAGACGGGCAGATTCAGCATGAGAATATGAAACGAATTTTGCTTACAGAATTCCTTCCATAGATGCAAACTAAACTTCAATAGAACTCCAGGGAAGACAAAAAAAAAATCCTTCCATAGATGCAAACTAAAACTCAAACTTCAAGAGAACTCCAAGAAAGACACATAAAACTCCTTCTATGGATGCAAAATAAAACTCAAAACTTCAATAGAACTCCAGTAAAGAAGCAGAGTTTTATAAACATAATCAGAAACTAAGACAGACGATTTGCATTTTGAAAATACTTAGTTAATGAACAAAATTGCAGACAATTAGCAGAGGCGAGAATTTGATTAAAAAAGCAAATTCGATGAGGAAACAATTGCATACAATGATACATTAAGCTTTGGAATCATGTTTTTTGCACTTAAAAGAACTCATCTTTGTATAAACTCATCTCTGAATCATTTCTGGTTGAGAACCAATGTACAAGAAAACTATAAATGAATATACCGTTAATCACGTGTAATTTGCAACGGAGGAGGAGGGGCAACTGGCGATGCATCGTGGCGGTGACAGCCCGACGCGAAACAGATGGAGGACTGACGGCGGTGACTGGCCAAAAAACCATGGGAAAAACAATGATGGCGACTGGCGAGGCTTGACCGCGGTATCTTCGACGATGGAGGACTCACAGTTTCGTGACGGTGATGGCGGCCGGTGACAGCTTCGACTGATTCGTGAGAGGCTTAAATCGTCCGGGGTTGTTTGAGAATTATATATTTTTGTTTCCAGTTTAATCTCTTAATTTTTTTAATTTATATTTTTACCTTATAATCTGATTTAGATTTTGATATCTGCTCGTATAATAATTTAGGAGTTAATTATAGTCATTCTTATTTTTTATTATTTTTATTTTTATTTCTATTACTATCATTTAATTTGAACCGAGTGACCCTCTAATATTTTTTTTTTTAATTGTTGTCGTTGTAGTATAAATCGATAAAACCAACATCGTGACTACCATTCCTATCGAAGTTGCTTATGTATAGTTATTTTATTTAATTTTTAAAAATTATAAAATAATTTTTAAAATAATATATTATATAATTGTTAATTTACTTCAATAATATCTAAAAAATTATTATAATATAAATTTGATATAACAATTATCTTTTTATTTTTATTAATATTACTTTTCATATAAACAACATCATCAACAATACCGGGTATGAATCTCGCTGTTTTACGAGTTCTAAAGAGATTCAATAATACGCAACGTTATCTTTAACTAGTTGAGAGATTGTTTTCAAATAACTCACAAAAAAATATTTATCATATAATTAACAACTACAATTAATAATACATAAAACTTAAAATGTAATAATTAGAGGTGAGCATTTGGATAATTCGGGCCCGGGCCGAATTACCCGAAATTTTTTCCATCTTATCCGGCCCAAACCCGAACTTTCAATTACCCGAACTTACCTGGCCTGATTTACCCAAATTACTATTTACTCGGCCCGATTTACCCGAATTATCCGAATTATCCCGGCCCAATTTACCCGAATTACCCTAATTATCCTATTTAATAATTCTTTTAAACCTAATTCGGGTAATCAGGCTGGCCCAAATTTTTTCGGAGTTACTCGTCCAGGCCCGAATTATCCGAAATTTAGCATTTGCTTACCCGAATTAATTCGGGCCGGATCGTATAATCGGACCGACCTAAATAATGCTCACCCCTAATAATAACTAATTACATCGAGAGATTACAAGGTAAGAATAATAAAGGTTCATAAACATAAAAACAAGTGTTGTACTGAAGAAATAACAACGTAGCAGGGAAATTTGAAATAAAAACATTTATAATTAAGAATTCTATATTTATATTGCATGTGTAAGTGAAATTTACAGAAAAGAGGAAAAACATTAAAAAAACTTGAAATTTGATTCTGACACATATCCATTCAAATTTACTGGCTTCAATTTTTATTTAGTACAAATTTTTTATTATTAAAGGAAGTTTCTTCGTCACCATTATTAAAACTTATTACACCAAATGACATATTAATAATTTGTCTCTCAAAATTATCTTTTAAATTACTCTCATGTATAAAACTTAGTTATTCAAAAATTCAATTCGCCAAAAGATTAATATAATCGGGACAAATTAGATATATAAAATACTTCTTCTATCAAAAGTTTTAGTAAATAAATAAAATTAAATTATTAAGAAATTATGAAAAGAATATATTCAACTTAATAATGATAATAACATACCTTGTTCAAGTTGTATTGAACAAATATCAAATTATTTGATCTTTTATGTTATAATCTATTTCTTTTAAAAAATTTGATAAATTCAAATAAATTCCAATTCATTTTATACCTAATTGCACTAACACATTTTCAAAGAATTCAAACTGAAAAGAAAATATCGTTTTTGAATTGGTCCCACTAAATAATTGTAAGATAACAAAAATAATCATATAAACAAAATAAAACTATGGTTAACTTTAAACAAACAACCAAAGTGATGAAATATATACATAGATTAAGTTCGTCTTTTTTATGTACTATAATACGCATCCCAAAATCACTACATGCATCCTTGTATGCCTTCATTTGTGTTTTAAATAGATCTTGGATCATCTTATGTGGAATAATTATGTGATAGTTAATAGATAAGAAAAATTTATTTTTCATATTGGCTTTGTTTTTTTTTCCTTTATTCCTCTGTATAGCTAACAGTAAATAATTAGATTAACTTATCTTTCTTATCTTTCATTGATAACTACAAGATAAGATGTAGATAAGAAAAGTTTATTTTTCATATTAGCCTTAGATTTTTTCCCTTCTTCCCCTATATGGCATAATAAAAATCACATATTATTGTATTCGTATCACTATCAGTCAAATGACATGCTCTTACTAAAGGATCACAAACTCAAATGACGAATTGAAATTAGGACCAACATTCCTAACCTTCAAGTATAATTTTAGAAACATTCATTCCAACATTAAACTTGACATTTTGATACGCAATTCACTTGTCCCTTATAAACATTTATCTTGACTTCTTCCTGATTTGAGCAAAAAACTAAAATGTTAAGAAATTAGTTATAAATCTTGTAATGGCAGGATGACACAAATTTCTACTATTAGTGAAATCATTTCTCATCAAATTTAGGACACATGCACGATTATAGATGAACTTATCCACTTTTCTTGGTTTTTTATAGTTTCATCAATGATAGTAAAATATCTAGCTTCTTATACATTTTTCAAAATCAAGTCAATATAATGTGTAGTACAAGGAGTTCAGTAGAAAGAATTATACTCACTCTGTAACCTTTTTTTAGCTGCTTTATAAGCAGCATCATTTTTAGTGATGAATTATACAATTTTTTCAAATCTAAATTCATTCACAACTTAATCAAATATCTCTAGTAGAGCATAAGGATTCTTGTTAAGCCTAAATGCATCAATGGACTTCAAAACAACATCCCTTTAGTAGAATAAATAAAAAATTAATAATAAACTCTTCTTTCCTATTTTTCCAACTATCACATATGATTGAACACTCATAAGTTACCTAAGTCATTCTTTTTTTTCTGCACTCAAATTACTTTTTATTTTATAAATATAACTACTTAGAAGATTACCTCTGTAGTCATCAGTTGAAAGAACTTTATATCCTGGACCATAAAAGGTAATAACATCTACTATAGGCTAGTAATAATAAATATGAGCATCATTAAATGACATGCCTATATCATACCACTATTTTACAATATAGTCATGTCCATATTATGAGCTAATTCTTTAGATTATAATGCACCGGAAATTAAAGGTTATGTTCTAAGAGTTGTTCGTGGAGTTAAAAAGTTAGATACATACCTTCTTCTATTCCTCACATTAGTTGCATCAATCTCATATTGTTGGGTAGGAGTACTTCTTTCAACATTACCAACATCGTCTTGACTACTACAGAAAGAATTTTCACTACCACTTTCATAGTTCAGTCTTTCTTTCTTTCTTCCTCATTCTAATATTCTTCAAGCAAAGTTTTCATATGCTATTTCACGTCATGACTATATCTCTTACAAGGCTCTACTTCACCTTTGATTCTTATTAAATGTTTCTTAATTTGAAGATTCCCTAACCTTTCTAATGTTTGTTACAATGTAAATAAATAGTATGGTTCATAATGTCAGTAACCAATCTAACATAAGTCCAAATTGAATCATTTAATCTTCCTAAAAAGGTTGAATTATCATGAGTACTTGAACATCTCTCCATGTATCTATAAAATTAAATAAAGACATATACCATAATTAATAACTTCATATCAAAAATAAATTTTTTGCACATAAAAGACATAAAACAATCTCTCTCTCTCTCTCTCTATATATATATATATATAATGTTGATGTCTAATAGATCAATAAACCAATTACACTATTTGGAACTTATGTTCATATGTAACAAAATTACTTAGCTATAAAGAGTCAAAAGTTTATTTTGAGAAGATTAACCATATACAAATACTTGAAAAATAAAATTCATAAACTAATGTATTGGAAATGTTATTACCGTATTTGTAACATGTTATGAGTTATGACTATAATATCTCTAGATAAATTCTTTACTAGTTTAGAGGAAACAATTTGATGTGGACATGTTAAAATTCAAATGAATAATGTGGAGGAAATTTAAAAAAATCTCTAGACATAATAAAAAACATGCTATAATTTCTTTTATTTATATTTTTCCTTTGACAATACATAATCACATATTACAAAATGAATTTATTGTAAAAATAAAAAAGAAAAGTTTACTCTCATAATTATAAATTATAATACTAAAAGACATATGTTGAAATTTGAAAGTTGAAACTTAAAACTTGAAAGACCCATCTACTGCATGTAAGCACATCTTCTATATATTATAATTTATTCCAAAATGATAAAAATTATTCTCAAATCTTAACCAATAATTCTCAAAGTCAAACTATCAACATTTAACATTTAAACAAACGACAAATTTTTTTGCTTTAAAATCGTCACTTTAAAAATGAAAATTAAAAGTAAGCCACAAATTCACATAACTCGAGAGCCAGGATATGAAGATAGAGCTAAAGATTGAAGAGCTAAGTAGTAGTTGTGGCGGTGGTGAGGATTAACAAGAGGACATGACTGCAACGACCTGGGGAGTGATAAGCGGTGAGCAAGCAAAACTAATCAGTGGCGATCTAGTGACTTGTGATCAAAGTTACGAATATTGTACTGTTATTATTTAATATTAGGTACTATTTTAGGTAATATTTTAAATTTATAAAGTCATTCTTAAAATTTTTAAAATTGTAAAATAATTCCTGAATATATTTTGCTATATAATTTATAATTTTACATCAACTCTATCTCTAAAAATTATAACAATGGAAAATTGAAATAACAACATTCTATTTATTTTTATTAATATTACTTTTCACATATTTTATATATAAATAATAACTGCAATTAATATGAAAAAGGTCATTTAATCTTCATACAAATAAAAAATTAAGGACAATACAAAGTATTTAAAATGATACGATTTTATCATATAATAAATAATAATTACAATAAAACATTAAATAAAAATAACAATAAATATCCATGAGTCTCTAACTATTACAATTTATAACAAGAGTTCGCGCTGAGAAAACAACTAACTAAAAGTGAAAACCTAAAATAAAAACATTTACAATTATTTTTAAAATGCATATATAGAATTTGACATAGACATCAAATTTAAGTGAAATTAAAAGAAGAGGAGAAATAAAAACCTGAAACTTCATTCAATCAAATATCTGCTCAAATCGCATTGAGCCTAATTTTCATTTGGTACAAAATTCTCATTATTGAGAGGAGCTTCTTCATCATCATCATTCAAATTCATTGCACCAAATGACTTTTCAATATTTTTCCATCCAAGATTATCTTCCAAGTCACTTTCATTTATCAAATTTGGTTCTTAGAAACTCAATCCACCAAAAGATCAATATGGTCAAGAAAAATTAGATCTACAGAACTACTTGTTGTACTAAGAATCATAATAAACAATAAAATTTAATTATTAAGAAATTACAAGAAATTATATCCAACTTAATAAGAATCAAAGTAAACAATAAAATTAAATTATTAAGAAATTACAAGAAATTATATCCAACTTAATACAAATCATAGTAAATAATAAAATTAAATTATTAAGAAATTACAAGAAATTATATCCAATTTAATAATGATAATAACATACCTTCCTCCGAAGCTTTAAATTGTATTGAATAAAGAGCAAGTTATTCAATCTTTTGTACTCTAACCTATTCTTTTTCTTGGAATGGATAAACTCAAACGTGTTCTAATTTCTTTCACACCCTGATGCACTCACACATTGACTCAAAATTTGAATTACAAACTTTTGCAATTCTAGAATACCACTTTCAAATTGGTTACACTAAGTAACTGTAAAACAACAAAAGTAACATTATAAACTAAATAAAGTGACGATTAATTTTCAACAAGTAAGAAAAGTGAAAAAAAATATAGATTAAGTTTGTCTCTTTAATAAATAGCAATTGACATCTCAAAATCACCATAAACATCTTTATAAATCTTCATTTGTCATTTTAAGAGATTTTGCATTATCTCATGGGCAACAATTGTTATAATAGTTAATAACATTCCCCCTTTTAACTTCAATTTCTTTGTAAAACTTTATATAAAATAGATACTATAATTCAAAAATGCCCTAGCTACAAACAACAGAGAGTAAAGTTGTCTTTCTTATCTCTCATTGATATCTATAAGATAAGATGTGTATAAAAAAAACCTATTTTTTATATTGGCCTTGATTGCTTCTTTCGCCCTCTCTATGACATCATAAAAATAACTCATTGCTGCCTTCTCATCACTATCAGCCAGATGTAGTACCCCTACTAAAGGCTCATAAACTTGGATGAAAATTTGACATTGAGAAAAAAAATTGATGAAAATTTGACATTGAGAAAAAATATTGATTATCTTTAAGTATAATTTTAAAAACCTTCAATCTAGCATTAGTCGTAGCATGCTGATAAACAACCCACTTATCACTTGTAAATATTTGCCTCAACTCCTTCATCGGAATAAAACACTAAAGTGATAATAAATTAGTTGAAAGTCTTGTAATAGCAAGATGACACAATTTCTACCATTGGTGAAATCATTTCTCATTAAATTCAGGACTCATGCACGATTATAGATTAATTGAGTCACCTTTTTTGCTTTATGCACAGTCTCATCAATAATAGGAAAATACTTAGTATCTCTTATATTTTACAACATCAGGTCAATGCGATGTGTAGCACAAGGAATCCAATAAAAAGAATTATACCTTATTTTGTAGTTTTCTTCCATTTGCTTTATAAGCAGAATCATTGTCGTTAATGAACTGAACAATATTTTCTAGCTCAACTTCATTCATAACTTCATCAAATATTTGAAACAAAGTATCAAAATTACTTTTTATTTAATAAACAAAGCTACTTAAAAGTTTATCTCTATAGTCATTAATTTAAGAAGCTTTGTATCCTGGATCGTAGGAGGCAATGACATCTATCATAGACTGATAATAATAAGATTGGACAGCATTAAATGTTATACCTGAATCATACCACCATCTAGCTATTGTCATGTCCATATTATGAGCCACTTCTCTAGATTGTAAGGAACTACGGATTAAAGGTTAAGCTCCAATAGTTGTTCGTGGTGCAAAAAAAATAGATATATGTCTTCTTTTTTTCCAATACTACCACCTTTAACATCTCCACTATCATCCGGACCACCAACAAAAGAAGTTCTATTACCAATTTCGTAGTTTAATCTTTGCCTTCAATCTTTCTCATAGTGATACTCTTCAACAAAGTCTTTAGTTGCTATTTCACATTATGACTCACTTTCTTACAAAACTTCATATCACCTTTGGATCCAGCTAAATGCTCCTTTAATCTGGCAATTCTCTCATCTTTTAAATGTTTGTTACAATACAAACAAATAGTATGGTTCTTCATTCCAAGAACAGATCTAACATGAGCCCAATTTGGGTCATCGAATCTTTTTATATCTGAAACGACTGAATTATCAATAGCAATCGAACTTCCCTCCATTTATCTGTAAAATAAATAAAGATGTATGTCAAAATTAAATTAATAACTTCATATCAAAATAAAAAACACTTAATTTCATTATCAAAAACTATTATAAAATATGTATTATTTAACTCAAAATTAACACAAAAGCACATATATCTTATATAACTCATTTTGTATAATTATATCATTGAACCATAAACTAAAGACATACACTCACAAATATATGTTATTCAATTTCAACCATAACTCACAACTATAAGTTTATAACCTATTTTATGTAATCACATAATTTAACTATAAACTAATATATTTTGTTTACTTATACAATTTAATTTGTAAAGCTTATAATAATTTTATTTTCTTAACTAATTTTAATCAACATTATTACTAAAATCCTAATTCTCAACTTTAAGTTTACAATCTTTCATTCATCAATTTTAATCAGCATTCTTAGTTTCTCACTAAAATTAACTCCATAATCAAGAGTTAACATACACTATACAATTCAATTTCATATAACAAAATTCGCCAATAAGTCAAGAACTAACAATTCAATATACACAATTACACATATACATCTTATATAACTCATTTTATATGGTTACATCATTCAACCATAAACTAAAGACATACACTCACCACTATAGCTTATTCAGTTTCAACCATAACTCACAACTATAAGTTTACAACTTATTTTTATGTAATCATATAATTTAACTATAAACTAACCTATTTTGTTTGCTTACAATTTAATTTGTAATGCTTATTAATATTTTGTTTCCTTAACTAATTTTAATCAACATTGTTACTGAAATCCTAATTCCCAACTTTAATTTAAAAACCTTTAATTCACCAATTTTAATTATCATTCTTAGTCTCTTACTCAAATTTACTCCATAGTCAAGAGCCAACATTCACAATACATTACACACTTCAATTTCATCCAACATAATTCACCAAGAACTAACAAATTCAACATACAATTACTACACAATAAAAAGTCACAAGACACAAATACACAATTCATCATAAATTCATAGTTCAATATTCATTTATCTTTATTCAATATTCTTCAGAACATAAATACACAATTTAATAATCAAATCAACAATTAACTTTATATTGATATTCCATAATCCACAATTCAACAAAATTTGTTGCAATTTTTTGCAACCTTCACTGAGCTGAATCCCTAGACTAGTGTGGGTCAAACTAGCAGATCTCAGTGTGGAGTTTGTATAATATGGTGTAGTGGACGAATGGTGCAAGTCATCAGAGGTGGGTGTGGGTCTGTTGTGGGTGCTACTGAGTCTAGCTGTCTGGGTGTGGGTACTGCTGGGTTTGGATGTGGGAGCGGTCTATGATTGTGGGTGACTACCTAGTTAGTGTGGGATCGAAAGTGCGATGGGTGCTAGTCGTAGGTGGGGGCAATAGGTGCATGACTATGAGTGGGTGCGAAAGGTGCTGACTATAAAGGGCCTGAGTTGCTTAATTGGTGTGACGGTGACTAGTGCGATGATGGGCTGAGAGCATAGTGAGGTGAGACAATAAGAGAGGCACAGTAGGCAGTAGCAAGTGGGGTAGGAACTGGGGAGGGGGTCAGGTGGGTAGGTTTAGTTGTTAGGGTTAAAATTTTTAAAATTTTAATTTATTCCTTTAAGTTTTGAAATTTTGCAATTTAGTCTAATAATTGCTAGCATTTTGGTACTAGTTGATAACAATGATCTGGATTTTGTACCGTACCGGTCGGTACATTTCGTACTAGACGGTTACCGAAACTGGTACAACCAAACATATGCCGGTGATGAATACCGGCCGGTACTGGCCGTTTTCTGTCGGTACCAACCGATACCGGCTATTTCGGGACCATTCCTAAAAAAAAGGGTCAGGGACCATTTTGTAAAAAATAAAAAATAAACCCTAAAAAAATCTATTCCCCCCTCCCCGACTTCGGATCCCTCTCAGCTCTCACATCTCTCTTCGTCTTCTCCCTCTCACCTCGCCGTCGCTCCCTTGCCGCTCGTCACCGTCGCCACCTCGTCCTTCTCTGCCTCCTCTTCTTCTCTGTGGTGGAGTCGTGGACTTGCCCTAACATCGCCGTCTTCAACGCCCGAAGCCATCGCCACCTGCTGATTTCCCGGACGTCGATTGAAGGAGAAGGCGACTAGAGTGCCGTCTTGGACCGGCGATGGAGGGAGTGGTTCCCATCGGTGATTTCTCCACCATTGAAGACGAACATTGAAGCTTTGTCCTGCCCATGTGAAAGTTAGAAGATAAAAAACCCAAGCAAAGAAGAATAAGTTATGTCGGTGTAGTGAGGAAAAGAGAGAGCCGAAAAGAGAGTGAGATTTTGTGGAGAAGAGGACTCAAAATGGTGAAAGTGAGATGGACCCAATGTCGTGAAAGGGAAAGGTGGAGAGGTGAGTCTAACAGTAACAAACCAATAAAGAAATCAAATGGCAAAAGACAGAAGGAGGGAAGAAAAATTTTGATAGGCGGCAAAGTGGGATGAAAACGACAACTTAGGGATTTCGAATTCCCTTTTAGCCTTTACTTATATGGTTCATGGTTGCAGCAGAAATGGATTAAATGGTGGGATTAAGGGGGGAGTAAAAGAAAGTGATAATGAGGAGGCTTCAACTTTCAAGAAGTTGGACGAGACAAAAGCGAAGATATCAATGTAGTTTCATACACAATCCAATGGCTTACTCATAAACCCACAGGGTATTATCTTATCATTGGAATTCCAAAAAGAAGATGCCATTGCAGGCACTACTTTAAATTTTCAAACTCATTTATTATGAAAAAGTTAATTATTTATATGAATTATTTTCCTTTATTACATAATTTTATTAATTCTAATTTATTTATCAAAATTTTGAATGGATTAATTTTTTTAATTTTATTTTAATAATTTTTATTATTAAATACTAAAATTAATCAATTTTTACTTAATAGTCCTTTTTTTAATTAAACTTTAAATTTTGTAATTGTATGATTGTAATATTTTAATTGCTTTGTATTATTCTTAATTTTATAATTGTATGATGATGATTGTTTTTATTTATATTAATTGTGGTTATTATTTATATCTAAAATATTTAAAAATTATTGTTATTTCAAATTAATTGTTATTATTATTTATTATTAAGATTTTTGAAAGTATGGTTGATGTAAACAGTAAATTAGTAAAGTATACAGTACAACTGTATAATATATCAATATGGACTATTTTGTAATTTTTAAAAAGTTTAGAGACTATTTTATAAATTTACAAAATATCCCGAAACGGTACCCGGTACTGACCGGTATCGGTACAGTTCCGTTCCATAGCTCAATCGGGTACCGAGCCCGGTACGGTATTCATAACATTGGTTTGGATAGCTTAGTAAGGAAACTCTTAGTTTAGATGACCATTCACAGCAATCATCCGCTAACCACATACATTCATAAAAAGTCACAAAAAATATAAATAGTGATGACATACTTAATCAAATACATAATGTAAACATGCTTCAACATGTTGTTCATATATTCACCTTCAAAAGTCAAACATTAATATTCAGTGCTCAATGATCAATACAAATGCAAATGCTCATCAATACCAATTATTTACGTTGTCATACTGTATTTCTTATTTATTTATGTTTACTTTACTTTTTGTGTTAGGCCTGCACATTCCCATGGGTGTGGATAATGTGCATTATAGATATCTAAAGATATCAAACTATGGATACCCGAAAGTATCAAACTGTGGATACCAGAAGGCATCAAACTGTAGAGACATTATAGTCTTGAAATGAAGACATCATTGGTGTCAAATGTTAGCAGCTGCATCTAACCCTATAGGCATGCCTATCTATCCACCACCAAGACAATAGAACATGCATTGCAACATTTCCTTTAAACATTTGCCAATTTCACAATTCATATATTGACAAGTTATATGATATACATTTCAAGTCATAATATCTGTATATGTGTTCATACGTGCAAGTCATAACTTACCACCATTAGAAGGTTGTCAAAATCACACATGTATAATCATACTATACTCATATAAGCAATAAATATGCATACAAATGATTTATGTACATGTAAGTTTTCTTTGGAATGCGTTATGTTCAATATTAAGTTTCAACATTTCATCACCCAATTCACACATGATAAGTCCTATTTCATTTATTTGTGACTGTTTGAAAGGTTTTATACAAATTCAAAAAGTTTTAAGATTCGGTAAAAATTGGAAACGAAAACAAACTTAAAATAGTGCAGTTTGGGCTAAGCCCATAATGGGTTTAAAAATAGACAAACAATCAGTCCAGAAGCAAATCATAAATAGACCCCAGTTGTACCTTAATATGCATATAGAATATAACACCCATATACCCCCTGAGAGGATATATGGATGCCACCCAAGAAAGGACAAACATAACCAAACATCACACTGATATTTATCTTATTTAAAAATTCAAACATACATATATTACATATCATATTTTCAGAAACTAAAATCCAAAGAATATTTACAAGCCCAAACAAACGAAACAAAATACATTTTTATAAAACAGAACAGACTCCTTTGGCCAGTGCAGTAGACTTGTCCCAGACTTTAAACTCTTCGCTCTGAACCTACACGGGGCAAATCTACCGTGCTAAGCATATAGCTTAGTGAGTAATAACTAAT
>JANZLC010000002.1:11267253-11298823 GCA_026413385.1 Erythroxylum gracilipes | reverse complement strand
TTCACGTAGACTTCTACCTCTGCATGGAAGGGTTTCTCCCGCTGATGGGCTCTGGAGAATATGGATCGATCGGCCCAAGGGTCGTTATGACCGAGCCCAAGCCCAACATGGCCGACCCGACCAAATATATTATTGGGTAAAATATATAAGCTCCTTTATGGTTTAAGCAATTAAAAAAACTCCCTAATATTTAAAATTCTAAAAAAGGCTCCTTGTAATTTTCAAATTTTTAGAAAAGCCCCTTCTTTAAGACTTTCGTTAAAAATATTAGTATGAAATATGCGGCATGAAGATCACATATGGAATAATCACATATTATTGATATAATGATTCAACCCAACTCGAAAACATGACTTGCACTAATTAAACTCGACCTAGAATAATAATTTATTATAATTATCGTAAATTATTAGTTTAGGTCGGGTTTAATTAGCTTGGGTTGAGTTTAATAGGTTAGGACATCATGTTAGTAACATTTGATTAGTTCAAGTGTAATATTCATGTCACATATGTTTTGTTATTATTTTTAATGAGAGTCTAAGAGAAGAGTTTTCTTTTTAGAAAATTGAAAAGTGTAAGGAGTTCTTTTTAAGAATTTTAAATATTTGAGAATTTTTAAAGGTTACTTAAACTATAAGGGAGGCCTATTCCTTTCATCCTATATTATTAATAAACTTGTTCTTTTTGTTACAGCCGTGAACATAAATAAGATGATCGTGAGGAACAAGGAAACCAAGGAGAAAGGTCTGCTAGGTTCATCCTTTAGGGAGAAAAAGAAATAGAAGCCGAATCATAGTGATAAAGTCATCCATGTTGCTTCCACCCTAACTTCTCCACCTTACTCATCCAAACCAATGGAGAAATGTTGCTCTCTCTATGACCACCATTTCAACTAAAGAGGATGATCGATTCTTTCACAACTTCACTTTAAAAAGGCGAACACGTTCTTAACAAAATTAAGAGTGGGTACAAGAAGGTCTAGGGGATGGTGACTCTTAAGACAATGAGAACTTAGAAAAAATGAATGTCGACTTCATTCATATATTCACTAAAAGGCATATTTTCATGATAAGTTTACTTGTACGTTTTAGGTAAAAGATACCAACCTTTTTTGTGGTTTCATCATTTCCACCAAAACCCCTTATGATTTATAAATCTCATGAGAAACCTTTATATTTTGTGAAAAATTTTAGATTAATCCTTTGTTAAGTTTTGTTGCTAACTTTACATTTTTAGGATACGTGGAACTCAACATAAACAACCACTTCACAGGGGGTTGGTAGGGATTAATAAATCATAAGAGTGTTATATGTTAAATATATTAATTTATCTTATTTGTATATCATTACCTACATTAAATATTATTATATTTTAAATATAGATATTGATATAAAAATATGATAAATCAATTTGTTTGACACATATCGCTTAAGTAATTTACTAATTTTTAATCACTCTCTATGGCATCGTTATCTATATAGAGTGTAATATGTCAAAAAATATCAAAGTTAACCGTAAAACTTAATAAAGAGATTGATTATAAAATATTCTCAAAATATAAGGATACTCTTGACAAGGAGCCTGCCTATTGCCTGGTTCTCCTTTTCACATATATCATTTCTACTCTTCAAGGGACTTGGTTTGATGTAAAATGATTTTTGTGCAACGTATCATCAGTTTCCTGATTTTGTTGCATGACATGAGTTTTGCCCTCATCATTTTTAATGGTGCAACATTAATAGCTCGGGTCAATGTGATTCATCTCCAGTATAAGAATTCTGGCATGTCCTAAACAATAACGCAAATTAATTGCCCTGGAAAACAGAAACACATTAGTTCTACCAGCTATCTCAAAGAGAACATATATTAGTTCTATATGCAATTTGTGCCTGCAGCAGCAGCAGCAGCTCTCATTCTTTCAGAGTAAGCCTCGCATTTTCAACCTTCACCGACAGCTTCATTTTCTGCTCTTCCATATCTCTCAAAACAGCTAGTAAGTTTGCCCGATATACTTCACATCGCTGATTTGTACTCTCTATTTCTGCAGTCAATTCACCAATTTTCTTCGCCTTCTCATCCTGCCAAGGTAAATAATAAAATAACAATTATGAAGACTACATGCATTATTCATGTTCATTAAACAAATGCAGCATCAAGTCAAAAACATGCTGATGGCCAGTCCTAGCAGAGATTCAAAAGGATCGACTATCAGAAACTGCAACAGAGAGTACAGAGCATTTATGAAGTAAAATGGAACAAACTATACACAATTGAAGGATTTGCAAAGCACTGAAGGATGCTGTCATCTTTTGAGAAACGAATGTAACTATATCTGAACTGACAAGTTTTGTATTGCAAATTCTTAACACCAGAATCTTTAACGATAGATGCCAATCACAGAAAACTAGAAGTTGAAATTCACCTAATGAACTGATCAAGGAAAAAGCTTCACATCACATAATAATGAAACTGTAAGCAAACTGAACTCGTGCTTCATAAGTTCTAATGCATTTCTCAAGTGAGACGCTGAACACAGTGAGGCATAAAGCATAAGTAGCATCACTACCCTTTCCACTAAAGCATAAATAGTCCTCAACACTTATAGAACCACATGTTGTTTACTCTCGATCCCTCAATATTTTTCCAATGTTCTCATGGATTTATGAGATTTAGATTCAGTATTTCTCAGAGCCTTCCTTTTCTTTATGAGGTGTTGCAAGCTCCTTGTCTAAGAAATTATACATATTTTAGGGAGAGTTACTGACTTTATTTAACCTAAGCATGAACAGACAAATAAATCTTCAGGCCATGAGCATGTGCACTGATTAATTGACTACATTTATACTTTGTTCAGGTCTACTAAAGGAATACAAATAAGAAAGAAATGCAACTATTATAAAGAAGAAAATTCAGAAGACAGTCTAAAGGAATGGGATTCTGTTTTCTGATTTCTAGCAGAAATATAAAACAATGGCAGTGTAAAGTTTCTCTGGTTTAAAGTCACTACATTGAGAAAGCAAAGGAAATCAATTACCCTTGCTCAAGATATACAGCATCTTGATGCAAGAGCTTTTAGACTTAAAAGTTGTAGCTCCCTAATTTTGAGTAGTACAAAATCAGATTAGCAAGAATTAAATGAGTCGGTGTTAGTTTAGATGACATATGAAAATAAGGTCACGTAGGAAACACTAACCACTAACTGAGATGCACTTAATCCATTTTCTCCAGTAGCATGCAGCTTTGGGCCACTTCCATTGGTTATGTCTCTACTATTTGAAGCCCTAGAACCTTGATTCTTTGTAGCAGCAATCTTCTTAGAAGCCTCTTGTAAAGCATTCATTGCTACGTTATAAATGTAGATAGATTTGGCACCTTCTTCAACAAACTTGATGGCCTCCTGGCGTAAACTATTATAACAAGCAGTCAAAGATTCTCTGGAATTGTTTTGCATTTGGGATGCATGCGCATCTAAAACAGCACCACTCTTAGCATTTCTTGTCCACCTTTGCAGTATATACTGAGAAGGAAGTGTAAGAACATTTTTAGCTCTAAAAGCAGCTAATACATGGCGACATATTATTCCAGAGAACTCAAACATTTGGCAGCTGCAACTAGCTTTCATGTCAATTGAATTGAAACTAACAGCATGTTCCTTGTGGTCTTCCCCAAACTTGGCGACTCTATATGTAGTGATGGTTCCTGAGTCATCAACTTTAGTCGCAGAATATGCAAGGGTCTCAACCAATTCATCCTGAAATTTCATGAATATCCTTCGAGTGTAGAGGTTGGCTGCTTGTTTTTCCATAGGAGATGGTGTCTTCAGAATAGGTGTAGTGTTACCTGTTTCATAGTCTGCTTTTAATTCCCTTTCATGCCAATTTGCTAATGCTTTTTCATACTGTTTGATCAACATCTGTGGGGTGGTTGACACGGTCACATAACCATCAAAGAACGAGCTTAAACCTCCAACTTCCTCAGTCATGGACAACTCTCCAAAAAAGGTATTTCGCAAGTAAACTGGGACCCATTGCTCTCGAGCATTAAACATAGACTGGAGCCACTCACTACCACTGACAAAATATCTTTGGATGAGTGATTGCCAAGCCGATAAAAACTCATCAACCGTGTCAGTCTCATTGACGCATCTTTTAAATTCAGTTTCAAAGGTGGGATGCGACTGATATATATGAGCTAATTTTTCTCGGCTTTCACTAAATATGTCATACTTGCAGTATCTATGGCGAGTTCCAGGAAATACTTGTGTTACAGCTGCCTGTACAAAGCCATCCAGATTAGTTGTGATTGAAACTGGGTGGCGGTCAGACATGGCATGCAGCCAAGTTTGAAATAGCCAGATGAATGTGGACTCAGTCTCATTGATAATGAGTGCACAGCCAAACAAAACAGGTTGCCCGTGATGATTTAGACCACTAAATGAGGCAAATGGTACCCTGGAGTGGTTTGTCCTGTTAAACTTTACTGCATCTCCAAAATAAGTATAATTAACCTTGGAAGTTGGATCTGCCCAGAAAATACTCCCAGTCGAGTGATCGTTGTAACTCTGAATTGCATAAAAGAAAGCAGGATTCTCCGCCTGCATTCGTTTCAAATACTCCAGTACATGTTGGACCCCACTGTTAAGAGTCCTTTGTCTGGTAGCACTCATCTAAAGGGAGAAAACATAACATCACATATGTGGTAATTCTATCGATTTTCTTTATCCAGAAACATTGCACGATAACTATCTAAGTTAGCTAAAGACGAAGCTCAAGCATAACCCTGATGCATCACGCTCAGCTGACTTAGTAAGAATTGGACTTGGAACCTAATCCGATTAAACCCAAAATCAGGGCAGGGATGCATGATTTGTTTAGATGCTTATGCATAAAAAGGGGCATGGACTGGGATTTAGTTTTCATTTTATATTATGCGAAAAAAAAACATAGAAGGAATGTTTCAAATTGTATAAAATATAGCCCAGAACGGAAAGTTGAGTTTGAATTACATACAGAAGACAGTAAACATAAATGAGCAAGAAGAGATGAAGTGAGAGTACCAAAACGGCAGAGGAGATGGAATTCAACTTTTGCAGTCTAGGATTTTATCCAGTTTTTAGCTTTAGAATTTCGTTCTACCCATCTTCACAACAACAAAAGCCTTAGCTCTTCACCACAACCATATAGAATTCTGAGGAGAGGGAGAAGGAAGGACAAACAACCAACAGCTCCTTTAAAACTTGAATAGAACTATTTGATTGATGGTTTTTACCAGGTAGAAGAGTCTAATATTAAATGGGCTATGTCAGCCCAATAGTAAGAGTTTCGGTCTAGGTTTTATGATTTGGTCTTCCCCTTTGTGGGTCACCTTCTTTTTCTTTCAGCGCAAATTTCACAAGACTAAAGGCATCACAATGCGGACCCTGGCTACGTGAGCCATTCATTGCACTGCATCTTGTGTTTTTACCCACTGAAAGAGTTCATGATTGAAGGAACGCGAGGACAAGAAATGTCTTGTTGAAAAATTTACCCAAAACAATGTCATTTCGGTTAGTCCGCTTGGTATCAAATTCAGGCTTAATCCATGCGACACAAGTCCACTCAAGCTTTAAGCAAAGCTTTTGGGCCATTGCTATTCCTATTCATTTTATTGTAATAACGTGTCTTTTATATTGGACATGAGCATACTTAATTAGATAATCTTTATATTGAATAAATTAGAAATTTATTAACAATTTAATTTTAAAATTTTAATTAATAAATTTAAAAATCTATCATTCTCTCATTAGACAAATAATAACTATTGTACTTATAATAAAAATAAAATAAAGACAAAGAAAAATTAGCATTAATCAGGTCAACCTTAAACATTTAATTTAAAGATTTCAATTTTTTAAGGCTTTCAATATCAAAAGGTATTATAAACTTATATCATATTAATAGGCATCCAATTAAGCAAGTTTATATAAGGAAGCCCAAAAACAAATAGAAACAACAAGTTACTAGCAAAAAAATGAAGGGACAGGTGACAACAATTGAGAAGGCAATTATTTATTACAACAGCAATAAAAGGCACGTGATTGTGTCTGCTAAGGGGTTTTTTATCATTGTAATTGTGTGTGGGATAGGATAGGCCCTAATCTCCTTGGCTAGTGGATATTTCGTTTTCTCTTACGATTAGTGAATACTGAAAGAGTTGTTGCTCCTATTTGTGTTCATTTCACTCTGTTTCAATACATTCTACTCTCAAAATATTCTGATTTATATTCAATTGCGTAACAAAGGTAGCATAGCTTTGAATCCTGGTAGCGTATGGTTAAAACGAAAATGGAGAAGAAGGTCGAAACATTAGAAAACATTGTGGGTAGTTAGTGGATGATGCCGGTGTTCTAAAAGAGAATATGATGCAAATGTGTGAGATTATTCAAAAAAGAGAGGAACGTGAGGCTTTGAGAGAACGAAGTCTAAAAACTCCAGAGGTGATTATCACTGAAGGTGTTATCAGGCCATTGGAGGGAGAATGCAGTAGGAGAGCTAAAAAAAAGTGGAGAACGTGTGAGTAAACAAGGTGAAAAAGAAGATGAGTGGGGAGAAAGACAAATCAAGAAACTAGAGTTACCAACCTTTATGGGCAAAGACCCATACGGGTGGCTGTTTCGTATTGAGAGGTACTTCCGTTACAACAGGATAGCCATGGAAGACAGAATAGGGGTTGTCGTTGTATTTTGGATGATGAAGCACTTAATTGGTTTCAGTGGTACGAAGGAAGGCATCCTAATTCAGCATGGAAAGAGTTTGAAAAGGAGGTTCTGAAATGATTTAAAAGTCCTGGATAAAGAAATAAATACGAGTTATTGATGGCGTTGAAGCAAAAAAAAAGTGTGACTGAATACAGAGCAGCCTTTGAAATGATTTCAGCTCCATTTCAGCTTTATTGGAGTCTTTCAAAAAGTTGTCTGAGTCACCAAATAAGTTGCCTCCCTCAAGGATTGAAGATAACACGATCAAATTAAGGGATGGGGTTCAACCACCAAACATAAGACCTTATAGATATCCACCTTACCAAAAAACAGAAATTGAGAAGATTGTGAGTAAGTTATTAGAAGCAAGAATTATTAAACTCAGTAGTAGTCCATTTTTCAGCCCGGCTCTCTTAGTTAAGAAGAAAGATGGAGGTTGGAGAATGTGTGTGGATTATAAGAAATTTAATAAGGCAACAATTCCCGATAAGTTCTTGATACCGACAATTGATGAGTTATTAGATGAGTTAGCGGGTGCTAAGATGTTTACAAAGCTGGATTTAAAGTCAGGTTATCATCAAATTCGGGTAAGAGCTGAAGATACAGAAAAAATATCATTTCAAACACACGAGGGACATTACGAGTTCTTGGTGATGCCTTTCAGATTGTCAAATGCACTTTCTACATTTCAATCCTTAATGAATAACATATTTCAGCAATAGCTCAAGCAGTTCATCTTGGTATTCTTTGACGACATCTTAGTGTACACCCCAGACATTCAGACTCATGTACAATATCTACGAGTGGCATTCAATATCTTGCTGGAAAACACCTTGTGTATTAATAGGAAGAAGTGTGCTTTTGCCTAATCTCAATTGGAGTATCTTGGGAATATTATATCAGGTGATGGTGTCAAGGCAGATCCATACAAGATTGAAGCAATGTCAAAATATCCTATACCAAAAGATGTTAAGAGCCTTAGACGATTCTTGGGTCTCGCGGGTTATTATTGGAGGTTTGTTAAAAGGTATGGATTTATTGCTAGACCATTAACTTAACTTCTAAGGAAAGAAAATTTCTATTGGAATTCTGAAGCTATGAAGGCTTTTGAAGCTTTAAAGGAAGTGGTGACTGTGGTACCAGTTTTAGTTGTGCCTGATTTTCCAAAGCAATTCTTGGTCGAAACTGATGCGTCTGGAATTGAGATTAGTGTTGTCCTTATGCAGGAAGGGGGACCAATAACATACATCTGCCAAGCCTTCTCTCCAATTACACGCCAAAAATTTGTTTATGAACGTGAATTGATGGCTATCGTGTTTGCTATGACCAAATGGAGACACTATCTCCTTGGGAAGCCATTTATAATTCGGACAGATCAGAGAAGTTTGAAGTTCCTATTGGAGCATAAAACTATGGGTGAGGAGCAACAAAATTGGGTGTCTAAGTTATTGGGATTCCAATTCGAAATACAATATAAACCTGGGCCTAATAACAATGTAGTTGATGCTTTGTCACGAATAGATGAAGGGAAATTATTGGCAACATTTTCAGTTAGTCAAGTCATAGGATTAGAAGATTTGGAAGAGGAGTTGCGAAAAGATGTCAAACTCATAAATATTCTACAAGAGGTATCGTTGCAACCATCCTCTCATCCTCATTATACTATTAGGTAAGGGTAACGTTTCTACAAAGGCAAGCTAGTCATTCCGAAAGGGTCCATCTTGATCCCTACCTTATTCCATGAATTTCATGCTTCACCTTTGGGTGGTCACCCAGGTTTCTTTCGTACATATAAAAGACTCACATCAATGTTTTGCTGGGAAAGGTTGAAACAAGATGTTAAGAATTTTGTGTCACAATGACAGATTTGTCAACAATACAAATACTCCACTTTGTCTCCAACAGGGTTGTTGCAACTTTTACCAATTTTGTAACAAAGTTGGAATGACATTTCTATGGATTTCGTTGGTGGATTACCTAAATCAAAAGGATTAGATTCTATTTTGGTGGTAGTCGATCACCTCTCCAAGTATGTGCACTTTATCCCTCTCAAACATCCTTGTAATGCTAAAGATATAGCTACCATATTTGTCAAGGAGATTGTTTGTTTGCATGGATATTCTGTTTCTATTGTGTCAGATAGAGATCAAATTTTGATGAGCAATTTTTGGAAGGAATTATTCAAGTTAGAGAGTACGAAATTGCGGATGAGCTCAACCTATCATCCCCAAATGGACGACCAAACTGAGGTTGTAAACCGGTTCCTTGAGACTTATTTACGTTGCTTTTGTGGTGATAAACAAAAACAATGACTGAATGGATGCATTAGGCTGAATATTGGTTTAACACAACCTATCACGAGTCAACAAAAATGACTCCGTTCCAAGCCTTGTACGGTAGATCTCCACCAACTCTTCTAAGGTTTACAGATGAGCCCTCTTTTGTAGAGGATGTGAATCAATTGGTAAAGAAAAGAAATGTCATACTTGATACATTGAAAACTAATTTGGCTGCTGCTCAAAACATAATGAAACAATGGGTTGATGCAAAGAAAAGAGAAGTTCATTTCAACATTGGAGACATGGTTTATGTACGTCTTCAACCATATAAACAACATAGCTTGGTGAGAAGAGTTAATCAAAAGCTTTCTCCTAGATTTTACAGACCCTTTCTAGTGGTTGAGAAGATTGGAGTTGTTGCGTATAGACTGCAATTACCAACTGATGCTAAAATCCATTCTGTTGTTCATGTATCCCAACTAAAGAAAGCTGTAGGAGAACAGTTCAAGCAGCAACCATTACCGGCTTGTCGCACTGATGATATGGAGCTACATATTTCTCCAAAATCGGTCTTGGATACTCACATTGCAACCGATGGTTCAAGAGATGTTCTCATTGAATGGAATGAATTACCAACTTATAAGGGCTCTTGGGAGAAGTTCCAGGACATCGAAGATCATTTCCTTGATTTCCACCTTGAGGACAAGGTGAAACTTCTGGCCAGGAGTATTGATAAGCACCCAATTAAGCAAGTCTATATAAGGAAGCCCAAAAAGAATAGAAACAATACGTTACCAACAAAAATATGAAGGGACCGGTGGCAACAATTGAGAAGGTAGTTAATTATTACAGCAGCAATAAAAGGCATGTGACTGTGTATGTTGTTTGATCATTGTAATTGTGTGTGGGATAGGATAGGCCATAGTCTCCTTGGCTAGTGAATATTTCGTTTTCTCTTATGATTAATAAATACTAAAAGAGTTGTTGCTCCTGTTTGTGTTCATTTCACTCTGTTTCAATACATACTACTCTCAAAATATTCTGATTTACATTCAATCACGTAACAACTAGTTTTAAGAGTTTGAAGTCAAAGTCAAGTTAGCTTGATTTCAATTATTTTTTCCTTTTTATTAAAAGAAAAGATAGATAACAATAGAAATGCATTCACAATTTTCCTTTCGATTGTCGCTGTTTGCAATAACTTTAGCTGTACGGATAATCTGAATTTAATTGATTTGGATGATGTCTTAAAATGAATTCATTGCTTCATTTTTCTTACCGATTCATATTTTAATCAAATCACGATTGTTCCTTTAAATTTGCATAATAGTAAACAATTAACAATTGAGCAACTCAGAAGATGTTGAATAAGAGATTCCATAGAAGGGTCTATATACTGCCTAAAATTTGATACACACAATATATTTATGGCTACAAATCTTACTTTATATATGTATATATATATATACTTAATAGGTTGCAGAAAAAAAATTTAAGTTCTAAGAGAGAAAATTCAATTTTAATAAAAAACACGTTAGAGTTTTTTTTATCTATTTTTATAATGACGTATTGTGTATCAAGTATGCAACATTATGATTTAATTATTTGTGATAATTATTTATTTAAGGTCTTTAAGTTATTAATATTAATTTTGATTTTGTGTCATAAAGATTATATTTTTATATATAGTATTAAAGCCAGTGTTTTGTATCAACAATTTGTTTATCTATTTTATTATAATTGATTAAAGCTAATTGTTAATATTTGGGTGTTTGGCTGAGCCTGGTAACAATGGCTTGTAACCCAATTAGGGGTATTGGTGGCTCTTTGCCGTGCGAAGATGAAAAGTCACGACATTGAGGTTTCTATTTCCTTAGCCATATTTTGTTTTAATTAAAATCAGACAACGTCGTTCTATAAAACCCCTTTCTAATTACATGTAAATGTTGTGGGACCCTACTCGTTGGTGTCTTTCCAAACTAGCATTGTGTTGGTATCTTTTCTAAAGGCAAATAACCTCCAGTATAATAAGTTCATGCTGCTGTCTGCATACACATACATTTACAAAATTGGTGTTGTTGTTAAGCTCTTCAATCGAAGTGTTGTGAGTAATGCCAAATTTTTAGAAGCAATTTTGTAAAGCGCTACTCAAAGATGTTGTGATACTATAATATTCTTGAAAATAATTCAGGTCTAGAATTCCCTAAGCTGATCTATGACATAATTGATTCAGCATCATCAAATCCTAAGATTCATGTTATAAACAAAAAGAAAGAAATACTAACCTTGATCTATGCAAACACTCTCTCTACGCAAAAGCTTTATCCACTCTTTCCTTCTTCTTTTCTAAATTTTTTGTTTATAATATGGCGGCGGCAATTACACGCAATAGTGAGAAGAGAAGAGGTGGGCGATGCATGGAGAAGAAGATGCATGGAGAAGAAGAGGCAGCATAAACATGAGAGAATAGTGAAAATTAAAAAATTTGCAATTTGGTCCTTGAAGTTTTAAAAGTTTATGGTACTAGTCGGTACTAAACGAAAACCACCGGTACCAACCGGTATTTTAGGCCGGTACCGATGGTGGCCTGTACTGTTCCGTTTTCCGGCCGGTATGTACCATCCGGAACGGTATGGTATTCCAAACGATGGATGGATCAAGATCTTTAAGGAACATTTTCAAAGAATGGGTACCCATGGTCATGCTAATGATTGTTTTTAATGATGTTTCAATATTTTTCAGCTTAACAAGAGTTTCAAAATGGTAATTATCTTGTTTATTATGATTATGTACACCTAACTATTATTAAATAAGAAATAAAAGTATGTATGAGACACTAATGTAGACATTTATGATATTTATATATCAATTATGTTATTTGACTTGATAAATTATTAGTGTTGTGGTATATGAATGGAAGTATGTGTAACATAAAGTTTGAAGTATCATGTCAAATGAGAGAATGCCTCAAGTTCTCTGCAACAGAAAATTAAGAAAAAAATTTAACATAGATCACAGTAAAATCTCTTAATCTTTACGATAGTGACATTTTTCGTATCAGTATACAATATTATGTTCTAATTATTTGTGACAATTATTTATTTAAGATCTTAAAATTATAAATGTTAATTTTAATTTTATATCATAAAAATATGTTTTTATACATATAACCAACATCGGAAATTTTAGAAAAAGAAAAAGCAAATGTACAGGAAAGAACCACAAACATGATATTAAGAGGCACGACAGGATTTAACCATAACTGGTCAAATAATACATGCCTGCACCTTGAGGAGCTGTAAGATCCTAATCTTCTTCACACATACAACAACACATGAATTATATATTATCAAATTGGTCAAATTGAATTTTAAGGCATATGCATAATTCTGATTTACATTAATTTAGATAGAAATAGAAGGGTGCCTGAAATTCTTATATTTACAGACAGGGATAAGGAGTCCGTATATATTTTCTTTTGGTTTCTTCGGCCAACAAAAATCAATAGCCTGCTGTACAAAAATGGATATAGAAGTAACATATCATAAAATTGTCGTCTCAAATCAATGGCCAATAGGAAAAATGCACCTCCTTGACCTGCTCAGATCATGTCAGCTAATTGATGGTAGCATAGGGTCCATGCCGAGTCCAGATCCCCCAAAACCACCAGGCTCAGCATGCTTCACCCTACCAAAATAACGAATGTGACGCAAGAGCCTTGCTAGATAAGTATTATGGCATATTGTTGAGCTATCACAGACAACTGCAACATGTTTCCGCGCCCTGGTTATGGCAACATTCATTCGCCGACTGTCGCCAAGGAATCCAACAGCTCCTAAAGTGTTTGAGCGTACCTAGCATGCAAAATCACAACATTTGACATGTTTTGTAAGTGGTCCACGGAAAAGACTTGCAAGAACACCAGTCTGCTGCAGAGATTGCAAATTATTGACTGTGGATTAAGTGAACTTATGTTTCACCATATTATACAGATTCCTGATATGTCAGGTTTGCGGTGGAGAATTTAATACCATTGATATAATGACAGCATCAGCCTCACGGCCTTGAAAACTGTCAATAGTTGCAACTTCGACGCCATCAGTCTCTGGAAGTTCATCAAGCCTCTCCCTCAAGAGTTGTACCTGAGCAACATAAGGTGATTGCACAGCAATTGCTTTTGCTCCAACACCTGCAAAGTTGATTCAGCAAATGAAGGAACATATCAATCTCAGCCCAAAATATAGACTACAAAGTGGCAACTACCAATTTCATATCATGCGCAAGGATACTAGGGAATGTAGAACGGAGTCATACTTCGCTATATAAGCATAAAGGCATCTAGAACTAGAGAAAAATATAAACTATGCAAGCAATCCAGGATGACAACTGTAACACTGTCAGAATCTTGTTGATTTGATCAAAACTACCAGCTCAACATGAAAGAAATTTTGGTAATAGAACATTGCACAAATCAATTCCTCATCTTAAGAAAAAAGGGACAAGGTCTCGAAGACATCAGTGTGCTGTTTAAGTGAGTTCTCATTAAACTTACCAGCCATCATATTTCAAAAGAAACTAAAACATGAAAGTCTTCTTTTCCATATTCTTATAATTGTTACCAGTTTGTCCTAGCTAAGAATCAGCCTCTTACTAACATACAGGTTCTAGTAGTGTAGCAGTTCTGTAACTAAAAGATTCAGCAGTTGCCTTTGCCTTAGCCGAACCAAAAGATTCAGCTTTTGGTCTTCTCAAGGCCTAGTTCCGTTGTCTACAATGTTGGTAATGTTGAAGTAAACTTTGGTCACAGTTACTATATTTCCATCTTCTTTTTTTTCAATCAATTATGCTCGAGTGGCTTCAGACCAAAATGTGACTAGTATATGATATATCTATGATAGGCATAGCTCATCATTTAAAATAATTTCATCACTCCAGAACACTGATACTTGGCTAGCAACTAAAGTAACCATTACCTGCATAGATCAAAGAAAGCACATGTTGGACAACAATATCTGCTTCTCCTTCATTATAGAAGGAGCCTGTTCCAGCAGGGTCTAAATGTTCTTCACAGCCCATTGATAAACTTCCATATGGCATTCTTGTGTCAAGTAAGAGCAATGGGCATTGCGTCACCCATGTGGGCTACAGCACGGAAGGCAAATTAATAGCAGACAGAGCTCGTTAAAAAGCATATATGAGACAAAAAATTTGATTCAGTCTACGGTTTCAATGGCTTCAAAGTTCAGAACATCCACATCACTACAAACACTACATTTTGTGGAAGAATATAATTAAGAATTTAGCAAAGAAAATAGCAAGCACAATAAATCAAGACAACTAAATTCAAGTTTTCTAGTTTATACAAGAGCAAAACTTAAGTAGGACAGTTATTCAACTGATGTAAGTAAGTGCCAAAACTGAAAAAGAAAGAGAAGGAAAGTCCTCAAGATGAAAACGAGTTACTACAAAGCATCTTATGAAACAAGTACCTAAAAGATGAGCAAACATATGGTTGCAAGTATGAACCATGATCAATCTACTACTGGCCATTATGGTCAGCACGAAAGTTGGCAATTTTAAACGTGTAAATGCAGAATTAGAAATTTATTCTACCGGTACTGTGAAACCAAGGCAAATGTCAAGTCATCCCATAATTAACAACACAAAGATGTGAAAGCAACTAAACATATATCAATGTTAAGTTATGAAGAAAAATTGGTACCTTAACAAAGGGAGTATCAACTAGAAGATGAGAGGCAACAGTAGCAGAGGACTTCAATGATCCTCCATACATTTCCTTGGAGGCCCAGCTTGCTATAGCATCATTCATCCTGTATTGTGTTGTTAACTTGGTAGCAAGAACCCCGTTGTGCAAAGTCACTGGCCTTTCCAGTAAAGATACTCCAAGGCCACCCTCCAGGGCTTTTCGGGATAGAATCACAGGAGCCAGTTGGTATTGGTCTCCAGCAAGAATACATCGCTTTCCTTGCAATATTGGGATCCAGCATGAAGGCTCAATTGCCTGCGCTGCTTCATCTACAATCACAAGATCAAAAGTATCCAGCCTCCGTATTAATGGGTCAGCAGCTCCAGTGTTGGTTGCAAGTACTACCTGGGTGCTTGATAAAACTTCCTTTACAGTCTCCTTCTCCTTCTTCTTGAATGTCTTCCCTAGCTGTTTTAGAAGCTGGCGTATACCAGCAGCTAAAGAGTCATCCTTTAAGCAATGTCTCAGGTCTTTCCTTAAATCAGACTTCTTCCTTTCAAACTCGGCTCGAAAATTTGCTAGTTTAGAATTCACTATTTCACCCAAAGACTTAGATGCTACAACTGGAGAAATGCGTGCTGGATTACCAACCCGAACAATGTCTAACCCAACACTTGAAAGTTTTTCAACCATGTTATCAACAGCAGCATTTGTAGGTGCAGTCACAAGCACCCTTTCACCTTGTTGAACAGCAAGCGCAATTAGTTCCTTCAGCAAACCTGACTTCCCAGTACCTGGAGGACCTTGAATTATTAGTAGTGGTCGTTTCTTGTTCAATCCCAAGGCCATTGCTCTTCTCTGGGAATCATCAAAAGTCTCGCTTCCCAAGGATTCATCTAATTCTGCCTCATCCCAGTCCACCAAATTTTTCTCTTCCAACCATTCAACATCTTCCTTGTCACCAAATAAAGTAGCAACAACAGCAATTGAAGGATTTTTTTTCCGTAAACCATTCTTCTGAAGCAGCATCAGGGCCTCACAGTTACGCTTCAAAAGAAGATTAGATAAAGCTATTAAATATATATGTAAGCTGTGGACACCATTGAAACAAATTTTAAAAGATAAGAGAGATGTGAGTTTGACAGTATGTTAAAGAGGACTTAAAGATGGACAACATGGAGAATGTGCAGATATTCGCTAGTGCTGCTATGATACAGATCTATTATATGTTACGTCCAGTACTAAACACATAACACAAGCAAAGATATTACACAGACAAACCAAAACAACGGAAAGTAAATTACTCAACAATTTGCAGGGAAGTATTCCATTGATTTGTTAAGTTAAGACACCATTCTTCTTGTTCATCCATTCTACATGTTCTTTTGTTCAATTCCAATTCCTTCAACAAGTTTATCACTTTCCGGGGACTAAACTGTTAAGCATCTCCAATATTTCCTCTTCAATACATTCCGTAGAATGCAATGAAAACACAAATCTACTCCAAATATTGAAGCTAAAATAAAAACAGAAACTGGAAAGGAAATAAGTCTGGCCAATTCAACTTCTGAAAGGAATTCCCTTCAGATTCCCTAATTTTTGCATGGTGAATATCATGGTGAGTTAGGTTCCCTAGATTGTAAAGGTATGCTCAAAAGAAAAACAATACACGATAATGACCTAAGGGAATGCTGTCACTTGATATATCGAAATAAGAGAACAGCAGCAGCACTCCGGTCTCAGTACGCCAGCAATTGAGCTTTTAGACCATTTATATTGCACAAAGCCAAACAATTTTGAAATGCGCAAGCATCTGAGTAGTGCATATTGGACAAGGAAAGGTGTCTTGCAAGCCTCATATCCATGATAGACTCAGAAAATGGCATCCAATAAAAATTTAAAGAGGAACAAACACAATATGAAGATCTTATGTATGAAATGGAAACATGCAGGACTATTTCTGTAAAGCTTCCATATTTTATATTGAGACTATTGTTTTATTGAACAAACTGGAAGTTAAATAGCCGTGATCTATGACTGTGTAACCCACAAGCAAAAAGTAATACTATGATAAGGAACTTTTGAAAAATCCTGATGACTGAAATGCATCAAACACAATCAAGACACTGTGCCAAGTTTTGTAGAACTAACTGAGCTAGATTCTGCATTGAATGAAAAATCCTGAAGACTAAAATGCAACAAACACAATAAGAAGGTGTGCAAATTATTCTAAAATTAGTGAGTTAGATTAAGTTTTGTACTGTGGAAGTACCACATACTTCACAGAGGCTCTATTAAACTGCCTCAAACTCCTTGATTGAAACATTTAGAACATATAACATTTATTTGTAATAGCAAATAATTCAACAAATCAAGGATCACAAACTAAATTCAAAGCGTCAAAATCAATGTGAAATTCTTTAAATGCTCCACAAACAATTTTTTACACAAGAATGCAAATTGCAAACAGCTAAAAAGGCATTTAATACCTCATATGTAAGAGTATCGGCCAATCCATGTATACGATCAATGCGAACACTTTTTCCAAAGAGTTTAGAGAATGTAGGATCACCATGACGAAATTCTATAGCAATACTGATACTACAGCCATCCTCCCCAAGGTTGTTCACGAACCCCTGCATACAAGCAGTTGCACCAGCACCCCTACTGTCACAGGTTCTCACACAAACCATATCCCCAGGAGAAAGGGTAGTAGGCGGCAATTTGTGATTCCCTTCAACTCTAAACAATACTAAGTGCATTCCTCCTAATCCTGTATGATCATGCCAATCCCCACATTAACAGGTAATTGTGTTTCAATAATAGTTCCAGGTTGTTAAGATCAAATTGAAGAAAAGTAATAAGGAGGTAGGTAACTTGTTAGGCTACCTGTTGATGTGTTAACTGCATACAAGTTGCAGATGGTGTCACAAAGCTCTTGTTGAGCCTGGCTATGTCTAACCAAGAACTCAATGGGTTTGGATGAATTGGAACTTTCATCAGGTGTAGGAACAGCATCCAACTCTTCCTGGGTAAACTCCAATTCAACATCTCTCTCTATACGAAGCAGTTCTGACATTCTTTTAGTGTGATCATCGATCCTTCCCTGTATAGCCTTAGCATTCTCCAAGTCCATCCCCAAAACTCCAAGCTGGGGCTTTGCTTGACTCGCCTTCCGGGCAATTGCCCTGTGCTGAACTGCAAAAGCACCATCTCAGACCAAATCCACAGACGTACTCCTTCACGAGAACAAGAAATTTGCCACTTACCTTTTAAAGAGCTCTAAAGTTCAATAACGTCGTGGCTTATTGATTAACCAATATATTCAAAAACAAAGTCTACTGAAATTTGAATTTCTAATTTCGTCTTCCCATTGAAGAATAGGAATTCACAAGCTTATTAGCCCTGCGAACATACCTGAACGAGCGAGCTCTTTGAGCAACGTCCAGGACTCGGTCTCACGCCAATTTTGAACTGACCGTTTACGCTGAAGGCCCTGAAGAACATCACCCAATTCTCTCTGGAAGTGATCAAAAAGAGTCGGATAGTGAGTGCAGGCTTTCAAGCAGATAGCCTCCAGTCTCGGAGGCATAGGAACAGCATTCAAATAAGGCTGTGCCTGTATTACAAACGTCAAGCCAGGACCCATTCTCTGCCTCATCTCTGAAAATTCACCCTGCGCCTCTGCAGAAGCGAAATCAGTTGCCATTGCCCTCATTCCCTGACTCAGCCATTTAACCACACTTTTCCCAAGATCTCTTCTTCCCAGCGGATCACCATTTTGGTGCAAACCCCTTACATTCACCCGCTGTTCCTGCTCTTCTTCTCTCTCAACTTTGACAGCATCACTAGTGGTTTTAGCTCCAGAACTGATGGTACTAGAGTTAAAACCTATAATCCTACCGCTACTCTTCCTTGGATTTCTTCTCTTCTTGATGACAACTTTAGGCTTAGTAGTATCGCTAGTGCTATTCCATACAATAAATTGGTTTCCTTGTTGATGGAAGGGAGGAAAAGACTGAAGCTTAGAGTTGAAAAATGGGAGATGGGATTGAAATGAAATGGAGAAAGAAAACAACTTTGGATGATTTGGTAAAAGACCCTTTTGCCAGGGGAGGCTCACGCAGCTGGGCGATGGCTTCAATAGGAAGTTGGAAGTTTCCATTCCACTTGGAAAAGAATCACTCGCTCTTCAATTATATAAACATAATAACAATCGCCAGAGCTGGAAGATTATTTGTAGGTTAAGGAGTTAATTTTATTCGAGAGGGTGGGAAAGTGAGGAGAGGTCGTCCTCAGTTGTGAGTGGGGAAGAGGAGATCAACAACTTGCTCTCTCATTGGCAGACTCTGATTCTGTGGCATTGGATGAGTTGGAACTTGGAAGGGGTTCAACGTCTTAACGTGGTGTATTGCTGTTCTATACTCGCAACCGATTTGACCCCTCTTAATATAGTCTACGTTTACCCTCTCGATCTCCAGGGGTGGTTCGCGTGGCAGAAAAGGAAAGCGGAAAGTAATGAAGAAGACGTGGTCAAACGTCCGCCAGGAGAACTTGAAAGCGAATAAGAAGATGGAATCTTGGATGATGTCTGTTATATACGTACATTAATGGCTAACAATACTCCAGTATAAATTAATTTTCTCAAAATACTATATCCGTGGCTAAAAGTACGTGGATTTATATATTTGAAAACAAATAAAATCATTAGTTTAAAAAAAATAAAATCATAAGGAGTTAGAACTAGAAAATTAGGAGCTAAGTTAATTTCAGAATTGTTAATAATAAAAAATCTAAAAGTTTTATCTTAAATACAAAATGATCCAGTCTATTGACAAGCATTATTTTTTGTGATTAAATATGTCAATATTGAATAACATTAATGGATGTTGTGACTTTTAAGATTCTCTTTTAACTTTAGTTTAATCTAATTTTTGTAATGACTATATTTCTTTTAATGGCTAGAAAATATGAATTAATAAATTATATGTGTTAGAAAATGTTTTGAACTTCATAAACAATATTACATGAATATTTTTGCTTTGGAAATAAAAGATTATAGTTTTTTATAACTTTTTTTAATAAAAAATTATTACAATTTTGAAAAACCTCCCATACTTGTGAATTTATAATTACCAATATGTTTGGTTCAATTTATTTCTCATATTCATGAAAATTTTTCTTTTATAATAAATTCAAATACAATTCCCCCTGATAGTTTATTAATTAGTGGAAATGAGACTCATTTCCAAAAATATTTTCCTCATAAATATACAATTATCAAAATCAAATACCTTTTTTCTCCATCTTTGCTATTTGTTTCCAAGTTTTCTATTTTATGGGTAGTAAACAAGACCAAAATTTGAATGTTCATATCCAGGAGATTTAAGGTCAAATTTGTATGGGCCCATAAAACTTCTTCTTTGATTGTTAACAAAATTAAAAACTTAGAATTATGATATCTATGTTATAGCAAAGAGGCAATCAATTCTTATATTAAGTGCATGTTTGGATGGACTTTTGAGAAGTTAATAAGTATTTTTTTTTACCACAATTTTTTTTAAAAAAATGGGTGTTTGGTTGTAAAATAAAAAAAACACTTCTTTAATAGATATGACTTTTTTGACAACCAAAATACAGTTTATTTAAAAGTTCAAATTTGGAACTTCTCAAAAAAACCTCTCAAATGACTTTTTCGAATAGAATTTTCAGCTTAATTAATGAGCTTATTTTTTATTCGCTTTTGTCCTTATGTTTTACACATAATTCTCACAATACCCACAAATACATCTTCACATTTATCTTGCAAACTCATATTCTTTATTATAATAAAATGCATAATTTATTATGTATTTAACTAATTACTCAACTTGAATATTTATTTTTGGATTTATATAATATTATTTGACTTTTTTATATGTTTTAATATTTATTTTTATATTAGTTTTACTTATATTATAATCCATATAAAAGATTTGGCTACATATATTTTTATTTATGTTTTATATGGTTTAAAATTATATAATAATTAATTACCGGTATCCGTCATCCTTTACATATCAAATAATAATAGCTAATCTTAAAAAAGAAAGATCCCTAAATATGATGTGTATTTAAAGTAGTTTAATTGAGCATAAAATTTGACATGGAAAACTAGAGTTTCATGTAGTTACGCAATCAATGGAGATATGCACTCCTCAAAATTCTGTTATTATGTCAGACCTCAAAATCTAATTGTTTTGGGGCAGTAGTATTGGTCAGGCTAATCTTTTTTTAGTTGGAGACACCAAAGAAATCTCAAGTTATTGCATTGGGGTGACTTATTTTGTTTAATGCCTTCAACTCTTTAGCTTTGGTCATAACTCGTGAGATTGCTTAGCTCCTAATCAAGGTTTAGCAAAAGTAACCACGGCCTCAAGTAAAATCACTTTCCACGTTCTATATATACAGAACAAACCTTAGGCGATATCCATGACAAATGTCCATCTCTTAACAAGTCGATTGGCTTAATTTTCTTACAAGGAGAAAACTTAGATTCTGCAATCACCTTGTCTTTCATTTCCTAATGCAATCCTTCCGTATAGCAATCCTCTGTTTCTTGATCCTGTGCTTAGCAACCACATGGCAATGTCCAGCGTGTTTCGCTCTTCTTTTTGTCTCCTTAATCTCTTATTTTGCTGTCTTACCTAGCTACTGGCTGATACCCGGAGGCTTCGCTTGGAGAAATTATAATCACCAAAGCTCACCAACACTTCGTGGTCCAATTGGTTGGCCTATATTAGGTACTTTACCCGAAATGGGATCACTTTCCCACCGTAAACTGGCTGCTATTGCTACATCTTTGGGTGCAACAAAACTCATGGCATTTAGCTTGGGCGCAACTCGTGTGATCATCAGTAGTCATCCAGACACAGCAAAGGAAATACTATGTGGATCTTCCTTCTCCGACAGGCCAATAAAAGAATCTGCCCGACTACTCATGTTTGAGAGAGCCATCGGCTTCGCTCCCTCTGGAAACTATTGGAGACACCTGCGTAGAATTGCAGCCAATTATATGTTTTCCCCTAGAAGGATTTCTGGTCTGGAGCCACTAAGACAACGTTTAGCTGATCAAATGATGGTTGAAGTGAACAAGGAGATCGAGGAAAAAGGATTTGTGGCATTGAGAGGGATACTTCAGCAGAGTTCACTTAGTAACGTACTAGAGAGTGTTTTGGGAATAGGTGCAACTTTATTCAGGGAGGAGCTGGGCTTCCTGGTTAAAGAAGGACTTGACTTAATTACGAAACTTAACCTGGAGGATTATTTTCCTACAACTTTCTTAGATTTTTATGGAGTGAAGAGGAGGTGCTACAAGTTGGCAGGTAAGGTTAGGGTTGTTGTAGGTAATATTGTGAGCCAAAGAAAGAATGATGGAGACTTTAGCACTTCAAGTGATTTTCTGAGTTCTTTACTGACTTTGCCCCGACAAGAACAGCTGACTGAATCAGATATAGTGTCTGTTTTGTGGGTAAGCATCTCAGCATGCACGTGTTTAAATACAGACATTACATACATATGCAGTGGTGTGATACGATAGTGGACATTTCCTTTTTGAAGTTTTTGGTTATGTTTCCAATAGAATCATCATTTGACTCCAAAACCATAGCTTGCGGCGGTGATATATATGATTGTTTCGCCACTTTATATGATTGCGCTTCCATATAATATTAGACGCTATCCTTATAGGTTGATCCTAGTGCAATCGCACTGTTCGAGAGTATTGGGCAGGAGTTAAGATATTTCAAACATTTCCCACTTTCTCTACAAAGACGAGTATATGTACATAAAATTTGGTCTAGACAATGATCATTCTAAATTGAGATTTCTGATAATAATGTTTCTCTTGTGATGTTACATCCAGGAAATGATCTTTCGAGGAACAGACACAGTTGCTCTACTTCTAGAATGGGTTATGGCTAGAATGGTCATTCACCAAGAAATCCAAGTCAAAGCACAACAAGAGCTCGACAACAACGTTGGAAATCGCAGACAAGTCCAAGATTCCGACATCCCTAACCTTCCCTATCTTCAGGCGATTGTCAAAGAAGTTCTCAGAATGCACCCACCAGGTCCACTTCTTTCGTGGGCCCGCCTAGCTGTCCATGATGTCTATGTGGACAAGATCTTCGTCCCATCTGGCACGACAGCAATGGTTAATATGTGGGCCATAACCCACGACCAGTCAATCTGGAAAGACCCTTTGTCTTTCAAACCCGAGCGGTTCATGGACGAGGATGTGCCAATTATGGGATCCGACTTAAGGCTGGCACCATTCGGGTCGGGCCGTAGGGTGTGTCCAGGCAAGGCACTAGGGCTAGCTACGGTGCATCTGTGGCTTGCGAGGCTTTTACACCGATACAAATGGTTGCCAGCAGAGCCTGTAGATCTCTCAGAGTGCTTAAAGCTTTCTCTCGAGATGAAGAAGCCACTGGCTTGTCTTGCTATTGATCGACTGCAATGCACAGTTACATCGTAAAACCGCCGAGTAATGGCTATTACTCGTAATATAAGGTGTTCTCTTAACTGCAAAGTATCAGTGTGTGAATAAGTTTGTGCAATCGAAAGTTGGCCATCGTGAAAGCGTGTAACCTAAAGTATAATTATGAAGTGAAGTCTGTCATCAAATTACTGTTTCAACCACCTTGTATGAATTAACTTGCTATAATATTTTATGTACTTCCTGGTTTTCAAAAAGTCCTAACTTCAAGGTACTGTGCACGACTATGCGTATTGGAATTGGATGGGCCATGACTTTACGTAAATAAACCCAACCAAGAATGTTTTTGGTACGTGCATAGATTCTTTAAAGGAAGGAACTGGTAACAGAGGATTGGGAAACAAATGATAGTTGTTTGCCAATGGCACCTGTATGTACTTGGACTGTCCTATTATGTAGATTCATTAATGCTCTCTCTCTTTTCTTGTTTTTCTCTTTTCTTAATTGGGTTTAACTAAGACTGATTATGAATTACTGAGGAAAAGCAGAAACTCGTGCAAGTGTGCTGTTGCCTGTGGACGTTCATTTTCTAAAGAACAAAATTTAGATGAGTAGTTGAGCTTCTATTGGCTTCCAGTAAAATAGGTAGTTATGAGCAGGAAGATGGCATCGAAATCATTTATGCGTCAGATATATTGTGGCGGCCGAGAGAAGTTTTCAAGAGATGCTCTCTGGTAACTTCTAATCATCAGTGGAAAATTTTAGTCCATGATATGCAATGCCCCGTCCACTAAGCAAAGTTTCCATTTTCCAGATGACCCATCATTCCATGAACCATTCTAAGGTCGCTGATTAGTGAAAAGGAGAAAGGGATAGGCCGGAGTGGAGAAGTGGGTGGAGACCTTCTTTATATAACAACACACCAGTTTCAACAAACCACTACATAAATATAAACCCTATCTTCCCTTGCAGAGTCTTTTTGGCTGAAGCATCTTCGATACAATAGAGTATGTCAAAAACAAAGGGCAACGCTTTTTGCCGAATATATATACGATGTCTACAAGTTTCTAACAAAAACCCCAGTAATCAAACCATAGTGCAGAATACCAAAAAAAGTAACCCGAAACTAACTAATGTATGGTAGCAATGACGTGTAAGTGGTGATCTTTTTGCAGTTCCGATTATAATACTGAAGAGATTGCCGGTTTTCTGCTCTTCATTCCCAGTTTTCACCATGTTAATAAAAAAAAAAAAGGAGCGAGAAACCTCTTTGATGTAATGATAGAACTGAATTTTTACAAAGTAATAGTTCTTTAAATTGAATACAGACTTCATTAATTTGAGACGCATGTCTGTACACCTTTTTAATTGTTAAGACAACTGTAAAATAGTAAAAATAACGCTGGCAAAATTGATGAAATAAAAATATCATGGGGAAAATAATTGACCTTGAAAAAGAGAGTTCCAACAAATACTGGAAGCCCCACAAAGTCTTTATTTCATGTCATTAGATTCTAAATGACCGGACGGACCAAAGTCTATTGCTTCTTAAACTTGCGAATAACGGGCAGATATTTTGATGCAAAACCCCCTAAAGTTAAGGCTTTTTTAAGGATCCAAATCTCTTTCAAAATGTTAAAAGCAACGAAAGGCAAAAAAGTCTGCCCCTTTTTCTTGCACCCACCAGGACACGCACACATAAACTACAAAATAAATAACGTCAAAATCCTCCACATATAGTGTTTGGTTGAATTGGGACCCCCCACCCACACGAAATGTACTGACGTGGTACTCTACTATAGATCTACAACTTGCACATCCTGTATAAAAAAAACAAGGAAGCTTTTGCTGCCAAATCATGCAATTGGATCTTCAAACCTTGGATTCTGTCGATCTGTTATTGGTTGGATGTATTATTAGTTTAAAATAAAGCTTATATAGTTTATGAAATATCGTCATCTCTTATATTAGCCTTCGCATTCTAATATTTTTTTAAAAAATTGTTATTGTTAGTTGTAGTATTATATTATACTTTAATATTTTCAAAATTGCATTAATAGCATCTAACATTTTTTAATTCTTAATAATGGAGCCATTATGTAACTTATGTGGCATTACAGCTTTAAAGTATTTATACTAAAATATTGATCAAAGCTGCAATTTGTAGTTCAATATTTTATTGAATGTTTAAATAAACCCCTATTGTTACCACTTTTGCACCATAATCAGAGTATAATTAGTATTATTTTATTAATATTAGAAATAATGGTAAGTCCTCGATATCATTTTAATAACACTAATTTGCCTTTGGCACTTCTATAAACATGCCTTTTCTTGTTTAGAGATGGAACTTAGTTTTCAATTTGCAAAAGTTCGACGTAGTGCAAGTCCCCATTTGGCTTAACAATCTTAACTTAGCTCTGAATATTAAATAAAGCCAAATATCTTAGAAATCCTATATGCTTAGATGAAGCCATTGCCGGCGTAAAAAGAGTAGGATATGCCCGCATCTATGTGCTTATAGATATTCAACAATGACTCCTTGATCACATTCCTATTATGAGTCTAGATAATAATAATGAACTTTACTAAGATTTAGTGAATATCTCTTATAAACAGATATTTGACTTGAGGAGGCACAACTAAAAATGGCAACAAGTAAGGAGAGTTTTCGAAACAGGCTTCTCTAAAGAATTGTTAAATTGGAATCCCTTTAACTTGAAGATTAGTACTTAGGAGATATTTTGGAAGCAAATTTTGAAGTTATATAAAATACATCCCTTAAGGATCAACTAATGGGCTTCCCAAAGGTAGAGACTTATGAAGCTTCAACTGAAATAAACATGGAACTAGTTTAGATCTTATTACTTTAGGTGCCCCACTAGAAGAGGATCATGTGACAAAAATTACTTCTATCCCAACCAAGGATTCTTAGGAGCTTGGAAGGACTATCAAATTGTTAATTGAAGGAAGTTTAATCACAAGAGGAAAGGCTTTAAGCTTCCCCCTAACCATGTCTTTCATTTATTGGAACATTGATCGTGGTTATCTCGATGTATATAAGTTTTAATTAATTAACCTCGATAATCCGCAAGCACACGGGTCGTTCACGTAGTACTTAAGGTGTCAATCCCATGAGGAGGGATAGTCTAGTCCTAAACTCTAAGGCCAAAACAAATTGCAAAAATTCAAATGTAACGAAACTAAAATATAATGCAATTCAATTAAACAATTCAATTTAAGAATCAATCACAAAAATATTAACAAATTAGCATTTGCAACGCACACTCAAGAATCAACCTAAGGAACTACCAATTGGGAAAAAGTAGGTTTTACTTATCTTTAACGCTAACTTAATCAATTATGAATTAATGAATCTCTAGAAATGATTACTCTCTCTCGAATTATAACCATTAACCCTAATTTGTAAACCATAGTCAGATTATGGAAGTTGTAATTTCTCAATTAACAATCTATCCAAAACTATAATTAGATCTGAAGTTGTTTAATAAATTATCGGAAACTATTGCAAGATCTCTCTTTGCACAATTTACCAATTTGATTTAATTCTCGTTATATTAAATCGCCTAACTCTCGTTAGCCCAATTAAATTATTTTTCACTCAATTCACCCTCTCAGTTTATCAACGAATTATGCAACTGTAGAAATTAAATCACAATAACTCTAGTAAAACATAAATAATTAAATTTCATTAAATCAAAAATAAAACCCCGAAGGTTAGTTTAGAACATCATCAACATCTACAAATCCTATCATAAACTATCATTCCAATTCTATACAATAATAAAATTGAAAATAATAGGAAATATGACATTGAATGAACGACGAGAGGCAACGACGTTGGGAAACTCCTGATCCGAGAAGTACATTGATTCGGCCTTTTCTCAACTTCTCTCTTCCTTCTTCTCTTCCTCTATCTCTTGAAAATTCTCTCTAAGGTTTCTCTCAAAAGTCGTTGATACAAAAGCTCTTCCTCTCCATTGTATTATTCTTTAAATACCTTTTGCGTTTTAGGCAGTCCTAGGGTTTTTCGAGGTCGAAAAGGTCCAAAAAATTTCTCGAAACTTGACGATTTTGAGTGTCTACATGTTTGCCTAATGCATGCCACGATCATGTGCATATCAGGATTATGGGCCACATCCAAGCCTTCTGTCAAGATAGTGACAAGCAGGTCACGATTGTGGGCCATGTCCTAGGCTTCTGTCGAGATCGTGGCATTTGGGCCACGATCATGGGCTAACTCCAATGGTTCTACAACAATCGTGGCTTATTGTGCTACGATCGTGGGCCGTTGTTTCAGCTCGAATGTCTCTGAAACTTCTCCATTCTTCAATGTTGCCTTACATGAAATGAATTATAAGTGAATATATTCTACCTTTGAATGTTTGAGAGGATGGAGAGTGGAGTGAGTGTCTATCATACTTTTTGATGGTTCTTTGAATTGAAGTACTTCTTGATTTTGGCTAAATATGCGGGGAATAGCTTGTTCATGGAGTATTATGAGTTTCAAGTTTTTATGTTGTGTTTACTGAAATGATTTTTGATATCTTTTACTATTATTTGGGAAATTTGTTGTTTCCATTGTTTGTTCTTGTATAGTCTAGTGCTCTTTATTTTGCTTGAGGACAAGCATAGTTTAAGTGTGGGGGAATTATTGTCTAATTCCTATTGATTTTGCTTGCTTTCATATTTTAATTTTGGTTATAAATTCTTTTGTTTTAATCCAAAGTTGAAATGAATTTAATGAAAATGGCATGAATGTTGAGTGGAGTGTCTTATGAATGTTGCATGAAAACAAGAAAATTTATCCATGAAAGAATGAAAGATGGCATGGCTTATGCATGAAAGAGTGAATTGTACATTAATTATGCATGAAAATGAGTCACACCCGTGACCATGGAAGTCACGGGTGTGACAATGGTTCACACTCGTGACCATAGACTACCACACTCATGGGTGTGAAAATGCTCACTTATTTTTACACACTCACTTTTATGCTCGCCTGTCAGATGAAGCTCAAAAAGAAAACAACCTTAAACCTAGACTCTCTGGATAAATAGAAATGTTTTTGGAGGCTGGAGGAGAGGCTGGACCGAGGCTGGAACAAAAGAAGAGAAACAGAGGTTAGGAAGAGAGAAAAATAGTAGAGAGGTGGAGCTTGGAAAAGCGTTAGCAAGAGTTGAATCTAATCTTCTGGGTGAGCATCGAGCAGAGGTAGAAGGTAGAAGCTAAGAGCTGACGCTAGAAGGGTTGAGTTTGGCAGGATATCTACTGCTAGCTTCATCATCCCAGAGGCCATTTTGTTTATTCGTTCCTTTTCATCTCTACTGCTATTGCAAAACTCATTTAATTTCTGTTGAACTCATCCGTTGAACTCCTTTATCTTTTGTTTGCTAAACCTATTTTCCTTTGTTAGGGTTTGATAGTTCATTTCAGTGACTGACTCTGTTATTGCTTTGATATTCCTCTGTTACTGTTAACTATGAGATTGAGGTAGATGAAGATGATTAATAGTGTTTATTCCATGATGGGCTAATTACTTGTTCTTGAGAATTAATGTAGCCAATTTTGTCGATTATGCATGATGAAGGGACTGTTTTATTATTTATTATTTTTTATAGTTTCTAAGCTTATTAGATGCAATAGTATGACCAAAGTTTGCATCATTTTGGTATTAAACGAAGGATTGAGAGAAGAAGTTTAATATAGAACGAGAAACTTTAGACATTTAAGTTATGAATTAGAAATATATTAACTTAAGTGGGTAATTATTAGTTGGGTTTAATAATTAATTTGGATGATAAACTTGTCAAATAAGAAAGTCATATTAGTTTGTTATTTGAACGGATTTTAAATTCCAGTTGTTAATTTTAGTAAGACAATTATCCAATCATTTCCCCTTAGTCATGTATAGGTGACTAAATTAGTGAAATTAATTCTTAAGAATTTTCCACATCGGTTGACCAAATCGTTTTCGCTTCCATTTAAATCAGTTTACTTTTTAGTCTAATTGCTTTATTTTCTTTAAAACCTTTTACTTAACAAATTAGGTTAGAATGCAATTGTTTTTATTTTTATTCAAAGTTAATTTGAGTGAACCCATTTCACCTCTTAGAGAGACAACCTTTTACTTTGTATTCTTGCGAGTAGGATAGCCTAAGTTTTTAGAACTTATTTTGACACAATAGATGGGTAATCTGAGAGAGTTATACAGATGCTGAAAAATATGCTTAGAGCATGTGTTATAAAATTTCTAGGCAATTGGGATAGGTACATTCCTTTGATGGAATTTGCCTACAACAATAGTTATCAATCCAGTATAGGCATGGCACCATATAAAGTATTATATGGTACAAAATGTAGAACCCCAATTTATTGGACAGATTTGGCTGAGAACAAGATGATTGGGCCTAATATAGTCAAAGAAATAGAAGAGAAAGTGAGGGTTATTCAGCAAAGATTGAAGGCTGCACTTGATAGAAATAAATCATATGTTGATTTGAAAAGGAAAGATATTGAATATGTAGTAGGTGACAAAGTATTCTTGAAAGTTTTGCCCTAGAGAAATGTGTTAAGATTCGAGAAAAAGGGAAAGCTTAGTCCAAGATTTGTAGGTCTATATGACATCCTTGAAAGGATTGGACTAGTGGCATATAGGTTGGCTCTTCCTATGGAGCTATCCAAGTTGCACGATGTATTCCATGTCTCAATGTTATGGAAATACCAATCGGATGATTCACATATGTTATCAGTATAAGAGATAAAGATCCAACCGTACTTCTCATATGATGAAGAGCTTAAGGAAATCTTAGCTAGAGAAGTGAGATAGTTAAGGAATAAGCAAATTCCTCCTGTAAAGGTGCTCTGGCAACATCATGGCATTGAAGAGGTAACTTGGAAACCTGAAGCGATGATGAGAACTCAATACCCACAACTACTCAATAGAGGTATGAATTTCAAAGACAAAATTCGTTTTAAGGGGGATGGAAATGTAAGGCCCCAACATATACCCTAGAAGTATTATAACATGTCTAAGGTGTATTAAGAAGTGAATATAAAGAATTAAGTGCTTCTAAGCATAGTAAAGGACATAATGGTACTTAATGTAAAAGACATGGGTAAATTGTTAATTTATTCATTTCATCATGGACATACATACTTAGATGTGAAATATGGATGAGAATAAAATTAATTGACTAGATTATATGTCAATGTGAAAATTACCAAATGTACAATTTTCCTAAAGTCAACACATGGACCAATAGGATTAAAGCATGTATGTCATGAAATGGGCATGTAAGAGAGGAGACAGGGAAATGCATTTAAGGTTTTGAATGCCAAAATTTTCTCTTCTCATTTTCTCTCCATTTCATCTTCTTCATCACATCATTTTGCATGTCAGGAATCAAGTTAATCTTACGTGAAAAATCAAGGTAAAAGTTAGTGGTTTTTCCCTTCATCTTTATCTTTTCTTTCTTTTCTCATGAAGAGCTAGAATTATAAGGTTGTAATTAGGATTGAGATATGTATTTGTGGTATTTCTAGGTGGTTAATCAAGCAAAGCTAAAGGAGAAGAGAAGGAAAGGTACTAAAAGAGCGAGTTGGCTGATTCAAAGGTTTGGGACTGCACTTAGTTTAATTTTTGTTTGTGTATGTTTTAATGGATACAAATATTCATTTTTTTATTGAATGGTTGTTAGAATGGTGTCTTGTTGTTACTTTGCATGGAATTGGTTGAATATGACAAGAGAGTAACATGTAGTGGAATTTTGTTTTAGGTTCGTTTGAACTAGTCCCATTGTTTTGGACATAACTTGGAATACATACCTCTAAGTTAGGTTATTTTAATTGGATATGAAACAAAACTATATAGAAAAGACCTTATCTAACTTTGAATGACATTTTAATTTGAGATGGAAATGGTGACCTGATTCGGCCCTTATATGGGAGCATCTTGTGATGTTTGGTGCATGTTTCATGATTTAGAAATCCAAATGGCCTGATTTTTGATTCTATGAAAACTAGAGACATAGGGAAATAAATGTCTAGAAGACCTCAAAACCTAATTTGAAGTTTTCTATGTGGAAATTTTGGAATAAGTGAAGGTATGAATTCTGGGTAGGGGACACGACGGGAAGGAAATTGCATTATTTTGAGTTTGTTTTTGTTTTCGACCTTTACTTAATCATATCTGAATCTTTTCAGATTTTTATGAAACTTTTCAAAACTTAGAAAGAAATGAAATATGACTCACATATGTGAATCAGGTGATTAAACATTGAAATTTAAGATTGATCATGATACATGCTAAAGGAAATTTACATGTACATAGATGGTTTATATACATA
>JANZLC010000002.1:11251642-11267153 GCA_026413385.1 Erythroxylum gracilipes | reverse complement strand
TATCATAACTACATAATTATCCATAATGAAGGAGGGTTTGTATTTTCTAACACTCCCCCTCAAACCCGACTTCTCATACCAAGCTTTTCTCTCAATCTATGGAACACTTCATTCATTGCTTTTTCCCACTTTTTGTCTCTAACGACTTCTTTGTATGTCACCGGATCACATGCAGCCATTAGACAAAATAATGAATAGTCAAATGATTCTATTCGTTCTGTAGTATCATAAAGATCACTTAGATTCCTTCTCTTAATAGGTGCTCCCCCTGAATTGTTGCTGCTGCTACTACTTGGCATTGACAATGTCGATGCAGGTGTTGTTAGTGTAGGACTTTGTGGAGGAGAATGATCATCATCTTGTTGTGCTTGTATATCCATTTCATCATCATCCTCATCATCAAAGAACATACCTTGCGTATTCCTTTCTTCTCTACTCCACTTCCAATAATTAGCTTCATCGAACTCAACATCTCTTGATACGATCATCTTCTTGGTTAAGGGGTTGTACAATTTATATGCTTTACTCCTATTGTCATAGCCAATGAAAATGCATTTCTCCCCTTTATTATCCAACTTCTTTCTTTTTTGGTTAGGAATGTGGGCATATGCAATGCTCCCAAAAATTCTGAGATTTCCAACACCTGGTTTGCTTCTACTTCATGCTTCATTAGGTGTCATAAATTTGACACTTTTTGTTGGACAACAATTCAGCAAATAGACTGCACATACCACGGCTTCAGCCCACAAATTCTTTAGTAAATGCTTTTCTTTCAATATGCTCCTTGTGATTTCAAGAATTGTACGATTCTTTCTTTCAGCTATACTATTTTGTTGTGGTGTATATCTTGCTGTTAGCTGATGAATGACTCCATGCTTCTTACAATAATTCTCGAACAATTTTGAGGTGTACCCGCCTCCTTTATCGGATCTGAGTATCTTCAGATACTGTCCACTTTGTTTTTCGACCATTGCTTTGAACTCTTTGAACTTATCAAGAGCCTCTGATTTTTCTTTCAAAATATACACCCAATATTTTCTACTAAAATCATCAATAAAAGTTTTCCTCCAGCTGATTGCACATCAAATGGACCAGCAATATTTGTGTGGACAATCTCTAGCAGCCTTCTAGCTCTCCATGATTTTCCAATTTCAAACTGTTGTCTATGTTGCTTTCCTTTGATGCAGGCTTCACACAACTACTTTGGTTGATCTACTTCTAGTAATCCGTTCACCATCTTTGACTTTGATAATAATTTTAGTCTAGTAAAGCTGAGATGACCGAACCTCAAATGCCATAACCAGGATTCATCTTCGATGACTTTGCCTCTGATCGGAATCTTTGTTGAATTACCGAATGTAACTTCACCTTGGACTGTCTCATCCATGTTTGTGAACAACTCTTTCTGACCACACATATGGTTGCTAGTGCCAGTGTCCAAATACCAAACATTATTATTGCTTTGCTCATTGACTGGTAAAGAGAGAAGCATAACATCAATATCTTTCTTGTTTTCTACTGCTGCAAAATGACTTCTTTCTTGTACCTCAGGGTTCGATCTGCATTCTTAACTAAAATGACCATATTTATTGCAATTGTAACACTGCACTTGAGATTTATCTTTTCTTTGTTGAATTTTGCCTCGTCCTCTATTTATATAACCTCTTCCACTACCATATGTCAGATTTCCTTCATTTGTATTTTCTTTCTAAAAAAATTCTCTGCCACGTCCACGTCCGCCTCAGTTGCTCCATCGACAACATCCTGCTTGGTAGCCACCTCTGTAGCCACCTTGAGTTCCTCTGTCCTGTCTCTAACTACTGCTTACTTGATTTTTGCATACTGATAATTTAATTAGCAAAACTTTCTCCAAGTCACCATTATCATCATTCTGGTTCATTCTTTACTCATGTTCTTGAAGAGAACCAACAAGTTCATCAATCGAAAGTTCCGACAAATCTTTCGATTCTTCGATTGCAACAACGATATAATCAAATTTGTGTGTAAGCGAACGCAAAAGCTTTTCCATTACACGAACATCATCTAGAGTTTCACCATTTCTTTTCATTTCATTAGCCACTATTTTCAAACGAGTGATGAAATCACCAATATTTTCTGAGCTTTGCATTTTTAGCATCTCGAACTCAGCTCTGAGTGATTGTAAACGTACCTTTTTATCTTTTTCAACTCCTTCGAAAGATTTCTGCAAAATCTCTCATGCTTCTTTGTAAGTCTTTGCATCTGAAATTTTCTCAAACGTGGGTTCATCAACACCTTGAAAAATGAAGAACAATGCCTTCTTATCTTTCTTTCGGTTTTCTTTCAACGTCTTTTTCTCAGCATTTGACAAGACCGCTTCGGCAGTTGCATCTACAGGCTTAATGTATCCATCATCAACAATATCCTATAAATCATGAGAACTAAGCACCACCCTTATCTGGATGCTCCAATTCCCATAATTTGTCTTTGTCAATTTTGGAACTTGAGGCTGGATCAAGTTGGCCATCGCTTCACCAATTCACGAACAAGCGAACCTTGGCTCTGATACCACTTGTTGGAAGCTTTGATGGGCTCCAAATAAAAGAATCTTTCACAAAATATGTATTTGTATCGATAACCAAGTTTGTGTGTACAAAAGACACACACACAAGATACAAATATCTCTCTCTAAGTGCTACTGCACTTTTTCCTCTCAATCTTTTTCTTATATATATATATATATAGACCACATATATATGGACATTCTAAAGGAGTTCAAATACAATTTGGCTTCTTCTTACATTAATTGATTCTTATCTTCAAGACTTCAAATTCAATTTGGCCACTTCTTTGACTCATCAAGTCACTCATCCTTATCCATAAAATTCTTCCATAAGTTTCTAAATTCATCCATAAATTTCCACATCATCACCAAATATTTTTCTCCATCCCAAACCTTATCTTTTATCATAACTACATAATTATCCATAATGAAGGAGGGTTTGTATTTTCTAACAAAGCCTATATATGCATAAATAGGATTACGAAATGGTGCTGATTTTGATAAACTTCTCAGACTATATAAAATATTGGAATATCTTTTCTCAATGGAACTTGATAAACTTTAAGTTCCAGCTGACAAGTTTGTATGCTATCCTGAATAGCTCTAATAATGCATTTAATATAATTTACGAGATTGATGCCCTTAATAAATCATCTGGAAATTCTAATTAAGTGCTGATTTGAACAAGGAGTTATCTTTTGCCTATGCTTGGTTGACAAGTCCTAACCCAAGTTTACAAGTCCTTGCCAGTTTTAGTAATTTTATCATTTAAACTTAATAGGATCTCACCTTGGAGAAGTTGATTATACTAATGTAAACATGAAAGAGAGCCTTAATATTGATGCACTAAAGTCAGATGATGATGTTATATATGGGGGTGCAACAAGAACATCATTTTCGTGCTAATAACATGGAAGTTAAATAATTGAACAATTAAACTTTTTGTTGAAATAGATCATATATACGAAAGTTTTAATTTATAAGAAACCCATTAAAGTAAAAGGCATTATTTTTTGGAACTTGGTGTTATTAGGTATAGATGTAAACAAATTATTCAGACTCATCTGCTTTCAGTTTAATTTGACCACAGTCTTACTTTGTTATTGTTAGCAGGCTTAGCAAGGTTTTTAATTGTGGACTGTAGGCGGTCGCGATATTTACAATGCGATATGGACATAATTGAGGAAGCCATGACACAGCTTTAACTTCCATAGTATATCACCCATAAGTGAAGCAGATTTAGACAGAATATGTATTCAAAGCTGCAATAGCAAAGCATTGAACGCCATAGTTTGAGTGCCTACTTTATTTCATTAAAAAACACACACACACACACACATCTGAAAGACATCTATGATCTCTGAGACATAATTAACGTTGATGGTTGACATTTGCCAATGGGTTGGACAACATATTCAAGCTGCTATAAAATTTTGCATGTAGTTGTGGCTCCTAGCATAGAATCAGACATTCCGATAAGCATCCAAACAATACCTTGATCTCATCCTTACCTCCTCCGTTTGGAGTTGTTTCATTAATTCCTCATAGATATAAGGCTTAAACAGCAAAGGATGCTCTTCATCAACAAGCTCTTCTGGGGCTTTCACAACGAAATCTTCGCGAAATGCTAAAAAAATTCCTGCGGAGTATCTTGGGTTATTTCCTGTCATCATCACCCGATGATATGCAGCTTTCAGAAGACCATTCGTCCAGGCCTACAAAATTTAAAAAATAAAAAGCGACTGAAAAGAGATGTCTATGCCACGCTAGTTGTCATTCACATTTCATCGTCTTTTCTTTCTCGAAATAATTTAAACATTCCTTATAAGTTAATATACTAGTTTGCAGCCTGAAAACCTGAAGTTCATTTATATCTGAAATCAGGTCTCAAGGCTTGGTAATGACATTAAGCATATTTAGTGAAAAATGGGAATGTTATATGTATATGCTCGCACTCCGTTTGCACAGAGGTTAAATCACAGAGCGATAATTTCTTTTCTACTAAATAGCTTGGAAATTATATCAGTCGTTGATATCCTTCAGCCTAAATCGTATAGTATGGCCTGAGTTCCTTTTTAATCTGCAGTACATAAGTTAATAGTATGACATTGGAACTTTGATTTATTAAAGTGAATAATCCTGAGTCAGTCTTGGACTATAACTCTTAGTAGAACGCAACTTACATGAAAGGTTTCGCCAAACACGACGACGACTGAACCAGGAAGAGCATTGATCTTGATCCATTCTCCGTATTTGCCTTCTACTTCCAGCCCTTCGCCACGGATTTGATACAATATGGTGATGACGTTCTTATCTAGGTGAGCAGTCAATCCCAATTGATCTGTTTCAAAGCCTTGTGGTGCATTATATTTCATAACCCTTAGATTGTAGGAGGCCGAACTCTCTAGTTCATCCAAGTACTTTTCAACACCCAAACTCTCAAGAACCATCTTTTTCACCATGGATTCCAGCTCTAGTAAAGGCTTTGTGAACGACTGAACAGTTTTGCTATAACAATATAGGTGGACATATTAACCTGCAAATCGAATCAAAAAGATGACAAAATTAAGGCAGGATAGGAACCTGAAATTTGGTCTTCCCTCAGGCCAGATCATGTCGACAAAACTGTTGATGTTGTCCAAGGATCTGGGATTTCCAACTCCAAGGCTCTCAAACAGCGGAGCATGGGGCAATTGTCCAAAGTAGCCATGGTATGGTCTTTTGTAAACATTTTGACTTTTGGTATCTACAGATAGATCAAAAAGGTCTTTCAGCTCATTTTCCATTCCCTTTTGAGCATCTAGAGTAAGTTCGTCGAACAATGCTATGAAGCAACCATACTCTTCACCGGCTTTCATTACTTGAGATCTGACAAAATCCCATTTTGGAGTGCCCAGTTTTAGTTTTGACTTGGAAAAGTCTATAATAGGAACACTAAGTTCACCTTCGGAGGCCATGGGGTTTCTGAGGTAGTTATTGGATAACTTGGATGTATCTTACTGCAAGCTACCTAAAGTTGCCAACTGAAACTTACATGGTGATAATGAGAATTTGGTTATCTTTGACTTGATGTCGCTTTTACCGAATGGCATTGTTGGTAGTGCGGCCGGCCGATGACAGTAAAGGCTGTACTTTAACATTATCCGTTCGAGTTTTGGATTCTTTCAGCTTCCTTGCGGAGATGTCCTACCTTTGTTAGTATAGAAAAAGAAATATAAATCAAGGCCTTATTATAGCAAACAACACTCTTTAAGAGATTGCATATTTGGTATTTTTGTAGATAGCGTAATGACATTAGAAAACCTTTCTTGGACAATAGTTACTTCTTTGGAGACAAATCCACTTTTTATATATGTGGCCGAAAATTAAGAAAATCACAAATAAATAAATACTAGAAAAACAACAATTTTCAATATTTCATGCAGTTCAACCAAGTCTATCTCTACTGTTATAAGCAGAACAAATTAAGATATTATATTGTAAAATAAGAAAAACTGAGAGTAGTACGAATTACTTTCCAGGGGAAAAAAAAAAGTCAAAACAGTATATTAGAATAATCATATCTAATGCAATTATGTGGTGTTAAACTAATATATTTACCCTATTGTAGTGCCTGCTAATTCCCCCTAGTCAATCGATTGGTAGATCTCGAATCAACTAATTCAACGTATCAAAGGAATTGGTTTCAGGCTTTCACTCTAAGCAATGGAATGGTACCTGAACTTATTTTAGCATACGGTTTTTTACATATCCTAATCTAATTTTAGATACTCTATATGGACAACAGAAAATAGTGCATGCTATATTCTAGTATCGATTCTAATGTCTTGGTCAATTGTACTCACCATCGCATCTCATCAACATGCACATTTATTGCCCTTTTAGGGTCTCAAGCCATATAAAGAATAAAGTTCATTCATTCAATACACCATGCATATGTTAGAGTTCACCATCAACTCTATAGAATACTCTAGATATTACTAAATTTAGAATAGTTAGCAAACAATTCTAGATAATGCTAGAATTTAAAAAGATAAGGATGTAAGTATGAATAGTCTAGAAGCTTAAGGACTTATGTAGAAATAGAAAAGTCTAGAATGGTGTGGAGAAACACTCCACCCACATACACTAGTATAAATAGGGTGAAGCACTTGTTGTATGAATGAAGTTGTAAGTTACAAAGTACTTAATACACACATAAGTTAAAAGAGAGAGTGTCCATCTCAAGTCGTTGCAATCTCAACACCATATTATAACTCAATTTGATACCAAATCTAGTACAATATATATAACATTGGTTTGAGATTAACCTTTAATAATTAATCGGATCACACCAATATTAATCCATTTTTTTCCATGGCATGAATTCAACAATCACTTAAACAATCCAAACTTCAATTTTTCTAACCATTCACTTAAATCCATCGTCAAACCTACCTAGGGAAAATGGAGTTACTTATGGCTGAACGGTTTGCGATTCACATTATTTTATGAAGTAAAAATGAGTTATCTTATTTTAATGGCACTTTTATCTTATATTTATTTTTTCACTACAAATATTATAATCTGTTACAAAGTGAATTTGTCAAGCATCAAATTATAATATTCCATACTTATTTTATACTTTTTAATTCTACATACTAGCAATTGATAATTTCTAACAATGAAAATATATATGTTTGCTACTAACGTCGTTTAATATCTAACATTTATATTTATGTTTTTATAGTATGTTGCTAAAACATCACTTTTTTCTTTTATTATTTTGTTTATATTGTTTACCGCTTTATTCATATTAGTGTTTGTTAAGTCTTTTTGAAATTGATTAATCTAAGAAATAAATCGATTAAATAGAGAATATTCTAGGTTAGAAGAATTATATGTCAATTATTACTACTACTACTGCCAAATAATGATAATCAAATATTATAAAAATTAGAATTAATAAATAGTTCATAGAGTCATTAGAAAAACAATTGAAATAATCAAAAATATTCTCTAAGTCTTAAATAATATATGCCTTAAGAATTTTAGTAAAAGAATTATATGAAAAAATTAGTTCCTTTTAGATAAGAATACAATGAATTAAAATAAACATTTGTTTTAATAAACCATATCTTAGAAATAATAGATCTTATTGTGCTGCTAATAATTATTATTTAGCGACACTAGAAATATTGTCAAAACACTAAAAATACCTTTAAAGCTTTTCATTTCACTACTTTACATATTACCGTATCTTGTGAGTGGTTTCTGTTTTCTGCTTTCATTTTTTGTCACAATCCAATTTACGATTAATTAAGTATATACTAGCTAATATCAGTCAATGATAATAATTATGACTATTATAATTAAATTATTTATTGTAAATTTATAACTAAAATAAAACTAAAAATAATGTCAAATTTATAATTATTTAATAAATATACTTTGAATTTGAAATTATATAAATTTCAAAACTCTTAAATAAATAAAAATAATTTAATATTTCAATATTTAATTCTACATAATAAAATCAGTTCAAATAATTTAAAATATATTAATAAATAATATTAGTTTGTTGATAAAATGTTACATAAGTTTTTATATATTATTTATTCAAATATAATTAGATCATAATTTTTATTAATATTTACTAATGATATTCTAACAAATAAAAGTTGACATTGGCAACTAAATAAAATTTTATATTTTGTTTAAAAAATTAAAATAAAAAACTAAAAAAAATATAGAAGTGAACCAACCGTCACTTTAACAAACCATTACGTATGCACAAGTCGACAGTGCTTTTATTATCTAAAAAGAGATTGTCAAATTGCTTTAATATATATATTTTAAATTTTTCTTATATAATAAATAAAGTTATATATTAAATTATTTAACATATTATTTAACAAATGTAAAAAATGAATGTAAGTAAAGAGTAATTTGAAATATTGTTAATTAAGTAAAATTCTCGAGAGCCACAATTTTGCAAATTAGTCTCATCAAAAGACAGCGTGAATAATTGATTACTGAAAACTGTGCAATTTTACGAAAATCAACATTTCCAAAATGAAGATTTATGTTGCATTGATCACAATCGGAGGATGGAGGCAAAAAAGGAAAGAATGTGTCCAAGTTACCCCAGAGATTCTAACTCGTATCATGGACCACAATCAAATTGTGTATACTCTTTTATTATACCCAATATTACTCTTTTTAGCATCTAAACGCATCTTCAAGTTCATATGCAAACTTGGTCTTTTTTCCTATCTGTAATGAAAAATTGTACGTCTATATATTTATATCACCTCTAATAAATATTTCTCTAAAATATAATGATTCCTTTAATTTTACCATCATCATCATCACACTCAGTTCGAAGTCTCGCAATTATTTAAAAATCATATATATATAATTTTAATATAATTTAAAATTTTATAATTAATAAAATGATCAATTCTTTATAATTTTATAAAATTATAGATAGTATTTATATCTTATAAAATTTTAATATAATTTAAAAAATTTATAATTAATAAAATGATAAGTTCTTTATGATTTTTATAAAATTATAGATAGTATTTATATCTTATATGTCAAATTTAATTTTGAAAGAATGATTAGAATTAAGATTTAGTTATTGATAAATTTTCATGAAATTAAAAATTCATTAATTATTACATTAAATGGATCCTAATTACCGATTTAAATCCTTATCTTATATATATAATCTACTAGAAAAGGAATAACCGAGATGGCATATAGCAATAGGGTTAACAAATTCATTAAATATTACTTAAAGAGACTTGGGTTACAAAATTTTAAAAAATGTAAAAATTCCTAATTTAGAAAAAGAAAACGAAAGATAATTTTCTTGCTGACGATGAAAAATCATAATTGAACACGATACACAATTACCTAAAATCATGGCCAAATAGATGTATAGAAGAAATCGTTTTACATGCCAAAACGGTAGATCTCAAATCACTCGAATTAATTCCGATTCATTTTCTTGCATTAAAAACCGATTATAAATGTATTTCAATCGAAGGAAAAACGTTATGAACAAGGAATGCATAGCACAACTTTCCCCATTTTCTTCCCATTTAAATTAAACCAATGTATTTCTACCAAAAGTAATATCCGATTCACTCCTATTATGCCAAGATAAAATCTCTAATTCTCCAATAAAAAAGGTATAAAATTATCCAGAAATAGTTTGTACCTATATATATGTATGTATATGACATTACACGCAGCTCACTCTCTTGTCCACAATGGCGTCTTTCAACACCTTTTTCTCATTTGCATTACTATTCACAGTGTCAACTTTGTGTCTTTCTAATTTCAACCTCGTAGATGCTGAACGGAGTGGCTTTAGCATACAATTATATCACCGAGGATCTCCCGAATCTCCATTCTATGACCCCAATGCAACTCCCTCCCAACACTTGGCTGATGCCTTCCGTCGATCAAACGATCGTTTCCTCCACTTTTTTGGACAAAACACTGCATCTCCTCGATCAAGGCTTATATCCAATGGAGGCGAATACCTCACCAAAATTTCGATTGGCACTCCACCTTTTGAAATCACAGCGATAGCTGACACGGGTAGTGACCTGATATGGACACAGTGCAAGCCTTGCTCTGATTGCTACAAGCAAGACGATCCTTTTTTCAATCCTAATTCTTCAACAACATATAGGGACATCCCTTGTGGATCAACTGCATGCAATTACTTGGAAGACCCATTTTGTTCATCTAGACAAGTTTGCCAATACGAATATCGCTATGGAGATCAGTCCTACACTCGTGGAGATATTGCTTCTGACACAGTGACCCTAAGTTCAACATCTGGCCGTCCGGTTCCATTCCCCAAAATAACCATCGGCTGTGGACACAAGAACAATGGTACCTTCAATGAGAAAGGGTCAGGTATCATTGGCCTTGGAGGTGGCGAGCTTTCTCTAATTTACCAACTTGACAAAGCCATCGATGGCAAATTCGCTTACTGTTTGGTGCCAGTTACGTCAAAAACTAAGAATTCAAGCACCCTGAGTTTTGGTGCTGATGCTATTGTTTCTGGACAAGGAGCTTCAACTACCCCCTTAATTGCGAGTGATCCTAAAACCTTCTACTACCTAAATCTGGAATCAATCAGCGTTGGCAGTAAGAAATTACCATTTCCTAGTTCAACAAGTGGGTCATCTGATGGCAACATCGTCATTGATTCTGGGACAACACTTACGCTTGTTCCAGGAGACTTCTTCTCGGAGTTGGCCTCAGCAGTGGACGAGATTGCCGGGGGAACCAAAGCTGATGACCCTCAAGGTTTTCTTGATCTCTGCTATGAGGCTGATCCAAATCTTAAAGTTCCCACAATCACTGCAAATTTCCAGGGTGCAGATGTGAAGTTGGATCAGTCTACCATCTTCATTCAAGTGTCAGAGGGAGTTGTATGTCTCGCTTTTAACCCTGCTCCATCAGGCATCGGTGCCATCTTCGGTAACTTGGCTCAGGCTAACTTGCTGATTGGATATGATCTCAAAGAAAGGACTTTGTCCTTTAAACAACTTGATTGCACTCAGTATTAGGGTTATTTTAGCCATGGAGTTGGTGTCTGTTTGGTTTTTCAAAGAACTTACATGTTCAGTTCTCGTTTTCTTTGTTGATTTTCGTTTTCCAAGTCACTTAGACGTGTGTTCTGTCATCTAACTTTATGTTCCTTTTTTTTTTAATTTTATAAACTTCATAAATATGATACGCACAATGGAGTCGCTTTCTTTTCTACTTTTTTTCTTTCACTTTTTATTGAAATTCTTATTATTGGATGAATATAAATGTCAATTCATAGAAGACATACAAAATTCTGAAAATTAGAACTAATTAAACTTTACACTTGACAATACTAATTCAAGTGTATTGATAAGCTTTCTTTAGAAAATCAAGAAATTTTTATTTAATACAAAATTTTATCATTAACTTTTTATGAATGATTCAAGTAGGAAGGCTTTCGAAATAAAATATATAAATTTATCATTATATTTTGTATTATTATTCATCTTTTCCCCAGACGAAAATGTAAAACATGATTAGGCATTATCTAATAAATTCTAATATGATTCATAAGAAGGAAAAAGCTTGGATCAATTTAGAGTAAATTCCATACACTATTTGTTAATGTATAAGGTAACATACTCTATCAATCATAGTAACTATGAAAAGGACAAGGGCAAACCTTAGGAAAAGTTGCTTTTAGTTACAAAAAGAGTATCCTTATTAATTGCTCAAAGGCTTACCTCTTTTCATAATAACTAGGAAGAAAATATAAACTAGTTTACCTTTATATACTATAAATGATTATACACGAAATTTTAAATTTTAAAATTCAATAAAAATATTATAATAATACTGTGAAAGATAAAGAAACCACTACAATGAAACTAGCTAACTCTTTTATTAATAAACTTAATATTAGTATAATTTTTAGGAAACGCTTGGTTCACAGAGAATAGTGAGAATAAGAATAGGAATGAATATAGTAAGGAATGAGAATGAAGTATAGCCAACAATGAATCTCATTGCTCTAGTAATCTAGAGGAATGAAGTATTGCTGAAAATGGGAGAATCAAAGTATTACTTCTGTTGATTCCAAACATAAATTTTCATTCTATACTCGTACCTTTTTTTCTCATTACTCTCAAACAAACACCCCTTAATCATCATAAAGAACGGCTTTGGATATTTTCTGAATAGAAAGTAGACCTGCTCATAAGTGGGGGTGTCTGCTCATAAATTTTGAACTGGTTCAAACTTTAAGCATTGTTGATTTTGTGGGCTTAAGTTGGATTTAGACACATGAACGAACATGAACATAAATGATCAAAAGCTTACCCTAATCTATTGATACACTAGAATTTGTACTTTTGCCTTAAAGCAGAAATTGGCTACCTAAACCTTTAAATTTTTAATCTAGTAACTAAACATACATGGCATCAAGTTTACTCTAATGTCACGTATTAGTTGGATTGTAGGTCTAGCATATGATCTCAATTCCAATCCTTGTAATCATGGCATATTAAGAAGCATTATTGAGTTTCCAAATTGATCAGCCCAACAATAGTATTATTACAATAGCTATAACTATTCAGCTCAAAATTTTAAATTCGAGACTTCTTATAGTAACATGTTAAAATTTATTAAATCCAAAAGTTTAAGTTTATGACTTAAATTTATGAATAGAACAGATATTATATATCATTTTGACAATAAATATCAAATATTGAAAAAAAAACTTGACAACAATCAAGAACCAAGAATAAAAATAAGCATATGCACTATAATATAAAACTTTAAATGGAAAATTTTATTAAAATAAAGAGCAAAATTTGTTTGTATCATTATTTCGGTTAATGGAAATAAGAAATTAATCAAGTCAGGGGATCTGTTTGCATGTTGAAAAGCCACGTACACTCCTAGTTAACTTGCTCTCTGATAGCTGAATTTGGAATTCTCAAACTGCCTCCTATCCTTCATGTTTTCTTCTTCTTTTTATGGTGTGTCTTCTTCTTCCTTCTTGGCACGTATGCCATTGTACAATGACAATATCAAGCAATCGACAAGGGTGAGGCCTATGGCTATGGCTATTACCACCAAAACACTTTAAGTGTCGCAGTCCCGACCATCTTCTTCTTATATATCAATGATATACTCCAATCTTCTAAAAGATCTCTCCGCTAATATTCTAACCACTACAAGCTGTTCCTATAATATGAGTCCTGCAGAGAAGGAAGAAGATACGGAGAAAAAACATCGATCGGTTATAGTCTTTACATATAGTTCCAGGAATTTGGACTCAAGTAAAGAATCAAAAACTGAAAGGGAAGGGGATAGGCGTATGATTTGCAAAATGAATAGAATGGTGCATGGTATGACTAATTAACTTTACCACAATCAAATTACACTGCGTAAATTTATTAAGCCTCTCTATGTTCAACGACAATTACATGTGGGATACCGGATACACGTAAAGTTTCACAAGAGTCTCCTTGGCACAATCCAAACTAATATCCCTCTCTATGTTTCCCTTTCACGTGTAAATTTCATCCTCTCTTTCTAAGCTCAACAGTTCAGTACTTTCCCTTTATTTCCTGATCAAATTAAATAAAATATGAAGCAAGTATAGAGAATTTATTGCATGTAAATAAGTGCTTCATCCATAGGCCCGAATAAAACAATAAAAGAAAAAGTAATTCGAAACGTATGCATGAATTAGCGAGCAAAAAATTAAATAACAATTGTCACTACCTTATTTAATTTGTTTTTAGTGCAATCTAATAACATGCAGAATCACTATATTATCAATTAAATGAACATATAAAACAAATATAAAATATAGAGATAGCCATTAATACAATTACGATCATGTAAATCAGGAACCAATAAATTCGTTCACAAGAAGTAATTGGTACAACAAATTTGCGTTAACTTAAAGAAGAAATAGTATTATTGGCTCCAATATTTATGTAATTTAGAAGTTAATAAAGTAGACCTTTTTGTTTTTATATTTTATAATATAATATATGCAATGACTTGAATAATATTATACATTCAAGTAATTTTATAGTACTACTCAATTATGCTTAGCAGAATATATAAATAAAATTTTAATTATAAATAAAACCAATTATTGTAGTATAAAGTACTATAAAGTTATCTTAGAGAGCAAATAATTTTGGAAAAAAAAAGCCACACTGAAGACTTGAAGCAATTTACTCTTGGGAAAAATAATCCTAGATAACAAATTGATCAGAGATTAACAAAACTTTCATTCATCATATTTAATCAAATTTCCTACTTAAAATCTTTGTTCAAATTATGTAACCAATCTATTGAACAGCGTAGCTACGAAAATGCAATAACAAATTACGCCAAAAATTCAACAAAAATGAAAGTAGAAGACAGACAAAAGACCAACATTACACAAACACAATTTTGTTATATATTCAAGGCTTGACGTACATAAATAAGCATATGTTCAGAATAATAACGAAGTTACGAGGAGTTGATGGTACTGATGACAACGACAATATATATGTGGCCAATGCAAGCGGAAAGCATTACACAAACAGCAGCTGATTCTTGATAGTATTACATGTGCAATTGAAGTTATGAGAGAAAGAGGAAGCTGAAAATTTGACTAACCTTCAATAAAGAGGACTAAGAACTCTCAAGTTTGAAAATCTATTGTATCCACGAGAGTTAGCGAAGACCAAGATTACAGTAACCTCGGTTTATGTATTTATAGAAGCAAAGTTTGGAAGTTGGTAGGCAAATTAGACCCTAAAACGGAGTCTTAGGAATGCGTTGTTTTGATTTCTTCTTCCTTATACAGGGGCATAACTATTAATTGGGAAACTCTTGTTTAATTCATCAGAAAAAGAAGAGTGCTTTTTTAACTTTTCCTTTATAACAGAAAATAAAACAGTGATGGAATATATATAACTAGAAGAGGAATTCCCTCTTCAACACAAATTTTAAATGTGCATCGACATTTTCATCTCATGCTTTAAATATAAAGCAATGCTAAGGGTGCTTGCTATTAACAGAAGATAGTTTGATGTTATGCATTGTGTGCAGTAATATAAATATTGGTTCATACTGTTCTGGTACATACCGTATTGGACTAAAACTGGTATAAAATAAAAGGTTGATGTACTGAGTTTAAATACCGGTTGGTACTGTCCGTTTCAAATAGTACCAGCTAGTATTCAAAATTTACCAGAAATTTTAAAAAATAGGGGGGACATTTTAAAAAAGTTTTCAAAAAAATTTAAAATCTTCCACCTCCCTCTTATCTCTCTTTCCCCATTTTTTTCAAAGTTTTTTAATTATTTATTTTATTTACTTCAACTTTTATAATTATTGTGAATTTTTAATTTTTTTAAAATAATAATAAATATTTTTATTACTAATAATAATTAT
>JANZLC010000002.1:11209408-11235429 GCA_026413385.1 Erythroxylum gracilipes | reverse complement strand
TTATATTGTAATTAATTAATTGCAATATTTAATTAATTTTAATTAATTAATTAATTGTATTTAATTAATTAGTATTAAAAATATTTAAAAAAAGTTACCGGTAAGAAATGAGTTTCATTCCTCTACTAAATGGAAGATATGAAGGATTTCTCAAAAGTGATATTTAAATCCAGTATATCGATCATTTATTTCGTACAGATTTTAGTTCGATACGATCCGACCGGTACGAACTGGTATTCTTATCACTGGTAAATTGTGTTTATGGCCTTTTTTTTGTTATTTTACAATTCAGTAAAATCTACAGATTTTTAAGTACGATTTGTGAAGCTGCTTACAATCCAATAAGTATTTATAGTCATTAACAAATGATTTGCATCGCTACTCGAAAGATCTTTCTAAGTATAATTTTATTTGATACATCATAAAGATCTGAGTTCCATATTCATTAAATGGTTTCCAATTTTTTATTTTTATGTAATGAGAATTGTTCTTTAATTCTTTACGAAAAGAATGTATTTGAATTTTTGTTCAGTATTTAATTAACGACTCTAAATAAATATTTTCACTAAACTATAAAATCATGTACATGTACGTAAATAGAAGGGCCAATTCTTTTAAAATCTAAACTCAGATTTAAAGCTCAATCAACCTTAAAAGGTATAATTTAGGTAGCCCAAAACTCAATTGAGCCTAAATGGAATGGACTAGGTTTGGGTCCAATTAGGCTATAATTAGACCTAATTAGAGGGTCATGTTAAGTTTAAAATCTAACCCCTTTAAAGAAATATTAAATAATTCAAACACTATTTAAGTTACCACAAAGATGCTAGGAATAGAAAGTGTTTAATCTTGAAAGGCCCTATTTACTTTTCAGAATAAGTTAACAAAACGTTGAGTTCAATTCCAGGAACTTACGACCTTTAATCAAATGAAAAGGTGCCTTGCACCTGAGTTGGTCAATGACTGTTAATCCATTCATGTGAGAGGAAGAAGGAACAAGATAGGAAACGCGTAGCTCGAAACGCCTATTTTGGCTTATTAAATTGCTTGCAAAGGATGCAACTTACTTATTTGGAAGTTATTAATACTCTCTTACTAATGCTGTCCGTATCATTAATGGAACTACCAAAAGAAATTTTGTATCACGGACTACATTTATGTATATCATATCATATTCGAAATGCAACATTTGCTACACAATTGTGTTACATCATATTATATTCGAAATGCTACAAAATTGTGTTACATCATATCGAATCACTATATCAATATATGATATAATCTTGATTTGTATCAATCCTAACTGTCAATGTAAATTTGAATTTAAAAAAATATAATTAGAAAAGTGAAAAGATTAAACATATAAAATATTTTTAATAGTTATTAAAATTAAAACTTTAATTGTTAAATCAAGAGTCAAAACATGAAGTATCTTTTAATTGAGTAACATAATTTAACTATTATTCCTTATTCTGTTTTCTTTTAATAAATTTAATATTTCTATCTAAGTAATTAATTTAATATTTTAATTATACTTAAATTGACTGTATCTTTTTTAAAATTTTGTTGTAACACAGATTATATAATGGATAGTTTTTTAAGGGACACTTTATTTTTTAAAAAGGCTTATCTTGTTTTGTATATGAAGCAAAAACAATTGATTTAATTCGTTATTTATCTAAAAATATTTTTAAATATATAGTTGCCATGCATATAATTGAATAACAAAAAAGTAAAACAAATAAACATAATTTTTTTAATGATTATTATCTTTAAAGGTCTTTAAAGATAATAATGCATATATATCACTACTTTTGTATAATGTTTAACGTTTAAACTATAAACAAGTACAATAAAAAAATTAGAATAAAGTAGAATAATTTTATTGACGTTATTTAAATATACTTCAACTTTTATGAACTTTTATATAAATAATAACAAACAATTTATTTCAATATTATAATTTTATATTTATTTATATTACCATTCTAAATTTTATACTAAATTCAATTTTTTGAATTATTAAATTTATTATTAGTTTATTATACATTAATAGATATTTTATTTTTGATTTTAATAAAATATTTTATTTTTATTTAATCTTATAAATTTTATTTCATATTTATCATATATATTAATTTTAATAGTGATTTAATTTCGGCTGAATATTTAAAAAAATTTAAACTTTTTTTTTACCAACGTTACTATTTTTTAAATATTGTTATACAAGCCGTCTATGTTTTTTTCCCAAAAATAGAAAAGTAGTATTATGGTAAATTTATTTTAAATAATTATATCAAACTATTATAATTCTATTTAAATTAAGATAATTTATTAATTGATCTTAAAATTTAAATATCAACATGACATTTTTCAAAAATAAAATATAATACTTATCTAACAGAATCAAATATAATAACTATTTAATTTTAAGGACAAAAGGTCCTTAAAAGATTTTTGCAAAAAATAAATTTTAAATATAGACTAAAGAATTGTTGAATTCTAATATATTGAATATGAAAGATAATAAACTGTTACGATAATTCCAACAGCAACAGTATTACATACCAAATAAAGTAAAATAAAAAAATCAAATTGAAATAGGTCAAAATTAAGAAAATGAACTCAGGTAATTTTAGGTTGGAATTAAAAGTCCTCCCAATCATCGTAATCATGTGTATGCCCTTCCTCATCCTCAAAATCGTAGTTGTAGTCTACGCCGGTATAATTATCTACGATCGGATCGTTCCCATTATCTTCACCGCCACCAAGACCCAAATTGGCGGAGTCTTGTGAACTAACACCTTCCTTATCTTCCTTCTCGTCCTTGTCCCCCTCCTCCAACGCTTTCTTGAGGGCGTCGTAATTAATCTTTGAACTCATCATTGCTCTCCCCTCCTCCTTGTTATGTCTCCCACCCGCAATCTTCGCCGAACGATTATCAGATTTCTTTAGCGCCTTCTTGGGTCCTAACGCTTTCTTTTGTTGCTTTCCTTCCAAATAGTTTTTGTACATTAGATCCCACATCATCTTCCTGAACTCGACCTGAGATTCGTTGTTTATGTAACCAGCAATCTCTGCCTCGTTGACGTCGCTTAGGTCATCCGACATCCGTAGTCGCTTAGACTCTTTCCTTACCACATTTTGGTTGCCGGCGGCGGTAGGTTTAAGCATGATCGGACAGCGAGTCGGCAGACACACGGTATAAGTCGGCGTTGGAAGAATTTGTAAGAGGGATTGTTTGTGTTACGAAGTCATAGATTTTATAGGGACGGCCGACATTTACCATTTTGCCCTGTGTGGAGGATTAGGGAAAATCAAGCCATACAATATCATTAATTAATTAAAAATTATCTTAGTTTATTAATTCATAATTATTAAATTTTTATTATAAAATAATGATTTATAGAAGTAGGAAAGAAAAAAATATTATAAATGCTTAGATATACAGAGAAATGATATTGTACGGCTCAGGCTGTGTCTTTGTTTCCTGATTTTGGCATTCCACCTTACTTCACAGTGCCTTCAAGGAATGATCAGTTGCACTGTCTAATTTGTATTCACACTCCAATCTGAAGATGTTGAGATAGTAATTTAATTTATCTTTATCATCTTCTGTCATGCTCTATTAATTAGTTTTTTTTTTCTTTATATCAGTTTAGAATTACTCACTGCAGTGTCCATATAAATGAGTAAATATTCCCACTTGTTGAATAAAAATTGACAAACCATGCAGAAACAAATTAATTAAGAGGCTGTTTGTTTCCGTTTTTTTCTTTTATTTTTTGTTGCCGTTTTTTTAAAAAGAAAAACAGGTAAGTAAAATATGTTTGGTTTACTCTGTCGTAAATTTTTGTTTCTGAAAAATAAAAAAATCACAACAGTTTTACAGAAACCAGAAAATATAGTATGTTTTCAATTTTCTATCTAAATTAATAATAATAAATTTGCACTTAGATTTACTCTGCCAGCCTTCCATTAGTCATGTTCAATTGCGTGACATGAATCTCCCGTGGAAGGAGATGGTACTTGATGCCAAGATTGTCAAATATCTTCTTCAATTCAAAGACAAGCTCTGATCTTCGGCTGCTCTTCTCCCCATAGTTTTGATGGTTCATGGTGTGTTGAACAGACAATGTCAGCTTCATCTTGTCCACATCCTCAATTTCCTTTACTGTGACTGAATGTTTAGGACTCCAGTGCTTGGCTTGCTCTCTATGTAACTGCACTCAGCAACCACGTTATTCTTTTATTTTTCATCAATTGCAGATTAAACTAGATGCGAGTAAGAGTCAAAGATCATGGGATTTCTTACGTTTGTATAGCCTTTTTGAGAGCATTGAAGTCATCAACAGAAGTGGAGACATCTATTGTGAAGTTAACTGAATCTCCCATGTCTGGACTTCTTCTGAAGTTGCTTATAGGCTTTGTAATAAGAACAGAATTAGGATAGTATATTTTCTCCATGTCATACCTTAAAAATACAGTCGTCAAGATGTTCATCTCTTCCACAATCATCTGCACCCAAAAATCACAAAATTTAGATTTCAAGACCGTGTACGCAAGCCGGTTTCTTGGAAGTTGGAAATTATATATCATCACCTGCACACCGTCGATGACGCAGCGGTCACCAACGTCGAAAGGATGCATAACGAACACGAATATGATGGATTCGAAGATGGTTTTGCAAGTGTTTTGGAACATAAACCCCACGAGTAGTAGTTGGGATGAGACGAAGAATATAACCTTGGTAGTTGCCAACCCCATAACCAGGAGTGAGATCACTATTATGATTATGCTCACTATTGCACTTGCCAACTTGTGAAGTTGATGAACTGCAGTCTTTGTGTCATTCAATGAATGAGCTAATGCTTTTCGCTCCACATAAGCATGCACCTTAACGTTTGGAAGACAATGGTTAAGAGGCTCATCATGTAATCATATGTTATGTCAATACTACACTAATTCAAAAGGAGACCCAGTGTTCATCAAAAAGAAAAAGAGGGGATAAAATCATCTGAGATAATCCATACTGGTAACCGAAGGGTTGATTATGACGGTGCTTGCTGCTTACCACCCAATTTCTGAAAGCAGATTTTGTAATCTTTCCAGTTTCTACAGCTCCTTCAAAGAGAGGGAATATGGTGTGGACCTCATCAAACATCAAAAACTTTAGAAGATCTTCCTCTTCTATATACCTGTAAGATTAACATCAGGAACGTTATTCCAGTGCAGTGAGTTTCGTGGAAAAAAAGAAGAAGAAGAAGAAGAAAAGTGATTCCAGGTGTTCTAACTTCCAAAAAATGGAGATTCCAACTTTCAATTGAAGAAGAATGATGTCAAATTGAGCACTTTCTATTAATTGAAATTTTAGATTGTCAAGTTTTAAACAAAGACCTTTTCATGTTTTCCTCTTAAATGGATCCATTTGTTTTGTAGGCTTTCTTTTTATACCACAAATATGAAAACATACTCGGTGAAAAAAACTCTTGGACTTACGTTAAGATGAATTGTTGATGTAAATTTAATTGTACCGTATGATTTGTCACTTCATAATTTGAGATTTTTTTTTTTCCTTCACGTAATATATATATATTAAGAGGTGTTGGATCAGTTGAATCAATTAACTTGTTTCAATAAAGTTGGAACAGATTAAATCATTCAGAGTAATGAACCCATACTAAGGATAATGATGTGAACGAAGAATGTCACAATCCAAAATCATCATCAAAGTAAATAATAATTGAGTCGAGCGTACCCACCAAGTATGCAACATATAAATGCAGTTAATTTTTGAGCTGTAAAGTGATGGAATAGTGTTGATTGGAGGTATATGAAATGCAGAACCAAATCTTCTGTTACATTTATCCAGCACCAACTCTGTTTCACTTATGTACAGCCATAAATTTTACAGTGGGTCCAGCAGGGTGGGTTCATTACTTACTTGGCCCCAGGTTTAGCAACGTTCTTGAAACTCCTCTGAGCACAATTCCTAGCCTCCCACTCGCTGCTGATCTCCGATTCTGCGTTCCCAAAATTATCCACCGTCCTCGATATCGTAGACAACCCTGACGATCTTACGTAGTACACCAACCTCTTCACACTCCATGCAGTCGCCCTAACTTTTAAGCTCAGCTTCCTTAACTTCTCCATGTCTATCCGCCTCGACCCGAATTGCTTGGACTTCGACGGCCCCATTGCCGCCGCCTGTCTCTCCCTCAACCTAGCGGGCAAAGACTTCGACATTCTCAAAGTTCGCCGCCGGGGAGCTTCTCTCTCATCCTCGTCCAGTGGAGGGCCAGAGAGACTATCAAGAACGTAGTGGTGGAAAACACTTTCTTTCATTCGATCAAAGAAAGTCGCCACGTGAAATGATGAAGCCAGAACCTTAACCAGTAATATCTTTAGTAACCATATGGTGGCTGCGATGAGCACTGCAACTAGAGCCCTAAACACTTTTTTTAAGACAATGTGGCGTTTGTGGACCTCGTGGAACATGATCATCCAAGCAATTAAAACCAACCCCAGCCATGCACAGTGCTGAAAGCTCTTTCGTAGACCGTAAACAAAGTAGAGGACTTTTTCTCTGAGCATGAAATTGCGTTCTATGACAAAAACAAGAAACCCCACTGCCCAACTGGACACTAGACGCCCGGAGAAGACGACCATAACAATTAGGCACCATTTCCATAGCTCTAATCCCCACAGGATCTGATGTTTGATGGATTTTAGAGTCAAAGAGCATATTAAGCATGTGAGGATGATAAGAAACATTGTGAACTCAAACCAGGCTCTTTTGTTGATCTTCCTCTTTCTCCTTCGGTACTTGGAACTTGTCTCGCCTTCAATATCTTCTCCATCTTCATTTTCGTACCATTCATTGTCATCATCTTCATCTGTAGACTCGGTGGCATCATAAGGGTTAAGGGGTTCGAGTTCTTCAGATTCAGGAATGGATTTACGTGGAGTATAAGCGGTTTCAGTGAAACGAGATTTGGGTTTAGAAACGGAGAGACGTTTAATGGTTTTGGTTCTTGTTATGGCCTGAGGGACGGGATCGCTGCTCTTCAAGTCCGCTTTTTGGTTTGGTGACTGTGTGAGCTTGGCGTTTGCTTGATCCATGACAAGCACCACTTGATCTGTGTTGGGTCTCTGGCTCTCTTGGCATTGGAAATCCATGGAAGCCACTCTCACAAGTAACTAAATCAAAGCAACTGAGAGAGAGAGCTTTGAAGAGTTAGGAGATATTTTCAAATACAGTGCTTAGCTTTTGTTTTGATCTTCCATTGATTGCTTCTTCACTCCAGAGGCCAGTGTGCTCAATGTACAGAAGGCGGACATCGTTTGGCACACAATTTCAAAAGCAAAAGCACTCTGTGAAAGCATTGATCTTTCAAGTGCCATACCCTTTCTACAAATAATGGAAGATGGAAGCTTTATAAAAAGAAAATAATTGCCTTTTGACGATTGAGTTGAATTTGTTAGGGAGAGAGTTACAATTATTACTTTTTATGTACAATATGTTGAAACGGGAAAACAAGTGCTTTAACGAGTGATTATATATGTTTGTTGAATAATTCGTGGTCTTCTTATTATGTTAATATATAGTGTGAATGGTCCCTCCTCGTAAAATTGGAACTATACAAAGAATATATATTTTGAATTAAAATTCAGAAGTGCATAGAATTTGTACTCATCCAATTTCTTTTATGTGATTATATTTTCAATTTTTCTAATATTATAAATAAATCAACTAAAAAGCCATCAACTTCGTTATATATTTAATAAAAATAAAACTTATCATCCATCTAATGAATTATTGATAATGATATCATTGCTAAGTATTGATATTGATGCTATTGCTAAGCTGCATCATCGTTTATGGCGATACAGGTCGCAATCCATCAACAATATTTCCATTCTAATGAATTAAAAGGAAAAGGCATTTGCGTATTATGCCCACTAATACCATAGATTATGATGAACCACAAGGAATTGACATCTAGCTGGAGATCATGATTATGCTCTTCATAAACTTGAACATATAATAAAAGCACGAGGAAGGTATTAATTATATCCTAATTCCAATCTAGAACTGACAGCTAAACAACGAAACGGGTTGCAGCAGACTGACATTCTCATGTGCCTTGCCCCACCCCACAAAAAGGTTAAGATTAACAAGGCCAAGGAAGGACCAAAAAATTAAGCATGCGGAAAATGGAAGTAAACGACTGATCATCAAAGTACCTTTTGTTAAAACAATGAAGAAAAATATACGTTGAGCCTTCAAAACCAAAGATAAATGTATTCAGCTTATTGTTAAAATTTAGAAACATCCATAATCCATAATCCATATATCCACATATTTAAATATATATATAGCAAGATCAAACCAGCCATAGTGCCATGGTGGGCTGCTCTTAAGAAGGAATGCATGAATGTATAGACACACACTAGTCCTATCTATTCTTGACATTTCATCACAGTTTTTCCATCAACGAAATGAAGAATCTATACAATTTCTAGCAGTCGTACAAGTTGAGAAGATAGAGGAACGTGACACAACACTTTATGTTCTAATAAGAAAAGGATCCCTTGATACCTTCCAAAGACTCCCCCAAAGATAACCTGAAAGGAAACAAGCTACATTAGGTCTTAAACAAATATCGGATGGATTTAGATCAGTGGGTGATCACATTGTTGAGGAAAAGCAGAGTGAAAGAACAAAATGAAAACCAAAATGAGTTGAGTTACCTTTGTAGAAAAGCAAAAGGAGACAATAGCATGAATTATGATTAACTATGTTTCGGTCCAAGTATTTACAACAATGGGGAAAATACATGCTCTCAATAACCACAAGGTCCATCTCAGTATAGAACAAATTCCAAGAACAATTAACGAATAAGTTCCTTATGCAAATGCATAAATAAACTCATTCTAACCCAGAAATGACACAAATAAGTTCTTTATGCAAATGCATAAATAAACTCATTCCACCCCAGAAATGTTCACTTCTCAGAATAGAAGTTGGATTAGAGAAGATTAGCAATTTGTAGCATTAAAAGTTGAGTCCACATAACAATTACAATGTTCAGGAGATTGTCCTCCTGAACAATGTCATAGCCCTGTATTAAATGTCGACAACAAAAAGTTATCAAGTTTTTAAGTAGGATGTAGCCCTAATCTTGGCAGTACCTTCTATAGGGAACTAACACAGCAACAGTTTTATGATTTGGTTGGATTGTCAAAGTTGGCATAAGAAGCACCACATCTATACTACAACATGGTGTATCTCAAGTACGAGTAGTCCCTTTGGGAAAGCCTATCTCCAATTCCTAATAGGTGTACAATAAAGCATTCTCGAGTTTCTGAGTGAGGACATGATTCCAGTCAGGTGAGGCACTTTTGTAAGATGAAATTGTATGTCAACAGATTAAAGCTGACCATGCCTCATACATAAATATGTGCTCCAAGCAAATCCATTCCTTATATTAAAATGAAAAGTATCAAGTCAATCTTCTATCCCCACAACAGAGGATAGCTTAACATTATGATGGACACTATATCAAGATGAATGTCCTGTCAGAGTATGACACTCTAAAGAGTCCATTAGGATCTAGTTAATAAAGTTAATTTCGATTGTCTATCGAGTTCAAATGTTCAATGCTTAGATGGGTATGGCAAAATTGTTTCTTGGACATGAGTGTTAAATTTCACCTTCAGTTGGCAATGAATGGTTACAAAACCTCACTTGAATGAAGTACTTCTGCAAATAACCATGGCCATGGAAACTCTATCTATTTGGATATTTCCTATTGTCTTCCACCAAATACTGACCCAAAACTAATCTAATTTTACATGGAAGGCAACTTATGTTCTCAAATGCCTACAGGATATTATCATCAACTCTCAAAGAAGAGTTTTTGAAACTTACTTGTGCATACAATACTTGTACTCCTGGCTTCGAGTAAGGTCCTTCTCTCCTTCTTCAAGCTACAAAAGAGATGGATGGGCAACAGCAAAGCCATTAGAGATAAAGGGATAAGAGCATTACAACCAAGTAAGCAGAAGAAGGACGATTTTGAGACTTACAGGGTCACTCTCGTAGATAAGCTCATAACAAGTTGGAGAAACACACCTCAGAACACAATTCTCAATGGCAATCGCTGAGGATCTGCACTGTTGACCCCAGAGTCCACTGATCCCCGTCACAAAAATCACAATCCAGAACCCAGATGAGTGAAGAACAAATTTACAAAAGAAGAAGGAACAAAATAAAAAAATTAAGAAAAAAGATTAAACTTTCCTGCTAGGAATTTGCAAATTGCCTCAATAAACAAAGAGCGTCCGAAATTAAAATAAAAGAGAAAGGGGAAAAGCAAAAAGATGGGAGAAGAATCTCACTTCTCGACATCAACATAGCACTCGCTCTTCTTTTTCTTCACTTCCATCTCCTGCATTTCTGAGACACAACATCACAATAACGCAAATTTGAGATGTAAAACTGCAACACATAGAGATGGAGGAAGAGAACATACACTTATAGGGCGACGAGACTTGGAGAGGACAGCGGTTGAAAACAAGAAAGAAAATATAAAAACCACGAGAATGGCATTTTGGAGATATTTACGAACAGAAAAACCCATGCTGCCTTCTTCGTCTTCTGGTCCGAAATTTCAATCAAACAGACACAGAATGAAGACGCTGGAGAATCCGACCCGTTTGCCCTTTTCGGCTTCTGGGTTTGGGCGAGTTTAGTAAGGGATTATTGGACTGGGCTTGAACCTGAAATTCAATAGATAACTTAGGTCAAGGCCCGGTTTGTTAGTCCAAATTAACAAAATCTTTTTTTAAAAAACTACGAAAAGGGGAAAAAAAATAAAAATAATGACGTCATAGTATTTTAACTTATTTGAAGAGGGCATATGTCATAGTCATACATAATTTGAGAATCTTGGCAACATTTCTGAAACTAAATTAAATCAGTTAGACATAAGTTACGTACAAGTTATTGTCTTACTTACAAATCGAATGAACCCAAGTCTTCAAGTAATCGAGTCAGATTTACAACAACAAAGGTATCAATTATTGTAATTTGATTGTCTTTACTATAATTTTCCTAAGCTTCTTTGACCAATACGTAACAGAAACTTTGTATATAATTTCCGTGGAGAGTCAAAAATGTATAATTTTGTGGAGAGTCAACCTTTTTTTTTTTTAAAGTTGTTCATCAACGTCATACATATCCCAACTATGGGCGGCCGACTTTTTTTATTGACCGACAAGGTTGTGGATAAAGAAGGAAAAGGCAGATAACGCATAGTATATGCTTCTGAATATTCTTTCGACGCATAGCGGCTGTTCCCTTATCCGAGGAATCATGTTCCCGTATTCCATCCAACAAACTCAACTTTCTCTTTTTCTTTTGTACTCGGAGATAACATTGCTTCTTTTTTCTTTTCTCCTTGGATTTTTGGGGAAATTAGATGTTTGAATACTCTTCAGTCTTCACTAAACATGCAGAGAGCCCCATTTGTCTCTAATGCTCCTGAATTGCTGTATTACATACGTACACGCATGAAGAGACTCAAGGGAAGACCAATTTTGTAGGTTGTAAAGCTTTCTCTATGATTTGACTGATAACAAGGTTAAACAAAAATAACTACTGCTTTATGTTTATACGAAATAAATGTTTATAAAAATATTAATCATTTTAAATAAATATATTTATAAAGTTAAGGTATCATTTAATCATTTCTATCTTCGCCATTCTGAATTAGCATATTTATAAATTAAGACACAATACATAATATTAAATTAAATTTGATTTACATACAATTATTTTTTTATTTCACAAAAATTGTGTAACATTAAATATAAAAAACAACAACAACAACATTTCAGTAGAAGTCTCGTTGATATACAAAGTCTGAGAAGGTCAAGAAGTATGCAACTATATTCCTAACTGGTAGAAAGATTATTTTCAATCAATCACGGAAAAATATATAATATAAAAATTAATAAAGATAAATATAAAAATAATAAAATAATGATAAGTAAAAATACTAACAATAATAATATGCATAAAGATAATAATAAAAAATAAAAAAAGTAATAAAAAAAGTAATACAATAAATACAAAACAAGGTAAAGATAAAAAAAATAAAAAATAAAATAAGTAAATAAATATACAAACAAGAAAGAGAACAAGTAAATAAATAAAAAATAAGTCATTACAAAAAAAAAAAGTTTAGGCTAAGTAAGGAAATGCTTAGACTAAACAACTAAGAGGAGCGTACTACATATTAAATGTTTAGACTAAAATTAAGATTTAAGACTCGAAAAAAAATGTTTAAAAAATCTATGGAAAAAAGAAAGATCTCTCTATGCAAGATCTTTTACCTATATCTTAATACACCAAAGTTTTTTATTAAAGGTCACATCCTCGATAAGTTTCAACGAAGCCATATAATTATTGATCACCTCCCCTCTTTTATAGTCTCTAAATACAATCTTCTTGCATCTTCTCATTAGAGCATCATGATGTCTCCTCTTAATGTTCAAACCACCTAAACCTTGTTTCTTTTAGTTTTTTATTAATATTAGTTACCTTTAATTTGCCTCTTACTTTTATATTCCTGACATTATCTCTTCTAGTAAGATTGACATCCAATAGAGCATCCTTATCTCCGCCACTATTAACTTATGATTATGCATGTGTTTAATGAGCTAACACTTTGCTTTGTAGAACATGGTTGACTTAATAACTAAACGATAGAATATACTTTTAAGATTGAGTGGGTATTTTCTTGTCACATAAAAATTCTAATGCACTTCTCTGTTAAAGCTACCTTATTATGATACGGTGAATAATGTCCTCATCGATTTCTCCATTACTTTGGATAACGTATATTATATACTTAAAACACTCTTTTTGTAGTATAACTTTTGAATCAATCTTCACCTCTACATTAAGAGTCACCCTGTGGCTCAAAAAATTACATTATATGCATTCGGTTTTAGTCCTACCTAACTTAAAATCCTTTGAGTCTAACATATTCGTCCAAAGTTTTAGCTTAATATTGATATCCTCTTTTGTTCTATCCACTAAAACAATATTATCAACAAACAACATACACCAAGATACATCCCTTTATACATTAAATACAAAATAAATATACTAAAAGAATATTCATAATACAATATATTATATTTATTGACTTTATATTTTTAAAATAAAATTTAAAAATTACGACACAAAATAAACAATGTTAAGTAAATAACTAAATATATCATAAAATCAAGATTGAAATTAACATTATTTAAATTACATTATGTTATAAAATTATTTTCATAAGTAGTTTATCATATTTACTAAATATATGTATTCACGATAATGTTATTACATAATGTTATCATATATGTGTTAGAGTAGTGCTCTAAAGACAATCACCTTTAGCACTTTTGTATAAACTTTATTTTGATTAATAAAGTAAAAGGTAATTTTTCATTAATTTGATGTTTGTTTATTTATGAATTGATGCTCATCTTAATTGAATTAATGAAGTCCATGATACAAAACATAGCATGAGGAAATCATGATGAGATCATGATAATGAGATTCCTATCAAGTATAATTATGTTAATATTCAAATTATCCCTAGTCATAGGATTAATAAGATAGGACATTATTAATCCGAATAGAATAGCACATGTTATACTCCTTGATTTGATCAAGTAGTGGATCTCACAAACTGTAAGCTTGAGTTGTTTACAGTTAACATGCAGATGCTTACTAAAAGTAGTAAGAACATCGAATGACCCGCTATGAGATTATCATATGGATAATCTATCAAATGTCAATGATTAATCTCATCATAACAATGGTGCAAATATCCTTAGACTTAAGGTACTCAAGGATATCTTAGATACTGATCATGTGCTTTAACTTAAGGTACAAATATTGGTATTAGAAGGTAATTGGGTAGCTAATAAAGGATTCACCACTCCTGATAGAAGGAGATGATACCCACGACCTCTTGTCAGGGTCATTACTCTGGAGTCTCTAGCTAGAGAAGTTATGTGTCATAAAGAGAGTCTTCAATGACATATAGAGTAATGAGATCTTAGGATAAGAACTAACATCACTTGGACTAAATGTGACGTAGTCAGTCTACTGGGAGTTTACACATAGCCCATACTCCGAACCAAGTAGAGTATAGAATGGTGAAGGGACGAATTGCACGGTAATTGTCTATGAAAAGGTTCGTAAATTAGATAATTAACTATCGAAGAGTTCGTGTGTTAATCCACTTATATTCCAGTAAATTGGCATCATGAAACCCTTCATGATTTGCTTAAATTAATAGTTAATTTAAGTGACATGAAACCATCCATGATTTGCTCAGATTAAGTTCAGGACTTCGGCCTCTCGGGCCTCACATTCACAGAACCTCGGCCTTTCAGGCCTCGCGCCCACCCGCTTGCAGATATTGTTCGCTTTGGGCCTCGGCCTCTAGGGCCTCGCACTCTCACGGTTTTATTTTTTCACAGGACTTTCCATGAGGTCACCCATCCTGGTACTACTTTGGCCCTAGCATGTTTAACTTCGGATTTCTGATGGGATCTAGTGCGTTAGGGCATGGAAAACGTATTTATAAAGGGAAGGTATCCATACCCTTATAAGAGGTGTTTCGTTCTCCTTCCCAACTGATATGGGATCTTACAATCCACCCCCTAGGAGGCCCAGCGTCCTCGCTGGCACAATGGCCCGGGTACTGACTCTGATACCAATTGTAGGACCTCGACCTCTCAGGCCTCGTGGTTACAGGACCTCGACCTCTCGGACCTCGTATTTACAGGGCCTCGGTCTCTCGGGCCTCACGTCCACCCGCTTGCAGATATTGTCTGCTTTGGGCTTCGCACTCTCACAGTTTTGTTTTTTCACAGGACTTCCCAAGAGGTCACCTACCCTGGTACTGCTCTAGCCCTAGTATATTTAACTTTGGAGTTCTGATGGGATCTGGTGCGTTAGGGCATGGAAAACGTATCTACAAGGGGAAGGTATCCACACCCTTATAAGGGGTGCTTCGTTCTCCTTCCCAACTGATATGGGATCTTACAATCCACCCCCTAAGAGGCCCAGCGTCCTCGCTGGCACAATGGCCCGGGTACTGACTCTGATACCAATTGTAGGACCTCGACCTCTCGGGCCTCGTGTCTATAAGACCTCGACCTCTCGGACCTCGTATCTACAGGGCCTCGGTCTCTCTGGCCTCATGCCCACCCGCTTGCAGATATTGTCTGCTTTGGGCCTCGCACTCTCACAGTTTTGTTTTTTCACAGGACTTCCTAGGAGGTCACCTACCTTGTTACTGCTCTAGCCCTAGTATATTTAACTTCGGAGTTCTGATGGGATCCGGTGAGTTAGGGCATGGAAAACGTGTCTGCAAGGGGAAGGTATCCACACCCTTATAAGGGGTGCTTCGTTCTCCTTCCCAACCGATGTGGGATCTTACATTAAGAGTTAATTCAAGTGCTCAAAATAACTGGGAACCTAAGGGTCACACGTATAAAAGATCGAATGAAAAAACAAAGTATACATGACTGTCATTGAAGTAGGTCGCGATCGTAGCTTATAGGCCATGATCATGATCGAAGGCTCGACAGATGATGCATAAGTGAGTTTTTCACTTATATAAACATGGACTAACTAGTAAAAACACACTTAAGTGAGAGGATAAGGGGTCCAGAAGTTAAAAACCTTTATTTTCTTCCTTACTATTGGGAAAATATCGTCAGTGGATTTGAGCATCATGTCTCTTTTTTTCTTCATATATCTAAGTCATTAAGGCAACTCGGATATCTTCTAACATATTGATTAAGCTTTCTGTATGAGCTTCACAAATGACTCTATTAAATGTCTCTAATAAGTTATTATGAACTATTTCATACTTTTGTCTTGTGCTCACAAATGCCTTCATAAAAGTCTTTGGTTTTCTAATTATAAAATCATTGTAGGCCTTCTTCGAAATACTCTTCAGCTGATTTATTACCTCATTAAATTCCAATTTTGTTGTCCACCTCACCATTTACTAAAATAAACTCCTATATGTATGGTCTTTATAAAAAGTGGCCCAACTTGTATGGACATGTCAGATACATTTCCTATGCTCAACTTTTAGGAAAAGATTCTTTAATGCATCCACTAAACCCTATATAAAAAAAAAGTAATGTAAGTTGAAGAACTCAAAACATCTTAAGAAGTGAACATAACATATATGGATATTTAAAGTTTACCTTATGTTGATCACTTACAAAAGTCCATACATTCCCAGTTATGTTTAGATCTTCAATAAGAATATTCAAAAAACAATTCCACGATTGATAATTTTATCCGTCAACCACATCCTAAGATATTTGAAACATCTTATTGTTTCCATCACGACCAACTATATCTAATAAAGCACCTCTAAGGATTGTCTTAAACAAACATCTATCCAACCCAATTATTTTTCTAATTCTGTTAAGAAAACCATAATTTAATGCACTAAATCTCATATAAAACCTCTTCAACATTAGTTGCATGGACTTCTCATCAAGTTCATTTTGATTAATGAACTGGCCATCTTCATCAACTCATTGTAACTCTTGTTCATAAGACCATAACTTGGCATAATGACCTTCCATAGATCCTTGTAGCATGACAATAGTTTCCCATTTAGCCCTATAACATTGGGATTTAGTCACCTGTTAAAGTCATATTTTTTTTAAAGATCATCGATTGTCTCAAAAGTTGGCCAATTCATGTTCCTCCTAAACTTATGTAAAAATTCATTTACAATCCATTTCATTCTAACTTGCCTATTTTTTGGCACTTTACTGCAATTATACTTGTTTTTTTTTTACTAACTTGTTTTTTCTTGCTATTTTAATAACTAATGTTTTTTCATTTCTAATCCAACTATCATATACCCGAAATAGACATTGTAGCTTATAAACAACTTTTATTCTCACATTGAACTTGCCATTGAGATATCATATCCGATAGTAATTGCATATTTTCTTATCACTTCCCTTAACTACATCCCATCCTTAAACTTTATAACAATTTCAAACTTGAAATCCTTCATGTCCATATATGGATTAAAGACAATGTATGTTTTCTTTGAAATAGATGCCTCACACCATTTATCATCACTATAACTTGGTGATTGAAATTCAACATCACTATCCTCATTTTCGCTACACTAATCATATGAACTTCCTTATTGTCTTTGTTTATTTTTAGAATAATCACCATTTTCAATGTAATGATTTCCACTGCTTCCAACCCTATACACAACATTATCGCATTCAAATCCATTAGATACAACCTTGGCACATCTTTTCTCATTTTTTCTTACACGAACATATTCTTCATTATTAGTTGCAAATAACTCATCTTCAACCGAATCATCTCCAAATTCACTCATCTGCATAACAATGAAATCTTCAGCACCTTCTTTCACTTGAACTTGGAACAATCCTTCATCATTCATACTCATATTTTGTTGTGTATTAGTTTCAGAGTCATTACTAATATCATAATCATATACTTCACCATCTATTGCAGGATGCTCATAACTATGCTTGTAGTAGACTTTAACATTATGGTAATTCAATTCTTCCATACGATTGAGCATTACCAACATATCCTTATCATGGTGAAAACTTAACTCTTTTAAGCTTCTCATTGACTCATAAGGAAATTTGTAAAACATAGATATTATTGCTCTATGTAGCATTCTAAGTTCATCATCACATATATCCTTCTTCCTTTTAATCTTTCCCGCACATATTTATTGTTATCATGACTTTCCAACATCCCACTATAATAAAATTTAAAATTTACCAACATCTACAAAATAACTTATATGTGGAACAAACAACATAAATTAGATATTATGCATCTATGACCAATAATAAAAATGTCACTTTATATTATTAAAAGATACAAATGAATCATAGGACCATCAGGACTGAATGAGCCATCTCATGATTTTTTAAGATAAAAAGTTATAGCCTTTATGTTTAAAAGGAAAAAATGTTATATAAAGCTTTGGGATGGTATAAGGAAACAAATAGCAACTCACGACTATAATAACATCAAGACAACATCAACTGTTTTTAGGATCAAGAAATCAATTGAAATGAACTAATAAAGTATCATCATAAACTTATGGTCATTTACAAGTCCTAATATATTTTAACATCTAAATGGATTGCTTGATGATTATCAATGCACATGGGTAACCAATATTGCATGAGCTACTTGCAAGTTATTGCTTTCTTTATCTTCTTTATATATTCGTCAAAATTCAAAGAATAAGAGTAAAGATTTCTCAAACTTCAAAGAATAAGAACAAAAATTTGTTTGACCAGATTCGACAAAATTCTTTATATAGTTGATAGTATAATACTGTGAATTGCACACCTGAATAGGGTCTGAAGTTTTAGCTATTATTTCTAAAAATCATGACTTCATTTGCTAATTTTTGCATATTTCCCTATCATGATAAAATTGGAAGATTAAGAATCAATATTAAGTCAGGTTTCAGCATTCAGATGACTGTGATCCAATAGTATCCTCATCTGATTCTCTTGACATCAGAGAGAAAAAAAAGAAAAAGATGTTTATAAAAAGGGGAATTGGGAAAAATGGGATGAGTAAAAGTTTGTTCGAAGGCAAAAATGGGAGTTCAAAGTAAAGGGTTGAGGAAATGTTGATAAAAGATGAAATTATAAAAGATATAGCTAACGACATATCAGATGCCTATAGTAGTTCATGTTCAAGAATTCTAAAACTTACTTGATAGCCCACAAATTGCAAGTAAGATGATAACAAAAAATAAATTAGATTTAGGGCATTCTAAGGAAGTTGATAAACAAGAAGGTTTAAGTTCAACATAAGAGACTTAACCAATGTATGCAATTACACCACAATCACAGTTCATACCTCGAACGAGAGAAAGATGTTGGACAAAGAATGAGTGTGGCACATGCTATGCATAGGCAAGAAGATAACTTTGATTAACATTACTGGACAATGTGCAGACTATGTGAATACAGGAGTATGACAGACATTTCGGGAAAATATGACATATAAGAGGAACTAAGTTTGTTTAGTTTTTTTTTCAAATTTCTTTAGTTGAATATTATTTAATTAAATTTTAGTAATAATTGAAGTGGACTACCTTGTCACTTGACACTACAACAAAAACAACACTTTGCTACGAAAAAATTCGTCACTAAATGTCTCAAAATCATCGCTAATAGTCATTAGTGATGATTTATGTTCGTCCCCAAAAATGTCGCCAAATTTTCGTAGCTGAAACTATAGGCGATGTTTTTCATTAATCGTCTCTAATAGTTTTTACCTACCCTTTATTTTAGTAGCAAAAAACTATTAGCAATCTTTTAAGAAAACGTTGCCAATACATTTTAGCTACGTTTAAGTTTCGTAGCTAAAAATTAATAGTTATTTTTCCAATAACGTAGCTAATTTTTTTTAGCTACGTTTCTAAAAACGTAGCTAAAAAGTTTTAGCTACACTTTTAAAGATGTAGCCAAATGTTTTTAGCTACGTTTTATAAAATATAGTCAAATTTTTAGTAAACATTTTAACAAAATGTTATATCATATTAATTATAATTATTTGTGACATTTTTAATCCATATTGTTGTATATAATATTTAGATTTTTTGTGTTAATTTATTATACAAAAATAATTGATAATTTGAAGCATTATATATCAAAAAATAAAATATCATTAAATTACACCAATAAAAAGAATATTCTTCATATATAAGATTTTAATTACAACTTCACCAATCCTTATAAATAAAACAATAAATACAGAGACTAGTTTACAAATTATAAATAATAAGATTACAAAAAATTACAACATAACTAGAATGACTGTAGGTTTGTCTATATCGATGAGAGCAACTTCATACGTCAGCCATCATATACGAAACATTAGCCATGAGAATCATGAAAGCAACTTCAAAATCGGTATAGTGCCTGAAATTATGCATAATTAAGCTAATTTATTTTCAATTAGGAAAGAAAAGAGGGCAATGAAATGAAAAAGTAATCCAGCAAAATATTCATTGAAAACCATTAAGTACTTTCCAAAGTACAACTTCTTTATCATGTAAGCACTCAACAATCCAACCTTGAGTGTAAAATAAAAAGCAAGTGTTGTAACATATATGTATTGGGTGCATCCATAGCTTGGTTAAGAATACTTTTAAAAAAACGTGGCTAAATGTCTACCTTGTTGTAGTGATCAGAGACAAACAATTAGCATCGACATATGCAATCTATCCCTAAGATAATAACAAAAACATGAATTTAAAAATATCAAATAATCTATTTTTGAAGATCCACAAATTGTAGTACAAGTAATTACTAACTAATTCGAAAAACTTTATGTTCAACTATGAGCACCCCATATACACTTGCATTGCCCAAATAATGAAGTAGGTATTGTCAGAGGCCCATAAAGGCACTAGCTTCTAATCACATGATTCTTTAGAAGCATATACCATCTAAGATTTTAATTTCCCCTCAAATAGAGCACACACTATTACTTACTTAAATAGCTTTCTCTTGACAATGTTAACTGGAACGGAATTGTTAGCAGAAGTTTTTCTATGGTTGAAAATGAATGTCTTATGAGAGAATCAAAGCATGACAGAAATAACTCCAACACATATTCTCAAAATTACCAAGTTATTCAAATATAAACAATATGAACTGCAAATAAATATAATGATTAAGCTTCGACATTGACCTGAACTCTGAGCCCAACTAGGAGGCTCATACTTGGTGAATGAAACAAATCCATCATGATTTTTATCATGAATATCCATCTCTCTTTCATTCCTATGCAAAACTTCCTTCAAGGCTTGATTCCAATCAACTCGGGCTCGCTAACGTAACCATCAGATGGGTCAACATCACTCTAAAAAAATTGGTTACCAACGAATTATTGTATTGGCAAACATGTTGATAGTAGCTTGAAAGCATTTCAAGCAGAACCTAAACATATTAGCTGAATGGTGACAATCTATCAAGTAGATAAATAAAATCAGATTGTTGTTTTAGGAGCAATAATGAACATTCATCTTCTATTTTTCGAAGATGCAAAGACCATAGCTTGGAAACAAACCTTGGCTTTAGATTTCTTCACCGTTTTTATGATGAAACGGTCATCTTGTGTAAGGTAAAAGAAGCTTCCGCTTTTCCCCAGAGATGAAAATTTCCTCATAGCATCACTTCTACAGATAGCTAACATGTCACACCAACCAATCACCAACATAGTATCAAATATTAGATTTGACATATACATACTCAAACCTCACTCCTAATTAAAAGTAAACAGTTGTCAAATGATACCGTCCTTAGTTTGAATGAAACATTACCTTAACACCTCAGGACAGTAATCTTTCCATCGGAAGTTGACCGACTGATGTGGAGGAGTAGACTTTGAACTTTCAGGAGGAAACCTTGTCCAGAACTTCTTATTGGGATCGAAGTCACTCTGTTTTATATCCCGCATTATTGAAGAATGTTTCCCCACGGCATACCTAGAAAAACAACTTTCACATTAGCAATTAGTTATCCATATAGACCAAATAAAATACATAATGGTTGAATGCAGAAAATGAAATACCTGATACCCAATTTAAGATTAAGCATTAAATCATAATTCTTAAGGCCCTTAGAAATGGTTTGGCCTCGCTTCTTAACCTCACCATCAGCAGAGCCATATGGACTTCTCTAAGCAGTAGTAGCACATTCGGATCCTCCAGAATCCTTGTTGTCAGTGATACAACAATCGGAGAACTCCCTCTCGCTCTGTCCATTACTCTCTAAGTTACCATCTCCTTCTCTTTTTCTTTTACGACGTGACTCCTCCATCTATTCTTGTTTCTGCCTTTTTCCTTTTCTTTTCTCAACTGCCATTTTCTCTCATCTGCGCTTCTTTCATTGTTTTTTCAACTTCCTATCCTCTCCTCCACAACCCTACTTAATGCTTATGACACATTCTCAACCTACCAAACTCATCATGTTCTTCTCTATCGTGTCCTAATTAAAGTAAATTGATGTAATCAGAAATAATTACAATTAAATAATTAAAATTAAACATGTTCGTCAAGATTTCTTTACGGTTGTACTATATCATCCAAAATCACAAACCCAAATATGAAATAAATCACCAACCCTAACCCCATAAATCAATGCCATCAAAACTCAAAAACTCACAAAATTTACCAAATCCAAATCCTAGAACCCCAAAATCCAAAAGAAGAAAATGAAGAACTTCTTACCAAATGTGTAGACAGTTGGGTACAGTAACTCCCAAGACTTTTTCGTTGAGATATTTCCAACAGTCTTTGTGAGTGAGCTAAAAAAAAGTCATCTTCAGTAAGCTGGTGGAGAGGTTTGTCGAGGAGTGACCGGGAAGCTGTCTCTATAGGTTGCATCGCCAACTTCAGTTGTGGTGAACGTTAATTGCATTTGGTTTATTGGATTTAATTTAACTGAAACTCTTTGTATTTGGTGAGTAGGGAGGAAAGGAGGCGGAGAGAGTGAGTGATGAGTGCATTTGGGGCCAAGAGATGAGTTTTTTTGGTTTTATGATTTCCTTGTTGCACCATTTTTTTGTTCCCTCTTAATTTTTATTGCATCTTTTAGTGACAGTTTCCAAAATCATGACCCTGATCCTTTAATGACAATTTTGAAAATCGTTACAAAAAGCTAACTCTTTGTGGATGATTTTATAAAATCATCGCAAAAAATCAATATTTAGCAACAATTTTAAAAATCGTGACAAAAAGTTTAACTTTTACTAAAGATTTTGAAAATTATCACTAAATGTTGACTTTTTACGGTGATTTTTAAAACTGTAGCAGTAAAAATGTAGCTAAAAGTCTATATTGTTGTAGTATTATTTGGCGATAATTTTGAAAATAGTTGCCAAATCGTCTCGGTGAGTCGCCAAATCGTTTCAGTGACAATTTTCTAAAATTGTCACAAAAATTTAAACATTTGGTCACGATTTTTTAAAACTGTCACAAAAAATATAGACATTTAGCTACGATTTCTAAAATCATCACCAAAAATATGCAAAATTGTCACCAAAGGTCCAGACTTTGAGTGACAATTTTAGAAATCGTCGCTAAATGTCTACTTTTAGCGAAGAATATCAAAAATCGTCACCAAATATCCAAAATTTTGATTACGATTCGCAAAATTGTGGCTAAAGGTTTACTTTTAGCGATGAGTTTCAGAAATCGTCACTAAATGTGGATCATTTCATGTCAATTTTCAAAATCGTCGCTAAAGACATACTTTACTTTAGTGATAATTTTTTTTAGAACGTAGCTAACAAAAATAGTAGCGAAATATCTACTTTATTGTAATGATAGCATGACTCATTGGAAATCACATCTTTCTCTATTTCTTAACTAATATCATAATGTTTTCCCAATTGTATACAAAATTAGATATGAGGTAGTCTAATATTAACCTTTTAAGGAGGATTAATGAATGCCAAGATAAATTATTGTGACTAAGCAAATATGAAAGAAAATATGGGCCACATGATATATGTCTAACTTACCCTAACATTATAGATATAGTAGTTTCAATCATATAGGCAAATAATTTTATTTCTCTTTCTTTTTCTAAGTGAAAAATATCATGTGAACTCAAAGAAGAAAAGAAAATAAAAGAACATGAATATAACATTATTGCATCAGTTTTCAACCTAGAACATTCCATAACACATGGATGGGTCATAGTTTTTTCTATTAAACTCTAAGGAAATGATAAAAGTAGAGGAGAAAAATTAAAATTTCCCATATCAACATATCTCATATGGGCATCACTACCAAACATCGAACATTATATGCAATATCATTATAAAAACCTCCTTCTTATGTTAATTTATGAAGAAAATTACACATTTCTTGATTAGAATCTTTTAAGAACCATTTAGAGTGAAGAAGTTTGTATTAAGGATAGAGAGTTTAAGTTGTTATGAGTCCTTTTTAAATAGAGTCTATGATAATTAAAAGAAATAATTGGATTGGATACATTTTTTTTGGAGAGTTGTAACTTTCATAAAGCAAAGTTTCGACTCTCCATTTTTTAGTATGTTGTGATCGTCAACATTCTTCTCTTTCTCTCCTCTTTGGTTTAGCCATGCATGAGTTTAGAATGGCCATCACTTTCGTGTTCTCTCTTAGTATAAACTTACAGCTAATGTGGCTAGTGAGTTTCGGTATATTCATCTCTTCTGTAGCCTTCCTGTGCTTAGTGTGTGATTATGAGTCTAATGTGGCCATTTGTCCTTCTAGTTCTAGTTTTTGGTATAACTGTTCTCTTCATCGTTATGAGTGTTTATTGCCATCTTTTCCTTTAGAGTGAGAGAGTAGCTTTTGTAGAAGCTACTAATGTTGAAAGTACAAGAGAGGAATTGTCGTGGTATAAAAGAAGATTATGGTATTGTAAGGAACCGTCATGGTACAAAAAGAAGTCTCTATGGTATATCTAAATTTTGATATACGAATTATTGATTACTACTTTTATTAATGAGTATCTATTATTTCAAGTTTTTGAACTATTAGAGAACTCATTTTGGTATATTTGTTAGTTTTATAACAAATTAGTTTTTAGACTATGTGAGATCCTACATCGGTTAGAGAGGGGAATGAAGTACGCCTTATAAGAGTACGGATACCTCTCCCTTACAGACGCGTTTTTCATGGCCTAATGCACTGGATCCCATTGGAACTCCGAGGTTAAATGTGTTTAGGTGAGAGTAGTACTAGGATGAGTGACCTTCTGGGAAGGCCTTGGAAAAAACAAAACCTTGAGAGCTTAGCTAGGCCAGGGCCAAGGCCAAAAGCAGACAATATCTGTAAGCAGGTGATCTGGGATGTTACAAGTGGTATCAGAGCTAATTTCCGACCCGATATGCCAGCATAGGACGTTGGGCCCTAAAAAGGCTGGGCCCTAAGGGAGTGGATGATGAGATCCCACATCGGCTGAAGAGGGGAATGAAGTACGCCTTATAAGAGTACAGATACCTCTCCCCCACAAGATGCATTTTTCATGGCCTAATGCACCAGATCCCATCGAAATTTCGAGGTTAAATGTGCTTGGGTGAGAGTAGTACTAGGATGGGTGACCTCTTAGGAAGGACTCGGAAGAGCAAAACTGTGAGGGCTTGACTGGGCCAAGGCCCAAAGTGGACAATATCTGTGAGCGGGTGATCTGGGCTGTTACAAGTGGTATCAGAGCCGGTACCCAAACCGTTGTGCGAGCTAGGCTGGACCCCAAAGAGGGCAGGGCCTTAAGGGGGTGGAGAGTGTGAGATCCCACATCGATTAGAGAGGAGAACGAAGTACACCTTATAAGGGTACGGAAACCTCTCCCTTACAAACGTGTTTTCCATGGCCTAATGCACCGGATCCCATCGGAACTTCGAGGTTAAATGTGTTTGGGTGAGAGTAATACTAGGATGGATGACCTCCTGGGAAGGCCTCGGAAAAAGCAAAACCGTGAGGGCTTGGCTGGGCCAAGGCCAAAAGCGGACAATATCTGTAAGCAGGTGATCTGGGATGTTACAAGTGGTATCAGAGTTGATTCTCGACCCGATGTGCCAGCGTAGAACGCTGGGCCTTAAGGGGGTAGATGATGAGATCCCACATCGAACAAAGAGGGGAATGAAGTAGCCTTATAAGGAGGGGCAAAATGGGAAGAGGAAATTGTTGGCTTGCATTTAAGAAGCCAAAAACGTGATTGAAGAAAGGAGAGAAGAGAGAAGCATAAGAAAAGAGAAAAAAGATGAGAAATATGAGATTTATGCTAAGTTTTGATTTTTCGTAGTCTTAAAGAGTGATTTTGAGGTTGTGCAAGAAGGGAAAAAGGTAGAGGAAAACAAGAGCTTTCTTTTGAACCAA
>JANZLC010000002.1:11150520-11166274 GCA_026413385.1 Erythroxylum gracilipes | reverse complement strand
TAGGACTTAAATAGGCGGAGCCGAATTGAACTTTAGGTATGTTTACGGTCAACTAGGGATGCCAAAAAGGGTCCCGCCCGTTATTTAAAAAACAATGTTATTTTTTACATTTTTCTTAAAAAATATGGTGAGTCAAGTTGGTCAGGCCAGTCAGCCCGTGATCGGGTCAGGCCACATCTCTAGGGTAAGCCTGTTTAAAAGAAACTGTTTAAATTCAATTAATGTTACTAATTGTTGATTATAAATAAATTGAAGTTAGTTAAAAATAAACTACATTGAAAAATAATAAAAATTTGGTATATGATATTATGAATTGTTAAAAAGTGTATTTTAAACCTTAATGTTTACAACAAAATATGGAATAGACTCTAACGTTTTGAAGTGTTCAAATTAAACCCTAACGTTTTCAAAATAATCAAAACAGACCATAAATGAATGGAAAATTTAACGAAGTTAACTCCTCGTCAATTAAACATCATGTCAAAGTTAGTAACAATATGTTTTATTTTTAAATAAAAAGTGAGCTTCATTATCACAAGTCAGACTTATTACCTAAAATATATAAATATGGACCTATTGTCGTGTGACAAGTGGGATCCACTGTTCAAAATATATAAACAGTAGCTCTTATTGTGACGTGACTGTAAGATCCACTTTTTGATTAATTAAAAAATAATTACAACACAGCAAGAACCACTTTCTATTTAAAAATATAAAATCAATGTCATGTTAAAATTGACGTGACATTTAACTGGTATGGAGTTAATTATATCAAAAATTTCATTCATTTAAGATCTGTTCTAAATATTTTGAAAACATTATGACACAATTTGAATGCTTCTAAATATTTTGAAAACATTATGACACAATTTGAATGCTTCAAAACATTACGATTCAACTTGTATTCTGCCGAAAACGTTGACGTTAAAAATGCACTTTTGGCCTATTATGAACCTAAACATGTTTGATCTCATATCTTCTCTCTTGATTTATCAGATGAGGTTACAGTTAAAGTTTAAATTTAGTTATTTATTTAAATAAATGAGTTGGGAATGATTCTTTGGGAGAGCAGCATCCACTTATATTCCTAATTAATGCATTCCAATGAGAGTAGGAATCATATTTTGGTTCGGTATTTGGCTTTTATAGACAACATTTATTAACGGTTGTATTCCAAAGCCATTACAGTTTTTCAACAAACGCTTCTCTCTTACACCAACAAACCTCCCCGCTTTCGATGCCTTGTAATTGCTCCTGTTTACTTTTAACCCTGATGGATTTTAGTGTCATCTTCACCCACCACCGTCCCCATCACCATCACCACCATCATCCTAACATTCATAATCACAAGATCAAAATCATTCAAAGTTAATCTTCAATGGATGCCAGGAAAAGAGATCCTAGAGTGTATGTTCTCTCCTTCCTCTTCTTCGCATTCATTGTTTCTGGTGGAGTTTGTCTTGCCCTTTATCTTTTTCTACCATCAAATGACTCCCAAGACCGGTATCTCTACGCAGGAATGACTTTTGTTTGCATTCCATGGGCATTTTGGTTGTTAATATTTGTATATAGATGCATTAAACCGGTCCGAAATGATCTGCAACAATGCAATTCCTCTGTAAAATCATCAACCACACGTTCACGAGCTACAGGAGTTGTGCCTGAGCATACAACATCTGGCGAGTCTCCTGTGCCTTCTCCACATTCCCCTGAAGGTGCACGGCGGGTGCATTTCGGTGGGGTAGTTGTGATTAGCGAAGATGACAATGAAGGTGGTAATGAGAAAGATGGATATGAAGACCAAGGTGCAGGTAGCAACAGATCATCAGAGGCGAAGGATTCTGATATTTCCACGGAAAGTGAAATACCGTTAGCTCTCTCCGTCTGATCTTCTTGATTATATGTTGTCCTTTTTTTCCCCGTCTTAGAGCTTTTCTTAGTATATGCATGCATTGTTCTTTAGGTTTAGGACTTTCTGCCAAGTTAGAATCTTGTTGCCATCATAGCCCAGTGAAAGCACAAAAAATGTCAGACAAAGGAGATGTAGTTTAATCTCATATTGAATATAAGATATAGCCTTTCTGAAATCAATATAAACTCTGGCCATCCCTGTGATGATGATATGGGGCAGTTAGAAATTGGGAAGATAGATTTTATATTATGTTCAATATCTGGTTCTCCCTTCTGCTCTCCTGTGAAATGAATCGAGTATAGTTACTATGAACTGATACTTAAATATGTATGTAAAAATGAGAGCAATTCATGCTGTGCAGTTTTCATCTACTGGTGTAACAAAAATTTATGAGTAGAAATCATAGAAGTCAATTAGTATGCTGGAACTGTCTTGGTTTCATCTCCCTGGAGTCTTCATGATAAGTTGTATGAAAAATTATCCAGAAACTGTATCCCTACTTAATAATCACAGCTTCCATTTACTTGCATTTTCTTATAAAAGAAGAAAATGAAGTGGTTACACGTCCTACTTTTACTATGGCTGTGAAAGGAATGGAGAGCTGGGCAATCCTCAATCATGCTTCGATTTCTTTTCCCATAGTCATGTCCTTGGGGAAAGGACAACTCAGCAAGCTACCTAGATGTAGTAAGAACGTGGGCAAGGAAAACAAGTTCCTGAGTCGTGCATTTTGCATAAGGTAATTTTTTAACTAAATGCAGAAGTAAATGTCTGATCGTGCTCAAAACTGTTAGCATTATTATTTTCAAGTAGCTGGTTCTTTCAATCAAGCAATTAAGTATAGCACTTTTCACTTATTGATTTTTTCTTTCATTAAAACATCTTACCTGATCCAATACGTAATACTTAGAAGTTTCTTAAGCTATTGGAGACATTTTCGTATGATATCTCCTAAAAGTAGCTTTTCACTTCCACTCATCAACTGTTATTCATTGAGAACGGAACTTATATTAATGGAATTCAGGACAAGCTACTACAATTATACACGGAGCACTAAGGTTAAAAAAGAAAAGCAAAACGGAAGCACATGTCAAACTTGGTACTTTGGATGTACCTTCTTCTTCTTGACTTGGGATTTGCAATCATGAATACTATTCATGCACCCTAACTTTCTCTTCATTTCCTTCCACATGCTACTCTTCCATTTCTTTGACTTATGACTGTTGCAGCCATTCACAATTGCCTTCATTTTATGACAGTCTCTTTCTAGTTCCATCACTTTGATGCTCATTTTCTCCATTTCAGTCCTCATCTCCTCTTCATCTCTATCCTCATACAGTTCTTTTTCCTTTTCTTCCTCTGATTCATCTTTCTTCATACTTTCCTCAATAATCTGAACCTCCTTTGTGATTCTCTCTCGAAGCTGTAGCTGTCCAACGAACAACACCTGGACCACCAACCTCAGTGGCAATCTTCCGTTCTGCATTGCATGTTCACAAGCTTCAGGTGACAGCTTCTGGCAATCCAACAACTTGCATATCTCTTCCCTCTCTAGCTCTGTAAAATGCCTATGCTTATCCAGGTAAATGTCAATTGCTCTGTAAATGCCGTCGGACTTCCGATCTGTTCCTGACGATGCAAACGTTGACATCTGAGCTAGGGAAACAAATGCCCCCGCATTCAAATTAATGTCATTTGCAACCATCAGCAAAAGCTCATCAATGAGCTCTGCCACTGAGATTATGCCAGACATATCAGAACTACTGTAGTTGGCATAAAAATGCTTCAACAGCCGCCTTAAACTCTCAGTATCATATTGCACTTCATCCGCATAGCCTTGAGAAAATATCAAGAGATCTTTGACTTTTGCCTGGTCAAGCTGCCTTCCAATCCTATTCTCATATCCATCTATGCAATCACTGCTAGATCCCAATAAAACTGCAGACCTTAGCATTTCAAACAACAATGTACATGGAACAAGCCCCTTTCTACGAGGAAGCAGCCTTTCGACAGCTTCAATCACATCTTTTCTTGGGTTCCTCTGGCACAAGGATAAGCTTTCAACGCCTGAATCACTATAAAAACCCCACTTCTTTGCATAGTTGCAAAGGGACGCAGCTATATATTCAGGCAGCAGTCCCCGTTGATTCATTTCACTGATTATAGGCTCATATAGCTGGAGTGGCAATGTTGTCAAATCCTCTGACTTCCAATCAAGAACAAAGAGCCTTCTTCTTGCATTTGGCCTGAAACATTCTTCTTCATCCGCACTATTCTGGCCACAAGATGAAATCTTCACTGGTTCTCCGAGAAGCCGGGGTTCCTCTAGTGCCTTCTGAATAATAGAATCTATACAGGCATCTATCAGGCCCAAATTCAGTGCTTGTTCAAGGTTACTAACTACAGAATGATACGCCTTGATCGTTTCATTCCAACCAGTAAGGACTCTTTGTTCGAAGAACGTTAGAGCCCTATTTAGAAGATTATCAGGGCTGTGATTTTCAGTCATCTCCAGATAGTGAGCAAGGCAAGTGATCGGAATAACATTCTCTGTTGTGAGATTAAGTTCAAATCCATGGAAGAATCTTGCAACAAGCTCAAACGTTTCAGGATCAGTACGAATATCCTTTAAAAAGTCACTGACGTTTCGTGGCTGGTTTTCTTTGAGTAGGGAGGCCATTTTTTTTGATCTTGCAGCCAAAAGTTCCTACCAGAACATGCTGTTAGACGCAAAAAATGAAGCAATAGATTATAGAATAACAAAGTGTACGTGATCACATTGTATTTTCACCTTCAACTTACCACATTAAAAGCAAACGGCATACCAAGTACTTCGAAATGCACATCTGGAAATCTACACTTAGACAACCTGAAACAAAGATAGGGAATCAATCGATAATTAAATGGTAAAAATAAAACGCCAACGATTGTAAGTCTTTTGTGCTACAGTTAGCCATTCACAGAAGTGGAGAATATATGAAGAGTGAAGAGGGGAAAAAAATGTTTACATCGATGACGCTTTGTCGGCAGTTCTCGTGTTACAATCTGCCATTTTCCAGCTCCACGGACTATACTGTTATAAATGTTGCTCCTCAGGTTCTGATCCTACAAAACTCACTGTAAATGAATCTAAACAATACTGCCAAAGTTAGATTACTGATAGTCAATTGATTTCTTTATCAGCACAATGTCTCGGTTTGACAGCTCTATCATACTATGGTTCAAGCATGATGCATTGAATTGTTCAGACTTGAGAAGAAACCACACTAAAAATTCAATCTTTTGGATGAATATAGAGATTAGACATAGACGGCTCTGTGCTGGCTATGACATGATGTTGAATGTTTAAGAAAGGAGTTGGAACACAGACCAAAATGAAGATAAACTCAGGAGATAAGCAGAGGAACGCTTAGCTGTGCAGAATACGTGAGTGATTTTTGAAAATTGAAATTGAAGAAAACGATATGGAGGGAGAATATTGGGTAATTATCTGGTATCTAATGCAGATTTCATATACACAATGTTAAAACGTTTGCCATGGAGAAGATCTCAACTATCCTTAATCCAGCTATATACCCAATTGCAGATACTGTATCCCTATTTATTGGGATGAGATCTTTACAAATTTCGACACGGCTATATTTGTCAGTTCATATTCCACTTAAGAGATATATTGAATCCTGATGTGATCAGGATTCATCACAATGATATCCATATGAATAGGAAGTTGTTAGATTTAGTTAAGAAACCAAGGGGCATGCATTAGATGTTGAAAGATTGCTGGGGTTTGCTATGCCTTTCAATCAGTGAACAAAGACACAACTTTGTCCAGTGTTCCAATAAGCGTCTGTTACTTGTCCCAGAGCCGAAGGACTTAAACAAAGCCTCTCCTATGCTCTACCATTAATTGTTTCTCATTAGTCAATGCCAATGGACAACGCATAATATCCACAAGGCCTACACATCTTTCTGCTATAAACCAAAGATCAGAACGCTATTTATTGCATTCGCAGGACCATATGCTCTTTGGCTGGGCTCAGTTGATTTGATTTATACTGATAACTGTTTTGTCACGTAAATTCTTTTAGAAAACTGAGGGGAGAATGTTTTTTTTTTTTGGAAAATGAAAGGAATACTATATATAGAGACTACAACAGAGAAGATACGAAGGAACACGTAGGAAATGATCATCTACAACAGAGGGGAAAATGTTGCATAATATTGAATTAAATTAACTCTTTTTTCTAATTTTATATTATATTGAATCATTCATAATTTTTTAGTGATATTTTAAGATAGTAAACTTTAACTTAATTATCTCTAATGATTCTAATAACATTCTAAGATAGTAAACATTAATTCAAGTAAAAAGTATATTTTAATTTAAATTTCTTGAAGATCCTTATATAATATAAATTTGAAATACTTACATTATCCTTTTTAGTTTGATGCGCATATAGCATGATTCATTTTTTATGATGTTAACTCTCTTCCGTGTGAGAGTATATGTTATCTCATATATCAAAACAAATGATAGTTCACACACAATTAACACTGCCTTGTTTACTTGTTTAATCATTTAGTTCACACTTTATAGCTCACATCTAGTGTTTCACTTGTCTAATCATTTAATGCACCCTTCATAACTCACATCTAGCATGTTAAGATAGATTGGATAAACTTATCATTCCTTTAGGTTATGTCGTTATTAATAATCCCTTTTTGTTTAATATACTTCATATCGATATTGGTATTTCATGTCTTGAACTCTCTTTTATTACTTAATAAAATATTTAAAACTTGTCTCATCTTCATTCTTATAAAGTAGTAGAGACAGTTATCTTTGTGGGAAGGTATTTAATATGTTTGACATACTTTTTTTTTTTAGTCTAAAACTAGGGAATGATAATAGGTTAGGTTAGGTTAAGCTGAAGGCCTATATCTTGTTGCTTGGTTGAGCTTCTTATGGTTAGAACTCAACCTGAGCCCTATTAGGCTGCCTTAAAATAATGTCATTTTGTTTTTAAACTTTTTAAACCTACAAACTAAAATGATGTTATTTTGGATAGTTAATTAAACTAAAATGATGTGATATTAAGGGAAGAGATTCAAGCCTTTTGGCAAGCCTTTCAACTTTTCAAACTGTCTCTTAAGTCCAAGCTTGGTTAAGATAGGCCTGATTCATTGAATTCAGGCTGTAGTTGTTAATTTATGTCTTCACAGTCAATCAGTTGGATGCAATTTTATGTATGACATTATTATTTTAATTAATAAAGATATTCTTTTCCTTTATGTATTTTGTTAATTGCATTTGATGTTTTAATACTAAAGTAAAATTCTTGAAATAATTATTGTGTAATTAAAATTATGATAAGATCATAATTATGAGATTTAATCTACATTTATGTATTATTTCTAAATTGTTCCTAGCTATAGATCCATCAAGATGGGATATTAATGAAACAATAAAACTAGCATATGTTATTAGGAAGAAAGTAATTGATCTCATAAATTAAAGTATGGAGATATTTAAACAAATACGTGGGTTCTTATTAGAAAATAAGTTAATTGAACTAACTCGATTATGAAAATTCTAAAAGAAACATTACTTATGTGTTTATGAATTTTCTCACTATGATGATTGTATAATTAATCTTTAAATTTGTGATTATCAAAGTATCTTATATAAGAATTACTGTGTTTTGATACTATTTATGATATATTCTAATTATGGTAAATCAATTGGTAGTATTTGGAAACATTATGAACTATGTAGAGATAATTGAATAAGTTAAATAATGATTTGTTTTAAAGTAATTAGAGAAAATGTTCTAGTGTTCTTGATTAGTAGTAGTCTAAAGAATTCTTGGCTAAAATGAATTGACATTTAAAACAGTGTTTTCAAATATCAATTATAAATTAATTTCTAATTAGCAAGAATTAACATGATTTGATTTATAAGAGTAGACAATATCTTTGTATTATATATTTAATTGGAACATTAGATGATAAAAGGATTAAATCATACATCTTAACCATACATAGACAGATTGAGTTAAACTACTTAGACATTCATAATATTTGAGTAGTCATGACATACTACTAGACGTCAATCTTGATTTATGATTATAAATTGTCGAATTATAAAATTAGTGATAAATTAAAAGGAGTTTTAATTATGAATTAGAATTATAATTTACAATCATTGCAACATATTGGGAACCTAATACGTTACTCATAAAGAACAGCTAAAAAAAGAAAAATCAATTTAAAATAAATTAGATTTAATTGTGAAATTGAGAAACTTTAAGGATCAAATATGAGACATTTGATTATATTAAAATTAAATTGTATTTATAATTAGAGTTTGACTTCATTATAATTAGGAGATTTAAATTTAATAATAAATAAAAACCTTATTCTATAATAAATAGGAAATAACCGTAAGGGAGCTAGCACTCCTACTTATTCCTCTCAAACAATGAGTTCTTTTTTTCTACTACGTGGATACTATTAGAGACAGGATGCTTGAAGAGTTTCTGATTGACACTTATGAAAATTTGTTTATAAGAATTTGAATCAGGCTCAATTCAGTTACCTTTTACTATTTGCATTTTTAAGTTAATTAATAAGATTCAATTAAGAAACTATAAAATTTTATTTATTAAATGCATATATGATTTGATCACGGTTGGTTTCGTAGTATCAGAATCTCCTTTAATTGTTTAAATTAATTAAATTGCTTGATTGTTATTGATTTGATAAAAATTAAGGGTTAAAACTATCAATTAGGGTTTTTTATTTTAAATCTAATTGATTCCTTCGAATCAACTTTTATGGAAAGTTAAACTTGCTTATGAAAAACCCCTTTTTAATTAGGTTTTATGAAAACCTAATCATGTTTATTCTTTGTTTTTGAAATCAAAAAATTGCTACCTCACTTTTTTTTCCTTCTAGAAACCTGGAAATTGCCATACCTTATTTTGAGTTTGAAAATAAATTTGCATGCTCGAATTAGTGCAAAATCTGAATATATTTCTAGAATTTTAATTGTGGTATTTGAAAAAACATTGATGCAGGTCCCATCTAGTTTCTAAGTTTATTGCATTTTTTTGGATACCTTGATTTGTACGTGTAATTATGTTTGATCTAAGTGAAGGGCAGGAGACGCCCGTGAGCTTCCGCTAGTGGCAGACAAGGCTGCTGGTGATGGAGTTGGCCAATTGTGATTAGACAATCTCCTAGAAGACAAGGGTGAAACTCCTCCGAGGTAAGGAAGCCATGATGCTTAAGCACAAGTGAAGCAACAATGATGGTGTAGCATACCCAGGCGGTCAGAAGGCCAAGACTGTGGCGGTAGGAAACTAGCAAGGGAGATGGCAGTGCACCACAAAGCAAAAAATCTTAGAATAAACAATGAGGTGCATGTCTCTAAGACCGGTCCTGACGAATGCACACGTGCCAATTAACAGGGGTCCCATTATCATCAAATATGAGGGAATGAGAATTTATATCAATATTAACAAGATCATTTTTGGAAAATAGGGATACTCTAAGCATGCCATTAGTTATTTATCAACGATTCAATAAAAATACTTGTATGCATTAAAAACTCCAGGTTCGGCGAGATAAATGCATTAAAAAGGGACAAATTTTAGCGGATGGTGCCGCTACAGTTGGTGGTGAGCTCTCCTTGGTAAAAATGTACAATAACGTTAAGTTAACTAGAGTGTATGCATTGCACATGCCTTAAAAAAAGTTTTGGTGCTCGTTGCCAAATAGTTCGCAATTTATTTTTTAATGTTATTTTATATGTTTTGAGCCTTATTTTAATTAAAATGATTAAATTGAGATTAAATTAGCTCAAATTCCTAATAATTATGGAAAATTAAAAATTGTTTTAAAATGGTTATTTCTATTACAGATTTTTAAAATTTTCAAAGAGTTGAATTATTAAAGTAAATTAGTTTTTTTAAAGAGAATTTTGAATTAGTAAAGAATGTAGATACAAAATATCAGATGTCCAAGGGTATACCTTTTAGAATTCAACACAACAGAGTATGAATACTAAATAAGAGATAAAGAAATTGTTAACTATGTTGATCGTTCCGATTAATGAGAGTTAATGGCCAGATGGGGCATCGTTCTACAGGAGTAAGAGTTCCCTGATATCTCTAGTAATTTTCGCAACAATTTTCCCATTGCTTTGCTTATGGCCCCAGGTGTCTTCACCCATAGCAGTTCAGTAATTCGTTTGCTCCTCAACTAATTCAAAGGTTGATTCTTCCAGAAATAACGATCAGGGCTGTTTGAAGGGGGATAATGAGGCTGCAAGTATTTGAGACAATCAAGGAAAAGCCAAGAATCCCCCCTGATGAAAGTGCTAAGTTTGGTAGAGGTGGGAAAAGGCAGGAGGTTAGGACTAGTATTTTGGAGTTGAAATAAAGAGTCATGCCCCGACCAATTGTCAAACCAAAATGAGATTTTTTTCTCCATTCCCAATCACGCAGCAGACATCATACTGAACTAAATTCTTTAAATGAATCAGCTGGTTCAGAAAAAAAGAATGAGAAGGATTCACATTAATTTCCCAAATACACCTACCTTTGAGGAAGTAAGAATGGAGCCATCGGATCTATACCGATTACTTATCCTTAAGTATCCACCATAAATGCTTGAGGAAAAGAGCTTGTTTTGTGAGTTTTAATGGAGTAATATTTAACCCACCTTCATCCATTGGAACACATATGTCAGCCCATTTAACCTTAGCGATCCCTCTAGTTCCATCGGGGTGGTTCCATAGGAAGTTCCTGAATAAATGCTCCACCATTTTGATAACATTCCTAGAAACGAAGACACGAGAGCGCCAGTATATGTGGAGTGAATTGAGTAGTGTTTTGATGAGTTGAAGTTTCCCAGTATATGAAAGAAATTTATTAACCCAGAAGTGTAACCTTTTACATGGATTTTCTCAATGTGGGGGAGACAATTAGAGTATCGCAGTCTCTTAGTAGATATGGGTAGTTCCAAACAGAGCAGTGGAGTGAATACATGTTCATAACAGTGGCCGAAGATATAGTCCTTTCCAAGTGTAATGCTCATCGGGATAAGATGAAGTGGCTTTTATGGAAATTGATGTGTAAACCAAAGATCTTTGTGAAACGATCCAATGATCTTATGTAGGTTCTAATGGAGTCCTAGTTTGCTCTACAGAATAGTAGAAGATCATCGGCAAAAGAAAGATGGGTTAAGCTAAACTTCTTAGACCGAGAGTGATATCTGAACTTAGGGTTTGCTTTTAATTCCTGAGTTATGATAGAGCTCAATTAATGTTTCCATGTATAGGATAAACAGGTATGGAGAAAGAGGGTCTCCTTACCTTAGCCCTCTAACAGCCTTAAAATAACTCATTAATGAGTACAGAGAAGCTAGCTGTTGAGATACACTCCTCTAACCAGTTGATGAAAGCCTTAGGAAACCCGTGAGCTTCAAGCATTTTCCAGATAAATATCCAACTAACACTATCAAAAACCTTGTGGAAGTCAACTTTTATAGTGCAGTTTGGCATGGAGTGATGTCGAGAATAGCCCTTCAACAGCTCTTGAAGTATTAAAATATTATCCCCAATCTGTCGGTTACACATAAAGGCACTATGTTTGTCGCTGATCAGGGAAGAGAGAACCTTTTTCAGCCTCATAGCAAAAATCTTTGAGATGATCTTGTAGAGCATATTGGAGCATGCTATTAGTTTGAAATCATTGAAATTCAAAGGGTTAGAGCATTTAGGAATCAAGCACAAGTATGTTTTATTAATCTCCTTTAATAATCTACCCTTGGAAAAAAAATTCCTTAATAGCTTCCTTAATAAAGGGACTCATGACAGCCAAAGACTTCTGATAAAAGTGGGCATTCAAACCATCCAGACCAGGGGCATTCATGTCATCCATAGCAAAGATAACATCCTCAATCTCCTTATCCTCCACCGATCTGGTTAGTGCGGCAGCCTCCCTAGGAGTGATCCTTTTGGAGATAATATCAGAAAGTTCATCATAAAGGACTTAGGCAGAGCTGGGAGAACTAAGTAATGTAGAGAAATAACGAATTGCCTCATTCTGGATGTCCTGAAGCGTATGGATCTGGATTCCATCCTCACTGGTGATGGTATGTATATGATTTTGGTTTCTCCTGGCAATAATGTTGTTGAAGAAAAATTTGAAGCACTTGTCCCCATCTTTTGGCCAGCTGATCCTCACCATCTGTTGAAGTGGAGAGAAATGATTATGAACAACAACCATATAATCTACAAGAGCTTATTTCTCTCTATATTCATTGAGGGGATCTTGAGGAGAGGAGTCACATATCTTTTAGATATCAGTCAATTTAGTCCTGGTTTTCTGGAGATGTAACTGTAAACGATCTAGAAGGAGGGTTGAATAGATCTTTAATTTTTTTTCGCAGAGTTCTACAAAAACACGGAATTAATACACACAAAATAATTTAATCAAATTAAATTAAGAGTTTAGAGAAGAAGGGCAAACACTGTTTTTATAGAGGTTAGGTGCTAAGACCTACGTCCTCTACCTAAGCTCCCACTTAGGATTTGGCAAACCACTTTACTACATACTTTTTAGTTCAGTGTGAACTCTTACAGTACCACTTGATTTTTGGCTCAAGCTACCTTTACAATCGATTTGTTTTCTGGCATAAATCCTACCTTACAAGTGACTTTTCAAAAATCACTCAATCTCACAAAGATAAAGATGAAAGAACAATGCTCAATACAGATTGATAATAGGCTAAGAGCAATATAGAGCAAATTTTTGAGGATCTTGAGTTCTTTTGGCTATCTTAACATGTATATTGATCCCTTGATCTCTTTTTCTATTTATTTGCAGCCTCCTAGAAGATTATAGTCGTTGGAGAGTCTCATAATCGTTGCTAATTTTCTTATGGCCGTTGCAAGATTATCTCCTTTCCATTTGTGACTAATTGACTTCGTCAGAATCATTTTGTTGTATGTGTAAGTCAACTTGTCGTGGTGTGTAAGTCGACTTATCACAAAGTTTTTCATCTCCGCTCTTCGATAAGTCGACTTGTGCAGTGTAAGTCGACTTGTGTTGCTTCGATAAGTCGACTTATGTAGTGTAAGTCGACTTGCGACAACGTTTTTCGTAAAAACTTCATCTCCGCTCTTTGATAAGTCGACTTATGCAGTGTAAGTCGACTTATGATATACTTGGTCGACTTGTTGCTGCCTTTAACGGATACATTTAATCAAATCTTCAATTTTTAATATCTCAATCATGTTGAAGATTGTTTCCTTCTTAAATCCTCAATGATTTATAATGTCTTCTAGATTTCTTTCAATCCAAAATACCTGCAATAAATTTCTTAACCAATTCTATACATTTTGTTATTATCCAAACATAAGTGGAATTAAATTTGTTAACCACCATTGGTCCAACAATCTCCCCATTTTTGATAATGACAAAATATTTAGAAATTGAAAAGAAATTGAAAACAAAGAAAAAACTTGATCAAGGTTTTTAATCCCTTGTCTCGTTGGTTAGTTTGTCTCCCCCTTAATTAATAAACCAATAAATTTAATAACCTTGTAAAAATCAATTTGATGAAAAGAAGTTGAAATCAAGATAGTCTCATTTTAACACACTCCCCCTCAATCAAGTGACAGTGACTAAAGAATACCAATTATCAATTTCCAATTTTACTCCCCCTTTTTGTCATAATCAAAAACAAATATGAAAAATAATCGCAATGGAGAAAAAAATGCAAAGTCATTACATAATAGAACAATCCAACAAACACAAATACCAAAAGTCATAAGAAGCACCACACATACGAGAAAAAGCCGAAAAATGAATATCGGTCTAGGAGAAAGGCAATACACATCAAGATGAAGAATCATCATGCCTACAACCTAACTTATCAAAAATCTTCTTAAGCATACGATGTTGTTCATCAAATTTCTTCGCCAACCGTAGAAACAGGCTCTGTATATCATCAACACGATCATTTAAGTCATCCAATTGAACGTGAATGTTATGAAGTTCCTCGTGAGAGACCTCACTCCTTCGCACATTACTTGGCTGAGAGCTACTTGGATGATCAGCCGCCCGCTTAGAACGTTGCCTCCGAGGCACTTGTTCTTCTTCCAGAGTTAGACCAAGCTTTGCCACATGATCGAAATACACCCATCCTTTTTCAATGGTTTTTACCAACTTCATACTTCTCAAATTATATGGGGTAAATCTCCAACTTTGAGGATACGGATAGTGAGCATAACCACTCAAATCACATTTTTGTAACTGAGAGAGAGAAGTAATCAAAGCTGCATACGACATTCCTTTATGCCGGACTGGTTTCCCTTTAAGCTCACCGCGTAAGAGACTGGCCTTTTTCCGCATCATTTAGATAATTAGACTTGGATAATTAATCTTTCTCCCTTCTTCCAAATGCCAAAGTATTTCTTTATCCAAGGATGTGATTTGATTATTACTTTCCTTTTTCGGATAAACAACCCTATTAATCGCATAATGTAGCAACTGATAATTCAAAGGCAAGTCCATTGCTTCATACGGTGGGGTATGATCAGAACATAATCGACTAAGCAATTCAACACCTTTCTCTTCAGTATAGCCGAAATTTTCTTCGGCTTCCTCATCAGTATCGCCATCCTTATTTCTCAAAATATCAAAATCTATTAATGAAGCTCTAGGCCTAACGCCTCCTCTAGGTAATCGAAATAAGGTAGACATATTTGCTTCACACAGAAAAATTTCCCGTCTGTTAATAATGGATTTCAGATGAACTCCATTAGCAATATCACTGCGAATCACACTCAGATTTGCATAAAATTCCCTAACCACATCTTCATATATCTCATCTTTAAAACCCAAAAAATCTCGCAACCCAAGATTAGAGATTTCAGAAAACACTTCTGTAAATTCACTGTTGTCTAATTCAGTCCAATCAAATCGCATTGAAGGAATTAACACTTCGTTTTTGAGTACCTTTGTGTACAAAGTTTGAGCTTCCCGTGAGATGAACTGTGGTTCAATCACGTCATCCTCTCCAGTAGCGCCTCCCCTTGAAGACGACCCACGAACTCGTGGTCTATGGACTCGGGAACCTTGTGGAGGAGTGGGTTGTTTGTCTTTCCCTCTTGATTTACGTGGAGCCATGAGGAATTGAATATTTTGAGAGAGAAAATGAAAGTTAGGGATTGTAATTTTGAAAAGGGGGTTTCGGAGGAGGAAGGTTGATTTGAAGAAATAATGAATGGGTGTTGTGCTTATGGAAGTCGATGGATGATGGGTAGGGAAGATTTGAAGATTTGGGAAGAGATAAGTCGACTTGGAGAAGAAAATGGCAGAGGTTAGAGAGAAAGGATGCTCGGTGAATGAAAGGGAGAATGGGTTTTAAAGAACCCGTGTATGCATAAGTCGACTTGTTTACCTCCATAAGTCGACTTATCGACCTTCATAAGTCAACTTGTCGATCTTTATAAGTCGACTTATCCTTTAATTGCTTCATTTCCAAAGGGCTGTGTATATCATAGGGCGACTTATCGACCCACATACTTCGACTTGTTACTAATCTTCGTCTTTCCCAGAACATAAGTCGAAAACCAATTCAAGATTAACTTGTCTCATTCCTCAATAGTAGTAGACTGAAACTCTAATTTGTCTACTGGTAAAAGTCTAAGATCAAAGGAATCATTTCAAAAAATATATGTAAATCATTTTCTATCTCAGTCGACTTAGACACCAATTAGTCAACTAGAATGTTGCAAAACTCCAAATCAATCACATTTTTGCCCAA
>JANZLC010000002.1:11121616-11146062 GCA_026413385.1 Erythroxylum gracilipes | reverse complement strand
ATATTACAATTACAGGCGATAACACTAGTGAAATCAATGATCTTAAACAACAATTGATGCTAGAATTTAGGGTAAAAGACCTTGCAGCATTAAGACACTTTCTTGGAATGGAGATTGCTAGAAGTAAGGAAAGTATTTTCATATCTCAACAAAAATACATTCTTGATTTACTAGAGGAAATAGAAAAGATGGGTTGCAAACCTGTGGGAACTCCACTAGGAAGAAACTGGAAATTCAAGAAAAATGAAGAAGATCCTCCTATTGACAAAGGAAGATACCAAAGGTTAGTAGAAAAACTTATCTATTTATCACTAACCAGACCAAATATTGTTTATTCTGTGAGTATTGTTAGCCAATTTATGCACTCTCCAACTCAAAGACATTTAGAGGCAGTTGACCAATTTCTGAGATATCTCAAAGGCAATTTAGGTAGAGGATTAATGTTTCAGAAAAATGAGAAAAGAAGCATAGAAGGTTTCACGGATGCAAATTGGGCTGGTTATATTGAAGATAGTAGGTCAACATCTGGTTATTGTACTAAACTATGGGAGAATCTTGTCACATAGAGAAGCAAGAAGTTGTCTGCAGTAGCAAGAAGCAATGCAGAAGTAGAGTTTAAGACAATTGCACAAGGAATTTGTGAAGTTATTTGGTTAGAGGTTGATGCAGGACCTACAAATCACCACTTCCTCTCCCACCAAAGTCTTCAGTGAATCAGCCATCAGTATAGTGAATAATTCGGTTCAACATAATCGAACAAAACATGTAAGAATTGACTGGAGCTTTATCAAATGTAAAATACAAGAAGGGGGCATTGATCTATGCTATGTCCCTACTAAAACACAGGAAGCCAATATCTTGACAAAAATCATACCTACGACTAGATTCGAGACAATTCTAAGCAAGTTGAGAATGATAAATATCAATTCCTCAACTTGAGGGAAAGTATTGGATAACTGGATAACTATTTTAGATTAGTTAACTTAGGAGATTATCTTCTAAGAGATAAATTTATCTTCTAATAGATAAGATGAGATATATTATAGATTGGATAAGTTAGTATATACGAAAAATCTAGTAGTTTAATAGTATTAAAATAGGTTATACTCATGTATAAATTACATATAATCAGAGAAATAAAGTGGCTTTTTCTTATGATATTTTCTATACCCTCTTGTTTCAGTTTCAAGGCAAAAATATGAAATTGCTCTTAATTTTCTTGTACTTAAATTCAATAACAAAGAAACGAAGCATGTAGCACAAACTAATTACATGGAGACAGGTGAATTCAAGATCAATATTAAAGCCAAGAACAGTGGAAAACCACATCAGTACCTTCACTCCGTCATCATCTTTACAAATATTCCCTATAAAGCAATACAAATTCACAAGATGAACTAAAATATCCAAGCAACTGAGATCCCAGAATTGGATAGGTTACATACATTGACAATTGATCTAGTGGCTCGATAAATCACCAAGCAGTGAACAGTCCCATGTGCACAGTCCCATAGTTACAAGACACGATTCAGCCTTTCAACAAATCCACAATATTGTAGCAGTAGAGGTTCCCATCAAAGAGACACGAGGTCATGACAAAAGTTTCTAGCTATCTTGCATATATGTTCATGACAAAGCTGCATTCTTACCTTGCTCACGTGCAATGGAAGCCGATAGAATTCCAAGGTCACGGTTTAAGAATGTCAATGCAGACTCGCATTCTGAAATTATTCTTGTAACTGAGGAGGGCTCACCAGCTATTGTTTCAGATGATCCAACAGAAAGAGCTGAATAGGAATCCCTTAGATTCCTCAAATTCCCCAGGAACTGAAAAAATTGGAGAGGACAGCAATTCAAAGAATTAACATAAAAATGATCTTTTTAACAATCTCTAGTATAACATTATTCTCATTATTTCCATGCATCCGCACACAAACAGTTGAGAAGAAGAAAGGCTTGTGGATTAGCACCAAGTACCTTCAGAAGCATCTTGTATGCCTCCAGCAGGCGATTGGCAGCCGGACCAAACCCATGAAGCTGTGGCACTTCCATCATGTGTGTCCAAGGGCGAATTTCCTGCAGAAACCAAAAACATCAATTGTAACAACAAATCAGCTTGCAGGCTCACTGAATTCTGAGGACAGATTTGTTTACTATCAACCAAGAGTTTAGCATAAAACTTTAAGTTCAGCATTGAAAGGTGTAGAAGTTGAGATTGCAATAAATACATATCTTCAAATACATGACAAATGATCACTAATCAAGCCAAAACACAAAGAAAAAAGGGTAAATTACATTTAAAATTCCAAACTTACCTGATTTTGCAATATTAAATAGAATTACTAAAAGTCGCAATAAATATTTAAACTTTTAATCTGATACAAAACTAACCTACTATTAACTCTATAGTTAAACATGCCTGCCACGTAAACAGGACCCTTTGACAGGTCATGTACCAATTTCCACTTGTCCGTGAAGCTTCCCAGTATTAGCCACATGCCACCCAGCAGAGACAAAAAAGCAACCTAAGAAAGACGCAATAGCAACCTGGTCTGCTCTGAAAGCAAGTATAATTTTTACCTTCATTTATAGGGTTTTTCTCACATTGATATCTATGTTTAGTTTCAGGGTTGTATTTTTGCATGATCAATATATACATTTCGGCAGTGCCAAACTTCGATTTGAAATATAACAAATAAGTAGATAATCATGAAGAATCAATCCAGCAGTTGTGGCAAGAGTCCTTTCGAACCTTGGATCAATACAAGAAAGCAAGCAAGCTAGAAAGAGAGACCATAACCAAATAAGAAGAAGAGTGCTCAGGGGTTACAGAGAAAGTCTCTTGTACATCTCCCCATCATATATAACACAACAAGTTATGAACATTGGAAGCTTCTTGATCTTTTATTAGATACTGGTCTAGATGATCTAATGTTCAAGAAAAATTCCTTTGTGTCTCCTTCCTGCCACCCCACCATGAACTACTTCAAAGATTTTGCCAACAATTTCATTACTTGAAGAAATTTCCACTCCTTCAAAAGCCAAAGTTCAAAAGACTATAGTTCCTCATTCATTGAAGGATGTGGAGAAAAGGTTTGGTTCTTTATCAGATGTTGTCAAGATACACATTGAAAAGGAGGATTCCAGTAGTCCATCACAAGTGGCAGCCATGATTCAAATTATATGCACAAGCCAATTTCCATGTTCAATATTAGCAGATTTGGAGATCCCTCGTTTGACAACATTTCTAAGAATGATTTTGCATACATAATGAAGAACAATTTGGTTCCAGAACTCCATCTTCAGTGGCACCATGTCTAGCAAGCGACCTTCATCTAATACATACACAACTACGCCAATGAACACTGAAGGATTCAAGCCTCACAGAATTGCCCCAGCAATCCAAATCAGGTCAGTGATTCCAGTTTGCACCGGCACCTCAATTCAAATCCCCATGAACATCATTTTCTAGTGCACTCCTTGCACGTTTACTCAAATTTCCACACAAGCCGGAGCAGAGTCACTAATGTTCAACAAGCTAGAATCCACAGACACAGTCGCAAAAACCAGAGAGACAACATAATAAAGAGGACTTGGGTTAAGAATAATGGCTCTTCTATTATTTTTCTTTTTTTATATATTTTTAATATACTTGCTGATGTGTAATATTATATGCCATGTAGATGCTGACCTATCAAAGATTCTTGCTTATGTGTTGGATCACATCAACACCATTAACTATAAGGTTAATGGCAGGCAAGTTTGCAACAAAATAAAAGTTTTAATATTTTATTGCTGCTTTTAATAGGGCTAGTATTAGAGTTTGATATTATAAATGTAATTTATCCAAGAAAAAAATGGAGAACTTAGATAAAGTGAAAGAACAGTTGTCTCAAAGAGCAAAAACAGACCTTGGTGTATATCAGATTAAATGATCTTGCAGTTTCTAAGAAAGATTCTAAATATGCCCGCAGTTTGGCTTCCACTTCTGTATACTCCTCATCTGGATTGTAAGCATGCTATAAAGAGAACACAAAATAAAAATTAGGTGATGAAATTAACAACATTTTAAGGGAACAAGCAAACAGTAGAATAACTACAATAAAAAGGCGTAATTGAAAATAAACATTTTTTTTGAACTAATTTCAGTATTTTAGGATGAGATTTAGGAGAAGAAAAAAGTACACCAAACTCGTGAAAGATGCACGCTTTGACCTGTGTATCTAGTGAAATATATGCAATGACAACTTTCACAAAGAGAAAAATGTTCTGCATATTATACAAGTCGAGAAAAGTTGAATTAACATATGACATACAAAAGGTGAAACTTGATTCTGGAACACCATATCCATGCAATTTTCAAAGAAAGTGAAAATCCCAGGTTTCTAAGGTGGGAACAGTATACACACACACTCACACACATAGCGAGAGAGTACATCAGAAAAAATGAAAAATGAAATTAGAAAGTAAAGACCGGAAGAAAAGGGTGTTGGGATAAACCTTTGAAGCCAAATCATCAACTTTCTGCTGAAGATTTGAGAGTATCTTAGATTGTTCGGCAAGCTTTGCCTCCAACTCAGAAACATCTGGCCTACGAATGTGCTTTGAAGGGCACAGAACGTTACTAATCTAACGACATGAAGACTAAGCAGGGCCAGCTTATAATTCGCATTACATTGGGAATGGAGAGAGAAGTAGTGTCTTACAATGGATAGATTGACTGAATCTGAACGTCTGCGGGAAACAATTTGCAATCTTCAGAGAAAATCAAAGCTTGTTTCTCAGCAATAGAATCAATGAGTTGAATGTCTTTAGCCACCTGCTCATCGATACTGCAAAGAAAGGCCATGACATTAGAGCATAGAGATAAATATAAAAAAAGAAATAAAGTGGCAATAATAGTTAAGAATTGAAATTTAAAAGTTGGGCCGCCAGCCAACCTCCAGTCAGGATGATCAGCATACATAGTAGCCTCGACAAGATCCACGATAAGACGAAGGAATTCAGTACGATCTTCATAGGATCCACGTCCCTGGAAAAAGAAAGGCAGGCAGGCATCAATTCATGTAAATAACTAAAAAAGCAAGGCGTAATGATGGCAATAATAAATATAAGAAAAAGAGCAGTAATCAATAAGGCTTACTTGGATGGCTTCAGTATCAATAATAGTAGTAACACCCAGAAACTTGGCAATCTCAGCCAAATCTGCAAGAAATAATATCATGCATTTAAATAATTTTCATTATATGGAAAACGACAAGGGCAGAGCTTTGGTTTACATTGGATGCGAGCAGTCTCTTCGTCCCGATGGGTAGCATCATCGGGGTGTTGTAAGTTGTGGGGTGAAAAGGGCGATTTATCACCCAAAAGCCTACAAGCAAGCAATTGAGTGAAATGTGAGTTATAATTGACTGCACTACAGTGTAAATATAATAATGTACGAGGCCTACTAGATAGATAGATAGATAGGGTTTAGGATTGTTTGTTACTTGAAGAAAAGCCATTCAAGAAGAGCATAACGCTCCATGCCGGCGAAGAGGAGAGATTGAGCAGGAGCGTTGGCTCTTGGATATTTCAGCATCCCTAACTTCCTCTGCACCTCTTCCATTTGCTTGCTTCCCATTTCATTCCCTTCCCTCAATATCGCCACTACTACCATACTTATAAGCAACCCCACAACCAACGCAGCGTTTTGAAAATTAGGGATTGCTTTCATTATTATTATTATTATTATTAATTCAAAACCTAGGAGACTTGTTGTTGAGAATTGCCAAAAGCACGCACTTGTCATTGCCAATATTGGCACCAGCAAATGTACATTGTAACACTAGTTTTTCCTTACTAAAAAGTTTCATTTCATATTCCAAACTACTATTTTGTTATAAAGCTTGGATCTTTGGAGCTTTTATCATGAAAGGAAAGACAAACATTTAAGTGGGAAGTAGAAATAATAAATTACTCCCAATTGGGTTTAATTTGAGTTGATGTAGAATGGTACCGTTAGACGAAGAAAAGCAAAGAACTTTGTTTTGATGCACTAAAATTGTGTTGTGCCGTTTACAAACGAATAGATTTTGAAAACAGCTTATTAAGCTCTCTTAAAAAATCTGGTCCGCAAAGCTATTGATGTATTCCAATCCCAAACTATTTAAGAGAATACCAGAAAAGAATATCGAATCTTCTTACCTTTTGGCTTTTTCAGCTTGCTGAATCCATAAACTCTATCTGTGCTTTCTTCTAATCCGTACGGTTGGGATAAAGATGCTGACTTTGAATCTCAGGCCACCGTTTCCAATCACTTTGTCCAAATCCACCCGCAGTAGGCACCCTGTAAACGCTTCTTCTGTCCTAAACCCAGATCTTCTCAACAGAAATCACTCTCAAAATCCACATTTTGATAGAATCGGAGCATTGACAGTCGAAGTTCATAACTTCGGTCGTCGTTACACTTACCCTATTGGCTTTTCTTCAAGACTTGCTCGTCAGATCCATGATTCAAGCACACAAACCAATATTCTGCATTGCCCATCTCAGTTATGCTCAAAATCAGGTCCGTATACTACCAAAGCAGCGGCATCGGAATCTGAACCAAGCCCGGAAGGAGAGTTTGTTGCAGCTTCAAGAACCAAGGATAAAAGGATTCAACTTGCGCTTATCTTTGGTCTCTGGTACTTCCATAATATTGTCTTTAATATTTACAACAAGAAGGCACTGAATGTCTTTCCATTTCCATGGTTTCTCGCCTCGTTTCAACTCTTTGTTGGGTCCGTTTGGATGTTCATTCTATGGTCGCTGAAGCTACAACCTTGCCCGAAGATCTCGAAACCGTTCATTATTGCTCTTCTTGGACCTGCATTGTTTCACACTATAGGACACATATCAGCCTGTGTTTCATTTTCTAAAGTTGCTGTTTCTTTTACTCATGTCATAAAATCCTCGGAGCCTGTCTTCTCTGTCATTTTCTCTTCGTTTCTTGGGGACACTTACCCATTAAAGGTTTGGCTCTCTATTCTCCCCATCGTTCTTGGTTGTTCCCTTGCTGCCATCACTGAAGTGTCCTTCAATTTTCAAGGCTTGTGGGGTGCTTTGATTAGCAACGTTGGTTTTGTTCTAAGAAATATTTACTCGAAGAAGAGTTTGCAGCAATACAAGGAAGTGAATGGACTTAATTTGTATGGTTGGATCAGTATAATCTCGTTAATTTATCTGTTTCCAGTTGCGGTTGTTGTTGAGGGATCACAGTGGGTTCAAGGGTATCACAAGGCCATTGAATCTGTTGGGAAATCATCAACATTTTACTTATGGGTGTTGGTATCTGGGATTTTCTATCATCTCTACAACCAGTCGTCGTACCAGGCACTTGATGATATTAGCCCCTTAACCTTCTCAGTTGGTAACACAATGAAGAGAGTGGTGGTGATTGTGTCTACCGTGTTGGTGTTCAGGAATCCAGTTAGGCCATTGAACGCTCTTGGATCAGCCATTGCAATACTTGGAACGTTCTTGTACACCCAAGTAACTGCCAAGAAGCCGAAGAAAATTGAAGGTGAAAAGGAGGGTTAGACAGACTTGGTTCACCAATCTATCCTGACAATTTTGGAACTAAAACTTGTGCATTTCTCAATGTTACCCATTTCTGTGGTTGATGACATTGCATTGTTGATTTATGCTTTGGATTTTCTGCCTTGTGCTGTCCTTGGTGTTTTGGTTTCATTATATTCATAGGTTCCTTATAAGTCCATCGAGGTGCCATTGTATTAAGATGTTTGTTTGCTCTATACCCTCAAGAAGACAAAATATGCACACATGCTTGAAAATTGAGAAGGAATTGGGATTTTCTTTCATAATGATCAAGACAAAGAGGCTACTTGATCAAGCATGTTTTCTTTTAAATTGATCATCTGAATATTGTCGACTGGAGTATGGATATACATTTCGTGGTTGGATTACTGCTGTTGTGAGTTGTGACTAGTTAGGTTTCGCAGATGAAAGAAGGATCAGGTTAGACCATAAGACAATTATAGGAACAATATGCAAAATGTATCTTCAAATTTAATATTGCTGCTCTAATATTTTGCAGCAAAGCTGGGATACCAATTGATATTTGTATAATTTTTAAAAGGTTATTTAAGAATCATTAGGGACAATAGATTCCTTTTAAGATAATTTAATCTCTAGAATTCTATGGTTGTTGTAAATCATTATCAACAATACCCAATTCTAATTCTACCAAAGCATGAAGTTTAAAGAGATTCGATAATATACAATCTTACCTTTACCTAATACAAAGGCTACTTTTGATACATGTAATGTGTCATGAAGATCTTACGAGATTGTCATAACCGTCAAAAATAAAATAACTAATTTTCATGTACTTTCGAATACATGTTTTGAATTATAAAATTTGAAGGCCAAATATAAGTTACTTGTGCATGTTTTAATATGGTTTTTATCAATAAGATGCCTAAAATTTATATGGATTACCACAGCATAAATTATATAACTAAGTGAAGAACATCATTCCTATCGTAAAACTGCTGTTGCTAAAATGTTTAGTTGCTATTTAATCTATATAAAGAATGAATTATACCAACCAATGTTCAAGAATTCAATACATAAGCATGATGCTGTCATTAGACCTGTGATAAAATTGGAGCTGCAGAAGACACTCCTAAAGTTCCTTGCCAAGTTTGATTGACCATGATTTGTATAAAGGTTACACCACCAAGTCTTCCACTTCAAAAACACCCAAGGATGTTTCTCTCGTGTACAACATTCTTCACGAGCTTTGGCCAAATCAAAAAACTCAACCATTTTATCCAACGGTTAATGGTTGAACGCTAGAACCCTTGCTCCTTTTATGGATGAATCTCACCCACCAAGATTCTAGCCGTTAATGTTTTCTTTCCCATTTTCCTTCACGTCTTCCTTCTCTTTCTCTTCGTTCTATCACTTGCCTAGACTTGCTTCCTCTAGACACATGTCTTTGCGCAGAACCAAATCCACCAGATTGTCCATCCAATGCTGATGCGTCTGGATCTCCAACACTACCGGTATCACCCAGGTCCCTGCTTCCATCAAAATTTTCTTCATAACTGCTGCCACCTTCATCTAGACGGTCTCTTGATTGAAGAATAGTTGGCGTTTGTCCTGAAAATGCCCGAGACCCTGATAAGACAACGGTTGGTATAGTACCAGATGTACTAGCAGTAGACATTTCAGGCTGCAAGCTTCCACTACTGGTTCTTGCAGTTGCTTCATTACTTGATCTTCCATTTTCCCTTTCGCGATATCTCCTGCAACAGATTAATATGTCAATCAAAATCAAGCTACTATATTCCACAGTTCTGCACTTGGATTGCAACAAAAGGGCTTAAACCACCATAGAAGAGTTTGAAAGATTTTTTTTTTGGATACATAAGTAGCCACAGTAAAAATCAAACTGTTTTTCAATTACACATCAGCATCAAGTCAGCTCCTTCTCCCAGAGGTAGGTACAATAGCTGATAATAAATGTTTGATAAACAATAGATGCAGGGCAGCAAAATGGGAGACAAAGATTGATATTAACTATACTAGTAGCACCTCATCCAGTACTTAGCAACCAGGATTTCATAAAAACTTTGGTTTTGGTCCTTCGCTAATTATTTCCTGTTCTTATTTAATCCTCCTGCTCATCTAGTGCTTGTACAAAGGGTAAGGAGAATAACTATTACCAAAATTGCCAAAATGACAAGTGATGTCCAACAATACGAGCCAATTTTTACCAAGATAATAATAATAATACGATGATGACGACGATGATGAAGATGATGATAATTATACCTGCCATGAGTGGACGAAGAAAAGTCACGTCGTGAAGACCGTAATCCTGATTCAGCCTGCTCCAGTTCACGCTGAAGTTCTCTCTGCATGTAATATAAACAATTTAAGACGAAACATCTTTAAAAAGAAAAGACAACCTACAGTTTGAGCCTTTGTTTGATTGTTTCTCAGAAAGCATGCTGCGCAAGGACATCTAAGGACATGTATACTCAGAAAGCATACGTGCCAATCGAGACCTCACCAAAGTTTGTTCACAACGTGAAGCATCAGATAACCAGGAAAAGTAGTAGATTTTTGAGCTATACAAGGTTTTGCAAAGACTACCACATGGAGTGTAACCGACTCTTGTGACATTTTAAACATCCCTCCAATTGCAGTGTATATGAAAAGAAGAATAAATGTCGAAGTTTATGGAAGGTTTATCTAAAGGGGTAGATATTAGGAATCTTGCCTGTGTTTGTTTCTCCTTCTCCATATCAAGACTGTGGCGGAGCTCTCTAGTTTTCGAGCGTTCAAGTTCTAGCAATCGCTGTCTCTCCAGTTCTTTCTCTGCTTCAGCCATCCTCTCTCTAAGACATTAGGTTCACTAATCAGATCATATCCCAAGACTAAGTTAGTTAGAATTTAGGAGCAACATTGGCTAAACCTGTCCAGTTCTTGAAGAAGGCCCTCTTCTCGTAAAGCTGCATCCTCCAGGTATTTCTGACGGGCACGTCTCACCAGTAGTTTCCTATGTCTGCGGGCTACTACATCCTCTAGGACTTTGGATTTCTCTCTGACAAAGATAACGGTAATTTGGATTTAATAAGACCTACTATACAACTATACTTTCATGCAAAAGAACAATGCAAGTGTCTTGACATTAGCATTTCAGAGACACTCATCAAGAATCTCATTCCTAATGATTAACATTGCTTGTAATTTGAGTTATTACGCCTCTTTCTTTGTAGGCTCTTTTCTTTACCTTAAATAGTCACATTAACACTAGTTATCAATCTAGTTCCATAGTCTTCAAGATCATAGCAATAGACCTTTCATTTTTTCCTTCTATGAATTCTGTGAAGCATATATAAACATCCTTAATCGAGATTTCAATTTAACATGTCAAATTTAATGTTGTCCTAGTGATTAGAATTGCTTGTAGTTCAAGTTTATATAGCCTCTTTCTTTGTAGGCATCTTTCTTTACCTTAAATAGTCACATTAAGACTAGTTATCATTCTAGTTCCATACGTTTCAAGATTATAAAAATAAATCTTTCACTTTTTCCTTCCTTGAATTCTGTAAAGCATATATAACAAACATTCTTACGACGAGAGTTCAATTTAACATGCCAAATTTAACATTGTTTGACCTTCTATTGAATAATTAATGTGAAATCCAGACAGTAAACACAAGAATAGAAGAATCCACCACTCACATCATATCTAACAAGTTTTTTTCTCTTAATTGCCACGAATATTTATAGCTATTTTTATCAGCTATTGACCTTTAAATAATTTTGGTATAGCACAGTAATATACAAGTAAAAGACAGTACATACATGGACTGAATGTGATCCTTGATATGCTGAAGACGGTCCTTATGCTTCATAGAGGCTGGAACATAAGGAGTTAAATACTAATTAAAACAAATGGAAACAGAAGTATTTGAAAATGAGCTGGCTAGGTCCAAGTAGAATACTGTAACCATTTTTTAGAAGAAAATCAATACCGCTGATTAAAGAATTCTGCCTCTCTTTACTTGAATCATTAGACAATTCTTTTGTTGCATGCTCTTTTTGAAGAATATCTAGCTCCATTTGAGCCTCCTCTAGCTCCTACACAACATGGTATAATGCCAGCCTTTCTATAAGTTGAAATTAAAGGAGAAGCATGGCTAAAAATAAAATATTACCATTGCTTCTTGGTCAAGTTTTTCTGTGAACATATCAAAATATGCCTCAACCGAAGTTAGATTAGCAAGGACCTGTAACAATTTAGTTGCAAATAAATTAGAAAATTTTATTTCATACTTCTTTTTGAATTCTTCTAAAACAATATGCAGACTCACATGTCCTTTAAAGTAGAAGGCTCAGTTTCATTTCTGATAATAAAGGGAAAGAGTGTTTTGAGTATGCATTAGCAGGAAGGCCAAGTTTTCATCAATTTTCTTACCTGCAGAATTGATTCACGAGTGTTCCCAAAATCTGGATCAACTTGATTTGAAGAACTTGAAGACAGCGCCTCCCTCAGGACCTTAGGCAAAAAAGTACAATTGGATATAATAGAAAATTGCAGCAACCATATAAAATTATTTCCCCTTTAATAAAAGAGAACTAGTTGCATATGCAACTAACATGTAAAACAGGCTTGGTAAAAAAAATGAAGAAGAAAACAAAGAAAAGAAAACACTGCTTTAATCTAATTTATCATAGAAAACAAAAAGAAACACAAAAGTGTCCGTCCCATAAAAGTAACCCACATAAAGTTGAGCCAAATGGCGGTGTTAGCCCCTTCAGAATTTACAGACCTAGAAATAATTTATTAGGTTTATTTTTCCCTTTTGTTTGGTTGATAGAAATACTTCCTTTGATTCATTGCCTTCCATTATTGATGCAAGGACACAAAAAACTAGTCAGAATAGTTGATGGGAGGGAAAAAAAGAAAAAGGCTTTGCCAACTTCAGGCCTAGACTGATGATTTAGGTCATTGGTTGCTAGACAAACCTCTTTTGCTTCGTCACCTTCATTCCTCAATTTACACAAGACTTCACAAGTATTTTTCTCGAGGTCACCTACCTTGGCTGTTGAAAGATAAGAACAATGATAAATGAATGAAAAACTTTGATATCTTCATCATTTTCCTCATTTTTAAGCACCGTATAGTGTATAAAAATATGCATACCACTTTTCGAAGAGCCTATACTCTCAATGAATCTCCAGACATCTTGAGGTATTAATTCAATGTCTTCAACAGGAGAATACAGGCAGGCACCAGCAACAAGAGCTAATGAAAGTCTTAGTTGCGGGCCCTGACATGTTGGGTATGCAAGTCCTCCCAAAATACGGAAGACACTATCAGCTCCAGCGAGAAAAGACTGTAACTGGTGTCGCGCAGCATATGGAATAAAACCCAAGAGAAGCACCATGGCATGAGTTTTCAACGGTAATAACATCTCAGACGATGCCATCAAAACTACCCGATCCCATATACTTGAAATTAGAAGAGACAAAAATGATTCTGCAACTGAAGAAACTAAACTAGGTGAAAGCAACTTATTGCATGATGCAGAAGACTGTATAACCTCTTCTCCATTTGCATCTAGGCCAACCAATCTACCCAAATGCTGGAGTACCATAAAACGTTGTTCAGGTTCAGGATGACCCAGCAACGTGACAAAAAGATCGGAAAGAGGCCCATTACCCTCGTGAAGGCTATGTAGACCTCTCGAAAGTAACATTTTCAACCATTTATCAGACTGCAACCGCCAAGAGAGTTTGGGTGCATTAAAAGAAAAGGCTTTTATTGCAGAACAGATGGTGTCAATCACATTGTCCAGAGGAAAACATTGGGGCACTCCAAATAGACAATCAAGCATCAAAGATGCAACATCCCAGCAATAGGTTTCCTGAAGCTTAATGATGACTTCTGCAAGTCCCTCTAGCCCAATCCTCAAATGAACTCCAACCTGTTCAAGTGGTTTAGTAGATAAATAACTCTCACTACCATTATCTTCAGCATTTCGAACTTGCATATTGATTGAAGATAGGCACTTTGAATACAAAATGCACTGAGCAGATGTAATAGCTAGCTTCTTTGCCAGGCGATGATGCAATTTCCAGCAGCGCTCTATGGTTGGATTAAGCTTGGCAATAACACTTTCCAAGCCCTTAGTAAAGTCTTCTACTTCCTCAGCTCTTAAACATTTATCCGTTCGCTTCAAGATAATGCCATCAGAATCATTATTTTCCAGATTCTCTGATATCTTTGAAAAATCAGTATTATCACATATTTCATTGAGAAACCACGAAGTTACCTCACTATTGCCAAAAATTAATTCATTGCCTAAGGCGGGAGATTGGGCCTGTTGAAGTGGGACAAGGCCAAATGCTCCTAAAGTCTGAACTACAGAACTCTTACAACTTTCAAGAACCATTTGGAATGCATATAGATAGTCATGGAAAACTGTGGTTGGCTCAAAATTAGTAAAATCAGCCCATAAAGTTAGAGCCTGCAGTATTTCCCTTCTACGCTGAAAGGATAAATCAGTAAACACACAAGCCAGGATGAAAATTGTTAAGGCTCTGCTGTACTCTTTCTTTGCAGATGCATCTCGATTTTCCTTTTCGTGTCTAATATCATCAAAAAGCTCCTCAAAGCAAAGAGATTCAAAGGTAAGACATGAATCATCAACCAACTTTTCCTCATCTTTAGAAGCCTTCTTTAATGAATATGAAATGATGGGCTTCAACAGACGCATTAATGAGTCAAGAAATTCCACATCACAGTATGTGGCTCTACAAAGGGACACCAATATTTGCACTACTCTAGGTATCTCTGGCACCATTGCCTCCATGTGCTCTGTCACAATAGCTTCAAGAAGATAAAGGATGATGGCTTTAGCATTTTTTGCCATATAACCTTTAACATGATAAGAGTTACTGTGAATGATTTGGTTGTTTTGTGAAAATGGCCATGAACACAAGTCTGAGAACCAACATAAGATATCAGGCACAGTACTGGAAGAATGAGCTTTCAGCTGTAAACCAACAGCTTCCAAAATATTCTCCGCAAAAGATTGGAATTGCCTTTTCATATGTGGAAAGAACATACTGAGATCAGGACAGAGAACATGGAAGGATAAATCTTGATGCAGCTCATCTTTAACCTTAAATTGTTTAGATGCTGAAGAATCTTCTCCAACCACAGATTGTTCATTTTTCTGATCTTCACGTTTTTGGTTAACAGCTTTTCCCACTACTGAAAGTTCATCAGCGAAAATTGATAATAGATATGTTAGTTGTGACAGATCATTAGCAAGGGAGAATCGGTCCTTAAGATATTGTTTTGCATTACGAGATATCGCCATCCAACCAAGAAAGCGAACTAAGGGACAGGCACTGAAGGAAAATGAGGATATTTTCTGCATCCAGCCTGATGATGGAATCAAATTTCCAGCCCTAAATCTGTTGCCATCATTGACTGCAAAGCCTGATCCATCACCATCACTTGAAGCAATTACTAATCTCTGAAGCAGGAGCCAGCGCCGTCGTAATACAAGCATCTTTGTTGTATCTGGCTGAAGATTGCCTTCTTTGCACTGATGGTATAATGATGTTATCATGCCATTAAGATACTCACCAGATCCCAATATAATATCAATCACTTCTTCTGGAGCACAGTACAGCCACGTGGCAGAGTTCAACAAAAACACAAGGCAATGCATAAGAATCTCATGCAATGAGTCACGCTCCTTTTTCAACCTTCGAACAAGAAAACTGAATAGCGTAGCTTGGTTTTGTCGAACCAAGGTCACTGCATCTGCAGATTGTACATCTATAGGAGACAGCTTAAGTGCTTCATCATCAGGCCCTTCAAGGTAGCATTGGACATCTCCCCCATATTGGGCCCTATGAAACTTACCATCTAATTCAGCTGCCTCAAGAAGTATTTGAAGAACAAGTTTATCCCTTTCATTTTCAAGAACAGCTATTCTCTCCAAGTCAGAGGCGTTCCTCTTAGAAGTATTCTTCAGCTCTGAAATTCCATATGCTTTCTCATCTCTGGTCCCACTAGTGCTAATTATGTCCATCATGTTTGAACTTGACCTGACTGACATCATAAAAAATGGATTCACATAGCATTCTGCTGCCAAAAGTAAAGCATCTATAGCAGCATCATGACCTTCAACAGTTTTATCAGATTGGGAATTCAAATCAGAAGCCAAACACCGAAACTCAGAAGCTCTTAGTTCACAATCACGATAATTTACAAGTTGCATATAGTTGGCTTGAACATCGAAGTATTCAGCAGCAAAACCAGCATCCAATTGCAAATCATTCTGAAATAAGTGACTGACTTTTTTTTCAGCAGCATGTTTCAATTCTGAGTTTATATCTCTCTGGTTGGATTCTAAAATATCTTTGTTAGGATTACTTGAAGCATTTATCAACACTACGGTCCGCAGTTCTGAGGGAGCAAACAGAAGACTCACATCATCAACAATATCCACCTTTGAATTGGTATCAGAGACATCAGCTTTTCCATCCTGCACCTCTTGATTGTTTGATTTTGCAGAAGTACCACCATGTTGAAGCATGGAAGGATATGCTAAAGTACTTGAAGATTCAAGTTCGGTGTTTTCAGAGGCAGAATACTTGCAAAGGTCAATGTCAGCAGGTAACTGCATATGAGGTTCCAAAATTGAGACAAGTACACTGCCCAAAGAATGATTGGAATTACTCATGGATTGAGCACAAGTGAAAATCATACCATCAGATCTCAATATCTAGTCACTATAGGAACTGTATCTGTAGTTATCATACAAGTGGGGGCAAAGATCCCCACCCTCATCAGTCCTACACCTTACACCTTTTTATCCTTCTCAGTCAAACATAGACAACCTTGTTGGCATGGAGGACTCTAGGTCATTTTGTTATCAACATAACCAACACAATGAGCAAGAAGGAACTATCAATATTGGTATATTATTTTATTGGATGAATATCATACTAAATGATTGAAAATTAATGTTTTATTTTCGTCCTCTTGTATTTATTTGCTCTCAAAGTGAGGAATTGTATATAGCATACATTCTACCAACACTATCACACAGGCAACTTAATACCTGGGAGCAACCACACCACGTCTCCATTCAGATTCCAAAGAAGGAAGAACAGCAGGCTTTTGCACTGCAGTGCGGATTACATTGAGTGCGATTGCACCAGCTTGTTCCTGCTTATTCGAGAAACTGAAAGAAACACCTCCAAATGCTATCATGCTCTTATGTGCATATATAACAGGATCAAGAAAAGGTTCTAGCATTTCCAACAAAAAGAGAATTCTATGCTTGACTTCCTGCAAGGAACAAAATAAAGAAAATAACTGCAGTTATAACCAATGCAATATTTCTTATATTAATAGCCAATTAACACCAATCCATAAGACCTTTCAGATTTTAATGAGTTTTCCCCCTTAATTAGTGTGACTCAGACATACAGTACTTGAACCCTAACAAATTAAGAAGCAGTTCTAATGTTTAGCATGCCACTACCTTATACTTCCCCAGCATATCATCCATGTGCCCTAAAAGAGCCAGCACTATGTATTTGAGGAGCGCACGAGCACGTGTGATGGAATAGCGAGCATCCTAAAGCACATTGAGACAATGTTAGGGGATTTAATATGTGTACATACAAGGAAGTAGAAAAGACAGTAAATTGCAATATGGTATAAGTATCACCGATTAGGACAATTATATGGCAGATTAAAGTATCCTTACCGAATTATTTCCTGATGGGGAGCCATCTTTTAATAAATTTACATAAAATATCCAATTTATCAGGCAGATATTTACCAAAGAATAGGAACTAGTCAACAGACATTGATATTGAAATGCAAAACAGAAAATGACATAACGTGAAACTACAAGAATGTAATATTTACATAAATTTGTGAAGCATTCTGCGTTGAATGACAATATTATAATAATGTTTGTGATAAGGATCCAGTAGATAGATCTTTGTTATCATGGGACAACACTTTACTGAGAAAAGGTTGGTCTTCTGATATTTCAGGTTGGACTCCATGGTTAAAAATTCTCTAATAAATAGAATTAGGATAACTTCCATATAGTTCTCTCTTATATGGATGAGTGTTTTATTAGGAGTCTATTAGAGGAGTATGAGTATTTTATTAGGAGTCTATTAGAAAAGTATTTTATTTTTAGTAGAAGTCTATTATTTCCCTATTATTTCGGCACTAGTTTATGTTATTGTTAGAACTCTAGCCTTATAAACTAGAGATAGTGTATATTATTGAATATATGAAAGGCACTCTACTGCTATTACAAGGGTGATTCCACTAAACACCCCTCCCAGAGCTGAAATGCTCCTCAAAAAGAAGGAAATTCTTTCTGTCTACAATATCTCGCTTCTTCCTGCTTCCCCCCTTTCTCCTCTCCCCCTTTGGCCTCCAAACTACCTACTAAGGCCATTCTGTTACACCCCAGCCCTTGTGCCAACTCAACCCCTAACTAACTAACTCACTCACTCCTCTCAGCCCACTCTCTCTTTCTCCTCGATTATACTCTCCATATCCTAGGCTTATTTATGTTTCTGTTATTCTCTTCCTTCCTGAAATACCCTCGACATTAGTCCTATCATTGCTCCCCTATAGAAGAGCAGCCTTGTCCTCAAGGCTGCATTGAGGAAATTGACTGCAAAGAACAAATTCATCCTCCCATGTAGCATTCTCCATCGGCTTGCCCTTCCATTTAACTAACCATTGGCGTGTGTGAGTCCCCCTCTTAGTAATTACTCTCAGGTTCGACGAACTCATCCAACTCCAACTCCTTCAGGCAAAGTTGTCTCGACAGTATAGTTCCCCATAGCCCTCTTTCGTTAAGACACATGAAACACCGGATGGACTCTAGAATGTAGGAATAGTTTGAACTTATATGAGACTGTTTCACATTTTTCCAGAATTTGAAAAGGCCCAAAGTATTTTGCCGCTAGCTTTTGATTAATATGTAAGGCCACCGTTAGCTGTTTGTGGGGACGGAGTTTAAAAAATACCCATTCTCCCACCTGGAAAGGCAACAGAGTTCTTTTTCTATCAGCATACTTTTTCATCTGGTCTTGTGCCCTATTCAAATTGTATTTAAGCTGATGCAATGCCTCATCTTTGTCCATTAACACTCTAGCCACCGCCTCGACTTTAGTTTCTCCTTGTAAATACCGAACCAAGGATGGTGGTTTCCTACCGTAAACCACTTCAAAGGGAGTTGAACCCGTAGACACATGGAAGATGGTATTATACCATAGTTCTGCCCATGAAATCCAACAGGACCAATGCCCAGGTTGTTCAGAAGCAAAACACCTTAAATAAGTTTCTAAACACCTGTTGAGAACTTCAATTTGTCCATCCGTTTTCGGATGATAAGAGGAGCTCATTTTAAGCATAGAACCCTGAAACCGAAACAACTCCCTCCAGAAATAACTAACAAACAAAGGATCACGATCACTTATGATCGATTGTGGCACTCCATGTGGGCATACTACTACTTTAACAAACACCTCAACCACACTTTTAGCAGTATAAGATGCTTCAATAGAATAAAATGGCCATATTTAGATAGCCTATCCACCACGACCAACACTGCTTCATACCCCTTAAATCTAGGAAGTACTGTGATGAAGTCTATTGAGATATCTTCCCAAATCTGGTTGGGAATCGGCAAGGGTTGCAACAGACCCCAAGGAGATATGGCAACATATTTCTGCCTTTGACATATATCACAAGACTTGACAGAGTCTTGTATAGACTTCTTCATACCGAACCAATAAAGATTGCTTGCAATTCTCCTATAGGTGAGCAGAAAACCTGAATGGCCTCCGAAAGGAGAAGAATGAAACTCTTTTAGGAGTAAAGGAATAAAAGTGGATTGAGCTGAAATCACCAACCTTCCCTTATACAAAAGAACACCTTGGTGCCATAAAAACCCGGTTCAAGAGGTTGGATCCCGCTACAGATCCCTTATCATGCCACTCAAAATAGGATCTTGGTCCTGCTGGAGGATTCGGCTATCAGCCCAGTGAGCCCACAATGGGTAAGAAATGATGCTTTTCACCTCTCCTTCATACACCCGTGACAACGCATCAGCAACTTTATTATCTAGACCTAGTTTGTAAACGACCTCAAAATGATAACCTAAAAGCTTAGCCATCCAACACTGTTGATCCATAGTAGACACCCTTTGTTGCAATAAATGGAAAAGGCTTTTCTGGTCTGAATAAACCACAAATGATCTGCCCAACAAATAGTGGCGCCAATGATGCACCGCCAACACCAATGCCATTAGTTCCTTCTCATAAGCCGATTTAGAAATATTTCCCTCTGAAAAAGCTTTATTGAAGTATGCTATCGGTCTCCTATTCTGCATCAAAACTGCACCTATCCCCTTGCTCGAAGCATCACATTCAACCTCAAAAGATTGGGAAAATTTTGGCAGTGCTAATACTAGAAAAGTAGGCAAAGCCTTTTTTAATGTCTCAAAGGACTCTGAAGCTGTTGAGTTCCAATGAAACCCTTCTTTCTTTGTTAGTTCAGTGAGAGGTTTTGCTATTTTACCATAGTTCATAACGAACTTTCGGTAATATCCGATCAACCCAAGGAATCCCCGCACCCCCTTAACATTTCGAGGAATAGGCCATTTCACAAAACTTGAAAATTTGGCTGGATCAACCACTACCCCTTTTTTGAAAATAAAATGACCCAAATATTCCACTGTTTGCCTTCCAAAACTGCATTTATGCTTGTTAATCACAAACTGATGCCTTTTAAAGACCTCCAAGACACTTGTTAAGTGCAAACGATGAGTATTCCAATCAACGCTATGTACCAAAATATCATTAAAAAAAACCAGAACATACCTCCTAAGGAAAGGTCTGAAAATGTCATTCATTGCGGACTGAAACATAGCTGGCACGTTGGTTAATCCGAATGGCATTACTAGGAATTCATAGAGGCCATCATGTCTTCTAAAAGCCGTTTTGTGGATGTCCTCATTCTTGACCCTAATTTGGTGATACTCGGATTTGAGATCTAATTTAGAGAAGAAACCAGCACCGTGCAACTCATCTAGGAGTTCATCCACCACCGGAATAGGATACTTGTCTAGTACTGTGGCCCTATTTAGGGCTCTATAATCGACACACATTCGCCATGAAGCATCTTCTTCTTGACTAAGATTACCGGGCTAGAATAAGCACTAGAACTAGAACAAATGATGCCTATTTGCAACATTTGTTGAACCTGTTTTTCAATCTCATCTTTATGATGGTGTGGGTATCTATAGGGTCTCACACTAATAGGACCTTGTCCTTGCTGTAAAACAATAAAATAAGAGTGGCTTCATTGGGGAGGTAACCCTTGAACCTCTTGGAATACCTCCAGAAATTGGTTCAACACCAGGTTTAGCTCTTGTTCTTCTATTATGTTAAGTTGAATCGGTTGCTCCCCTATTATAGCCATTCCTTCAACTGATAGAAAATTACCACTTAAGATTGCTAAAAGATTGTGCAAGGATACTGAATCCTGAGGGTACACACTTCCTCTTCTCTGTACTGCCTTTGTTTCTGCATTGCCACACAACTCCACCTTTTGTCCTTCATGTTGGAATTGCATGGTCATCTCCTTCCAGTCTACGATGACCTTTCCCAATGTTTGTAACCAAGCAACCCCTAAAATCACATCCATTCCTCCTAAATCTAGAACATAAGCATCAATCTTCCCGTCCATCTCACCCAGCCGAACAAGAACCCCTATACACCTTCCTTTAGTAGTCACCTTATGGCCATCACCCAATCTAATTCCCAAGGCCTTATTCAACTCTACCGTTAACCCAAGGCCACTAGCTAACTCAGGCGAAATAAAATTGTGGCTTGCCCCACTATCCACCAAAATCACAATAGGAACCCCGTGTAATTTCCCTTCTAGTTTCATGGTTTTATTTTCAGATACCATCGCTTCATTAACACCAAACACTCCCATGGTTCTGCATTTTAAAGCTACATCGCCCTCCTCTTCCATATCTACCTCCATAGCTATTATTTCTCCATCTTCATTCAACGTTTCATTTTCATCCAGAATTAGTAACCTTAGCTGCCTCTCCGAGCATTGATGTAGTGGATGGAATCTCTCCCCACGTCAGAAACAAAGACCTTTGGCCTTTCTATCCACGAGTTCTTGGTAAGAAATGTGACGCAACCCCCTGTTTCTCTCTGCTGACACTCTCCTTTCTCCCTCAGGCCTCTTTATCGGTGTTGCCATCGGTGGTGCGGCAACTCGGCTCTACACATGGGAGTCAGGTTGGAACCTGGATGTTTCCCAGGTTCTACCCGCTCCAAATCCACCAGAATATCTCCCTCGACTCACTGGGTTTGGGCGATCTGACTCCTTAAGGTTCGGGTTGACCTGAAAATTGCCCCTAAAATGACTCTCTCGGATTTGAGTCCATGCACGTTGTCGAGAACCCAAGTTCTCAAGACCTTCATGCTCTCTGTTCACCTCTTCTTCCACCGCCCTTGCGATTTTCATCATCTGGTACCTGTTCACCAGCCCAAACGTGCGCACCTTCCTCCATATATCCGATCGCAAACCACTCATGAAGTATCCATAAATTGTTCTTTCGATAAACAACCCACCTGCGACGATATGAACTCGAAGGCCTCGATGTATTCTTCAATTGTGTCAGTTTGCCGCAAATCCAAAAGCTCTTCGAATGGGTTCTCGAACTGCGTCCCTCCATAATCGATTAAAGCTCTCGTAAATTTTTCCCAATCCAATTCCACCTCCATCTCCCTCAGAAGGTTAAAACAATGAATGGTTGATCCTTCCATACTTAAGAGAGCCAGTTTGATTTTCACCTGTTTTGAGGTATTATGAACCTCAAAGTATACTTCCGCTCTAGTAATCCACTCCACAGGGTCAGACCCATCAAACATGGGCAGTTCCACCTTATGTACTAACATCCTATAATCCTCCATAGTATCAAAGGAATGCTCCATCGGAGTGGATTGTCGAGGGTGTTGATTGTTCCTTTCACCAGCCATAGTTTGCCCCCTTCCTGAGGTATCACTCCCTTGTCATTCTTCTAGTCTCTAACCCATCATCTTGCTCATTTCTAGCAGCAAGGCTCACTACATTTCCCCCATTCCCATCCTCATAAACGATTGAATATCCTTGACTCCAGCCTCCAGATTCTCCATACGAGATTCCAATAACTCTACCCTATCGAACATCTTTCCTGACATCAAGGTTGGTCTTTCTAAATTCTTAATTCCCCAATATAAAACCGATCCTCCCTTCCTATATCTAGCAGGTCGGACCAATGTTAGAACTCTAGCTTTATAAACTAGAGATAGTGTATATTATTGAATATATGAAAGGCACTCCACTGCTATTACAAGGGTGATTCCACTAAACACCCCTCCCAGGGCTGAATTACTCCTTAGAAAGAAGGAAATTCTTTTTGTCTACAATATCTCTCTTCTTCCTGCTCCCCCCCTTTCTCCTCTCCCCCTTTGGCCTCAAAACTACCTATTGAGGCCATTCTGTTACACCCCAGCCCTTGTGCCAACTCAGCCCCTAACTAACTCAGTCCTCTCAGCCCCCTCTTTCTTTCTCCTCTAGTATACTCTCCATATCATAGGCTTATTTATGTTTCTGTTATTCTCTCCCCTTCCTGAAATACCCTCGACATTAGTCCTATCAGTTATAGTTACATTAATAAAAACAACTTGAATAGGAGTCTTTCTAAGAGTCCTAAAACAGCTTGAATAGGAGTATTTCCAGGAGTCCTAGTTTAGGTGGAACTTTTGTGCTTCTTTGCGTATATAAGGCTATTACATTACGCAATAAAGTAAGAAGTTATCATAAAAATTAGCTAATAAGGGGAAAGGGATTAACTTTCCTAAGAATCCTCCTTGGACTCGATCCCAAGCATGGGCACTTAACAATTTGGTATCAGAGCAGGAGTTCATGGACGAAACAGGTCATTTAGCTGCAGAGCAATCTTCCGTAGATTGGCAGATGGATCAGAGGATACAGGCATTAAAGATGGGGCAGCAAGAATTGAAGGCTCAATATGCAGACATTATCCGCATGCTTGCAAGGTTGAAAGGTGCAAAAGTGAGCGAGTATTAGGCACCATCATCACCATCACGGGAGGAGAGGATCGATGGGGGCAGCGGGACAAGAATGGTGCCTAAATATACCAAGATGGAATTTCCAACGTACGATGGCTCGATGGATCCGTTGGTTTGGCTTCATAGGCGTGAGCAGTTTTTCCTAAGCTAACAAACAATGGAGGAGGAGAAGGTAAGATTGGCTACCTTTCATTTAATGGGGAAGGCCCAACTGTGGATCTTTCAACTTGAACAATAAACACCAGGAATGCATTAGTACTCTTTCAGACACCAATGCAATATGACATTCGGCCCTCACCTTGTTAACAACCTTGTACGATAATTGGCGAACCTCAAACAGACAGGGAGCATAGAAGAATATCAACGCCAATTCCAAACATTGCTGGCTTGAACCAAAAGGCTTCCACAAGACCTACAAGTAAATCTATTCACGGCTAGGTTGGTAAAAGGGGTTGCGAATCGAAGTGGAGATGCAACATCCTATTAATCTTGGATCTACAATGAACTTAGAAAGAGCCTGTGAAAGAAAATTGCAATGTATGCAGATGCAATACACTCAAGGAGAAAGAGGTAGCTGAAACACCACCCTATGGCCATCTTCGTAGCTGGACAGTAGTAACAACACCAGCACGAGTTCAGCCACACTTTTAGGAAGTAAGATAAACTCAGGGGCTAAAACAACAACCTCCAGTATAGCAAGTACTCCACCCCCA
>JANZLC010000002.1:11106516-11121243 GCA_026413385.1 Erythroxylum gracilipes | reverse complement strand
AGGAGTCTTTCTAGGAGTCCTAGTTTAGGTGGAACTTTTGTGTTTCTTTGCCTATATAAGGCTATTACGTTATGCAAAAAAGTAAGGAAGAAGTTATCATAAAAGTTAGCTAATTAAGAGTAGAGTAATTTAGCCTCGGCAAACCTTGTCCTTGACAAGTATTGCCAGTTTTTCATCACCAAAAATAGGTTCTGCAAAGAAGGGAACCAACATAAATAAGGGGAAAGAGATTAACTTTCATGAGAATCATCCTTGGACTCGATCCCAAGCACGAGCACATAACACTCTCCTTCAAGAAAAATTATCAACTAAAGTATGTTCCCTCTTAGCTCCAGCTAATACGAGTCTCAAGTCACATTTGATTCACCATTGTGTTTGGGGAAGGCACTTCTAGCATAGATCTTTAACAAAAACAGCAACAGTTTCAGGAGGAAATTATGTTACTCCTTTTTTTTCCCTATCTAGAGGCATGTGCATGAAATTAAACCCTTATCTAAAATATGTCACCCGACATACTGGTCCCTCTTTGTAGTGAGGTATTTGCCACCACATCATTTTCGTTGAAATTGGCATGTGAGGTGCTAGTCTCATGTACAACCAACTGAACCTTTTAGATTGATGAGAAAGAAAGAACCTATCAAGCTGTAATGGCTTATCTCAAGAGGATACTGGAGACCAGAGAGAGATTAGTTCCAAAGAAAGGCTAGAGGAGACACCTGAATTTTTCTTAAAGAGTTTTCATCATTCAAAGTACTTTTTTATTTGTTTGGCATAAAATATTTCAAAGTATTATTATTATTATTTAATTTGACAAATTCAATCATATATCGAATTGTTGTACAACATTGAAATATGATGAATTAAAACAAGTATATGGCAACATTTTCGCCACATTTACAAACCTATACTGCTTTAAAATGAGAAATATAGAATATGTTATCAAAGAGGAAAAAAACAAGCCGAAACTTCAATTCGAAGAGAGCTAGAGATTGAATGTAATACTTCTCTATTTATAGAAGGATAAAGATGGAAAAAATACTTTTTAATGCTAAATTGAAAATGCATTAGCTAAACCTCTCAATATAAACCTATTCTCCAGAAAAGCAAGAAATATAGCTTGTCACCAAATAACTTTTAGGTGATAAAATTTAATTGGATAAAAAGAACTTTTAGTTTGTCACACATTTAAAAATACTTTAATTAGTTTTTAAGTGCTTTCTTACCAACAAAACAAAGAATTAGACAGGCACTACAACATGGACTCTATGACCCTGTTCAAGAAAGGCCTAGATACTAGAGATGCAAAATATTTTCTTTACTCCTGTAGATCTTAATTTCCCATTAGGTTTCCTTATTTGGTGAATAAGGTCAATCAAAAGCCTAGACCACTACTTGTAATACAGGATGAATCATGATGCTACATTAGTAAATACTTCTACTGAACACAGGACCATCTGGAAAACACAGCTTGCAGCCATCAAGACCAAGTGGTAATTGTCGCCACAAACATCTAATGTCAAGCATCTAATAATTGTCGCCACAAACATTCTCCAAGTGGTAATGATACACAAATCCAGACCAACAATTATCTAATGGTAAATTTGTAATATTTCAATCTCCTGAATCCAACATTTTTTAAGAAAAGCAGCTCTAAAGTTGACACATATATCAAAGTTTACTAATCTCCAATTTGCCTCAACATACACACTTGATAGAGTGAGTGATAAGCACACCTGAATTGTACCCAATAGGTCCTCTAGAAGCTCCACTGATAGATCGACCTGCATCACAATCAGCTTAAATTTCACAAGCACAAAAGAATCGAGAAATGAATTCATTAACTGCGAACTGTTCACTAAGCCACAAACCTTAGCAATGACATGAGGCATCCAAGGAGCTAGCACACTAGAACAAAGATCGATCAGAACACATGCTGCCTTAGCCTATAGGAAAAGCAACTATCATGTTTTGTGTCAAAGTGAACTCGTTGAAGTTCAAACTTGACCAATAAGGCATCAGCAAATAGAAAAGGAGAACTAAAAGCTTACATCACCATGATTTTGACTAGAATTTAAGTAAATGATATGAGCAAAGTGGAAAACAAAAAAAAGGAACCCTTGTAATTCTGATTTTAGTTCAAACCTCCTATGCTATTTAAAATTTTCAAACTGAATGACAACTTGTTTTATAATATTTCTACATAGGACGCCATTTCAAAAAAATTCATCAAAAGTTGCCTATTTTGTACTTGAGGGAGCTTAATGATGTTTAACCTCATAAAGGTCCAAAACTACATTAAAATCATGAAGAGTTTTTCCGAACTTCCACAAACTAAAGGAATTTGTCGACCTTTTGATTGTAACTAGTTTATATCTCAATCTCAAACTTGAATGATGCACGTTACAGCATAAATCAAACTACATGGATACTATAGAATATCATTATGGAACTGAAATCTTTCTCTAATATTAGGTACAAGGAGAAAATGAGAAGATTACAGGAACGAACATGTGATTGTGAAAACGATGATAAATAGCCAGCACATGCGTGAAGAAGTGGACGATACAATGCTGAACAAGACATAGCTACAATCTGCACTAAATAATCACAGTGGTAATCAGAATGTAATTTGCAAAATTTTAAAATAAACAGATAACTTTCTTCTAATGCAACTGGAAGGTAAAGTAAAAATCCGGATGAGCACTGACCTGTGATAAGGCTTGTTGCACAAATGGTTGTTTCCACAGAGAAAAGTTATCGTCAATACGATCACCAAGATTGCTTCCAGGTCGAAGTGCTACAGAAGACAGAAAACAGAAGACCACTGTCAAAATTTGAAGAAAAAAGTGCAAGAAATTTTTGTACGTAATATTGTTCACATTTAAAAATATTCAACTAGCTAATGCTAAATACCAACAGAAATAGCATGTCAACATATGGCAGGATTTCCGTGATAACAGTAGAGTTTTACATCAACAACCAAGTGAGCTCACAAAAGGTTCAAAATATAAGAGCTAGGATGCAAAATCAGTACAATCTTTCTGACTTCACTATTCCGCATTTACTTCTCAACATAATAACTAACATTCAACGAACCTCGCACATACTGAACCACACAAAGTAATTACATTATATTTTTCAAATTAAAGGCTTTACTAAGAATTCCATCTCTATTAATCATTACAAAAGCAAAGATTGCATTAAAGAGTGTCATGGATATGTAGTATTATGTTGCTTCCCTCTAGAATAATAAGTTGACAATATTACTGTTTGACTATTAGAAATATCTTTCAGATGCTAAAAATGAATACTACTCTTCATACACTTTTTAAGTCATAATACTGGGAGAAGATTATTGTGTAACACTTGACCTGGCAGCAATGCTTGTATGAGTGGTAAAGCAGACCATAACTCAGAGGCACCCTCTGCCAATTTGTGACAAAGCAAAGGCTGAAAAATGCACAAAGCTAGAAAGTAAATCAATCACAATTTGACAAAGATGAAAACAAACAGAAAACAAAAAAATTTCAAAATGGATGCTTAAAGAATATCGGTAGTACTGTACTCGACCTGTGATGCACAAGCATAAAGAACATGTAAAATGCCTTCTTCAACTGCCCCTACATCCAAAAGATTAAGGATGCTCGAGTCCCAGTGATCATCAGGTATCTGAAAATCTTCCCCGAACAGGCTTGAGTAATCAACAAGAGGGATGGGATTAGATACTTCAAATTTTGCAGTCTCATCTACAACTGATGCATTTTCAACCACAGAGGTTGCTCCTTCTTGTAAAGTGACAGGCTCTATTAGCTTATGTAATACTCTAGCAGCCTGAAACAAGGACATCAGTTGGCAAATTAAATATAGGAAGGAACATAAAACTAGGTCACCATATCACCCAAGAGTTGATCCATCACCATTCTGCAAACAGTTCCCAAATTGGACTCTTTATATGCTTTCCTCAGTAACATAAAAATTGCATCTGCACAGAAGACCATGGAACTTGAAGTGGCTGAGACAAACGGAGATGTACTTCGTGATCTTCTAGGCTACACATGCAAAAAGGGTCATGCAACCAAACCCAAGCGAAATAAATAAATAAATAAAAAGTGCATGGGATCAAGATAGCTACTTAGTATACGTTTAATTCAAGTAAAATTATCAAGATGAATGGAGAACAAAAGTCATTCAAGAGGACAAGTAACTGGTCACTAAAAGTTTGGACATTATCTCTTCCTAAAAGAATAAAACAAGTGTGAATTTGTATTTAATATTTAAAAGAAAAACTCTTCTCCAGTTTCATCTCTTTTTCCATCCAATTTTTAACTATTCTTCTACATATAAAATACAGAAAAACAGTTTGCAAAGTGAAACAGGAAAAACCATCATTTAAAAAATGGAATATTTGTTTATTAAAATTTTGTTTTTTGTCAGTTTTTTTCTTTCTTTTCAAACTTACTTAAAAGCATGAAAAGTTGTTGGAATTTGTCTTCAGAGAAAAGGAAAGGAAAGCCAGAGTATGGTAAAGAAAATTTCTGAGAGAATTTTCAATTTTCTGATTATTAAAAAATTTTCAGCTACTCTACTTGGCTTCCCACAAAGTTTTTAACAACTAGGTACAATTTTTTGGTTTTGAACTTCTTTCTTATCTAGAACAAAGTTGAGAAAGTCAAAAGATGGCCAACATTTCTTACAGCAATCAAGTTGAGAGGAAACATAAAGGATGAAAAGAAAGATGAGCAGAATCTGGAAGAACCTCAAAGTTAGAAGAAACAGTTAAGGAAGACACTGATTGACTGCTTTTAAGACCTTCAGAGTCAAAGACATTGCCTGACGACCTTGTTGTGTCTCTGCCATATTAGCACAGTAATGTTATTGAGTTAAATCAATAAAGGTATGATGTATAATTTTGCAAAAGTAATGCAATAAGCTATTCAAGGTTATACACACATCACCCAAACACTTAACAAGGTTCAACTATTCGGACACCAAAGGTTAATGGAGTAAAATTTATCATTAATGGTAAATTGCTCCAGTAATAAGCAAACTGGTCCAAACCTACTAGAGGTAAACTGGAAGATATCTGACCTGGAGTACAGTTATGTTCAAATGGTTTTCCCAACCAAGACGTATATGCCCAAGTTTACGTTTACCACTGTGATGTTGTAACAGGCACTCAGAAAATTCAAACACCAACAATCAATTGTAAATGAAAATTTCAGCCTCAGCGGCTGCTATATGAAGAATCAACATTTTATAATAATGGACCATATAGGAGACCCTAAATCACATCTTCTTGTCCCAAATGCAGATATGATAATACATTTTACCATATGAATTCAATATTATAAACTCAAGTGTTTGTAGATAACACTTTTCTGGACTCATAGGCCAACTATATAAACCCAAGGGCATAATGTTACCTGGAATATGAGCAGCTCTTTTACAAGCATACTATAAGATCATAAGGTGTAGATGTTACAGATTAGACGCCCAAATCTTGAAAGATGGAAGATTCGATATGATTTTCTTTACAAGCATATGAATTCTGAACTCATAGGCCAACTATACAAACTCAAGCCGCTCTTTTACAAGCATAATATAAGATCATAAGTCAAGATGTTACAGACCAGAGTCCAGAGCTTGAAACAGATGGGAGATCCTAGAATATTCTATTTATATTACTTAAACGCATAGGAAGAACATCTCATCGCAAAGCCATTAGCATGTGTGAACTGGCATGAAATAATTAGCAGCTTAACAAACCTTTCATTCACGATTTGCAGTATTGGGTAAAATGGACCAACAAGCATTGCAAGAAAACGCAAGTTCTGCTCAGCATCATATATGAAGTTGGTTAAATCTGCCTGCATAGTGTTAAATACCATGCTCATTAGTAGCATAGAAACCTCAAATATAAGAGTAAAACATAAAACAAATATGATGAGCCAGACATGAAAATAGAAAAGAGAAAGTGAAGATCTTCACTGAGACAATATAAATGCATGTACCTCAACTTGGGGAAGGAAAGGAAGCAACCTTTTTGTCATGTCTTGAAGTAACTGGTGAAATGTGGGGCATAAGAAAGTTAATAATATAAGTAGAATAGCCAAAAACCAAAAATGCATTATAAGATAGTATGATTCACCTGAAGATGCATGTCATGAGCATCCTGTTTGTGTGATGTAATGTGTGGCAATAAATGATTAACAACTGGCTGAAACTCTGCTTCAAGACCAGTCACCGAAACCCCAATGAGCTGCAAGAAAGAGACAGCGGAAAAAACCTTACTAGTACAGCCCAGGAAAATGAATTACTAGAGTTAGTGTTAACTTTCATCCTGGTTAAGAGTGGAGTTAAAAGAAAAGAAGTAAGAGAGGAAGTGAAAGACTGAAACTTAATAAGCCATAACCAGCCAATGACTGGCAAGTGACTGAAAACTTCATATTGGATAGATAAGAATATACTCATGACATCTGGCAAAACAATCGAGACATTATAAGGCACACTGATTGTCATTTACCTGAATGAAGAAAATGGCGATTGGGTTTCCCCTTAAACAAGATATTCGTACATAGCGACATGGAATGTAGTTCATTGGATATATCATATCACGACGAGGTGCTTCACAGCGCGGGCGAACTTTTACAAATGTCTCTGGCTGGTTATTTAGAAAAGACAGAATATAAATAAAATATACTCTGGTATACAATTAATTTTAAGATGCATGAAATTGACAGAAAGTGTTAAGAGTCATTGGTTCCAATAGTTCAATAAGGGCCAAAAAGACTTTCTCACCTAAAAAAAAAAAAAAAAACATCTATTTATTTTATAAATTCATTTCCTTTGGTACATAATCAAATTTATGCCAAATAAGTATCAGAAATTGGCAGCAAGACAATTGACAAGCAGTTGAAACATTCAGCTCTAGAGCTTTCAAGAAACTAGAACACAAACAATATGAATGATATGATCAGCCTAACAACATCATAGAGAAAAACAATCAACATATGCAAATTTTTCATACGAGCACCAATGGTGCTTTCAAATTTTCAAAAACCTTAAAATTTCACCTTTCTTCCATGTTATGTAAAAAAAATATAGAAAACAGAACTATTTATAGCATCTCAAAGTCTGAGTCTCCCATCCTGCCTTGAACCAAAAAGATGACAACACTATTCTGTTCACCATATTCTATTACAACTAAACCCTTTTCCAAAGTAGCTTCATAAGCGAAATTGAGAGTAGTAAACTTGGATTACTGGCCTCCAAAATTGACAATAAATGAAAACACCACTGCTCCATTATAGTAAATCTACTGTACAGCCAAGAATGGAAAAAGCTATATTCCGTAGCTTATTTATGTAATTAACAGGTTTGAATCAACATAAATCCTCCATGAGCGTTCTTCCAAGTTACTACTGAGTGGGCAAAAGAGAAAACAGAAAAAGAAGAAGACTGAACCTTATAGCGCAAACCAACAGCAATTTCCCATTCGAGCACAGACTTGTTGTAAATCCTAAAATGCGAAAGCAAGCAAGGTTCCTACAAAAAACAGAACCAAATCAAATAGCAGAAGAAGGAACGGAGGGTGGTGGGAAGAAAGTGAAAGAAATATACATACGTCGAGCTCGAGAAGGATCCACTCCTTGGTGTTGGTGGCGGAGGACCAGTGAGAGCGGAGGTCAGTGTCAAGTACATGAGAGGCTTTCTGAGAAGGAGATTCTCTAGAAACTCCCTTCACTTTGTAGCTCAGTGGCTTCACTCTTCCCTCCAATTCTACTTCCATCTCTAGAAACCCGCAAATTTGCAAGGAAATGACTTACACAAGCAGAAGAGAAAGAGGGATTTTAGAGGAACACAGTTCCATGTCGGTCCAACACAATCTTATTTCAATTGGCTTTAGCCTCCGGTATTTTGATTGACGCATCACCTCGGGGTTTATCCCTCCCCCTTTCGAATTTCCTTCTTTTTTTTTTTCACCAAGTGTCCTAAAATATTTTAATTATAGAAGTCATTTTTAAGTCGTCTATATTTAAACTAATCCTTGTTCGAGTTAGATAAATCTCTTACAAGAGATAAAATTCTGACTTCTTACGGTTCAAACCCACGACTTTACCCTTCCAATTTCTTAATTGTTTGCTGATAAAAATTGAAAACGTTAAAGAGTTAACAAATAGCAAGGTTAAGTGATCAAATAGCTAGCTGTAATTATTTTGAAAAAAGTTGTACCTAACCTTAATTTTTATTAACGAAATCTACTCTTTATTTATATTAAAAAATTTAATACACTACCAGATCAAGTTTAATCCAGATTCTTAATTTCTTAATTGTTTGTCTAATTATCTAGTTTCAATAGTTCGGTCAAATTACTTTTACATTTAATTGAAGTGATAATTGAATGTTTACTTTTAGTTGTATCTGAGGGGAATGTTAGAGTATCTCATATTGATTAAAAATAAAAATATTAAAGAGTGAATAAATGTTAAATATTAACTAATCAAATGACTAGTTCTAATCATTTTAATAATAATTAAACTAAAACTCAATTTTATTAATAAACTTTACATTTTACCTGTATTAAAAATTATAATACTAATCGTACCAATTTGAACTTAGAATTGGACTCGGGTCGCAAAATACAAAATTTGTAAATATAGGTTTGTAAAGATTTTTATTATTGATAAATTAGCACTGACAATTTATATTTAACAACTAAAAACTAAACTCACGTAACAGGAACACAAGTACTGAAGTTTAATTAAAAGAAAAAGTAAATAAATATATCATAAAACTTAATCCAACGTAACCATTAATTTTGTTTGTTATAACATTAGACTAAAATTTTATATTACCATTTTCGTTTAGTTGCAGCAGTTTTAAACACAGAAGCCTGAGTTCTTGATAAAACATTTTTCTTTGAAATTAAAAGGTAATATCGGTCTGGCCATTAGGAAGAAAGTCAGCAAGAAGAACTTGAAATGTTTTTTGTTCTTATATAGTGTTATTTTGAATTAACTTTGAATCTTTTGATCGTTCATTCCATCATTAATTCCTGGACTGCAACAGTTTCTGTACAAACATAAGGCACTATTTCCATCAGGCAGACAACTTTTTCTACCCTGTATGCCATTGCCTCTCCCCGAAACACTCTCTCGGTTGTGTTGGTTGTCATTACTCAGTAAAATTTGTTGAAACATAATCAAACTCCAACAAGAGATGCTATCATTGAACTAACTTGGTTAACCATGCCTAGATTTATGGCGATTTGGTTTCAACCCAATGTCTTTAACTAGCCTAAAGCAAGACATCTTCACTCTGATTTCGTTTGCACCACCATTGCCAATGAGTAATTTGGAAAGCATATTGTTTACTTTAGAGCCAAGTGACATACCCGTTGAAGTAATGTTTCAGGTTCATGTCCAACGTTAGCAAGCAGGCAAGGTTGGTTATATAAAGAGAGCAATCATCTCATACAAAGGCAAAAACCCTCTAAAGCAGCATTCATAAGCTAGTGCGGTTGTAAGTAAGAAGCAATGGAAACACCAACACATAGGAAAACGGCTGAAGGAACCAATCCATGACTTGACTTCGGTCGAATGCTACTTCCAGTTTCCTGTATGCTCGACAAAGCCAAGGATAGGCCCCAGGGTCATAATATGAGTATCAAATTCTTCCTATTCCACTCGAATATACATGGATGTATAAGGGCAAAACATATGACTTTGACTGGCAACATGTAACAACTACTAACATCTAGGACTTGTACAGATTATAAAAATGCAGGAACCTTAAAGAGGAAGCAAATTCCAGAAAGAGTATTTCTACCCTCCTGTGCAAGCAACAACTGTGACATGATCTTATAAGACATTTGGATAAGCACTAGCATTTGACATCTGCTTTATAGACTCCAGGCGCATCATGCAACAACATAACTTGTTAAACTCATTTTAGACAAAATTACCAACCAATTCATCAACAACAAGAATTTCATTTCAAAAGATATACCAGAGTATGCATCACTCAGCTAACAGCTCCAGCACCTACAAGCTCAATAAACTCACAGCACCACAAAAACGAAAGCAGATTAAAAATAAACATTTATCTTGCAAAATCCAGTACGAACAATTCATAATCCAGTAGCGTTAATAGAACAGACGTTTTGAGTCAAAATCCAAAATCATAACATGTAAAAAACCAAAAACTAATTTAAATAACAAAAAGGCATTGGGCGACTATTAACTTTTAAAACCTCCTCCCGGCACCACCCCTACCGAAACCGAACTGGGTCACCGGAGCAGCAACAGGGTCCACTTGAACGACACCAGGAACATCGGTCATACCCAGAGCAGCAAGCATGTCAATAGTCTCCTTGTCGACCTCAATCTGGTCGGTCTTGATGGCAGATACATCAGGGACAAAATCCATACGGCGCTCGCGCTCTTCTTCCTGGAGCTTGAGAGAGATCCCGCGAACTGGGCCCTTCTGGATGCGTTTCATGAGGTGGGTAGAGAAACCCGCGATCTTGTTGCGGAGGCGTTTGGAAGGTATGATGGCAACCTCCTCTATCACCTTCTTGTTGGTGTGGAAGTCGAGTGTCATGCGCGAGTAGTAGCGCTCTATCACTTGACGTGATGATTTCTTCACTGTCTTGGTACGAACGCGACCCATGTTTTTCACCTAGCAGATGATGCCGCGAGGAGAGCAGTCAAGTTAGAGAACGGCAGCGAGAATTAGAGAGAGAGCTGGGTATCTACGAAACTAGGGTTTACTGCTTGAGTTTATTGGGGAAAAAAAACGTTATATGGGCTTTTTTCAAACACAATTAGGCCCAATTTACAATAATACACGGGTGATGAGATCAACGACGTCGTTCTGAGACCCAAGCCTCTTCCATCTTCTGCTCGAGCAAAAGGCAAAGCCCTATTTGGACATGGTCACGTGCTTCCGTCATTCTCTAGAAGATTTGAGCTTTGCATCTCAGTCGTATCTCCTCCTTGTTTGGTTTCTCTATTCGAATTTCAGGTTAGTTTACTGTTTACCCGAATTTGTTTTATGTTTCCTTTTCGTTTGGTTGGGGATGAGATTAATGTTGAAGTGGACTGGGTTTGTTTAGTGCAGTGTGACCTTTTTAATTTATTATCTGTGTTGGAAATTGGTAGGTTTCCATGGCAACACTTAGGAATCTGAAAATCAAGACAAGTACGTGCAAGCGCATTGTCAAGGAGTTGCGTTACTATGAGAAAGAGGTCGAGACAGAAGCTGCCAAAACTGCTGAAATGAAGGAGAATTCAGCTGATCCTTATGACCTTAAACAACAGGTATGATGTTATCTGTGGTTCTGCTGTTGATTGTTTTGAATTTCTTCAATTGCCTAATGTTTACTGGTCTCCTTTTTCTAAAAGTTAGGTTCCTTGTTTGATTTTGGCAGGAAAATGTGCTAGCTGAATCGAGGATGATGATTCCGGATGCTCGGAAGCGCCTTGAGGCTGCATTAACTGACTTAAAAGGAGCTCTGGTATGAACTTAAACAATCATTACATTCTAATTATGCAGTACTTTCCAACTGAACAGCTTGAATTGGTATTTGTTGGCTTTAGGACTTTTTGAGAAAATAGAATGAATCCTGTAATTTTCTCAGGAACATTAACAAGTGATTGAGCTAGGTATTATGAATCTCACCATACAATGCATTGCATTTAAAGTTGGGACTATTAGGCTGTGATTTCATACTGATCTGGAGCCTTACTCTCTTCCAAAACATGACAAAAGAAGATAAAAAGAAAAGGAAAATGAAAATGAAACTGAAACTGAAACTGAACAGCTTTTTGTGTGCAGGATTTATTTTATTTTTTTTGCTCCTTTATTTGTTTATGGTTTCACAAATTTTTCAGGCTGAGTTGGAAGAGTCTGACCAGAAAGAAGGCCCAGAGATTGAAGATGCTCAAACCATTATCGCAGAGGTTGAGCAGTTATTCCAAACACCGGATGCCTAGATGTCTGCTGAAGATCTCATTGTAAGGGTTGGATATTGTATTCTGAGTTGTGTGGTGTGTTTTCTCAGCCTCAGAATAGATTGTTGGTAATCGATATTTTTTAGTGGTTAAAGTGAAATGTGGCTTAGAACACCCTTCTTGAGCAAACTGAATATTCGCAGAAATATACTGCTTGCAAAATGTAATGGTATGCATACACAGTTCTCATTTCAAGTTGGTAAATGGATTTGCTACTGAGGGGGGTTATTTCTCAAAGATTATGTTAGAATTATGATTATGTAGGATCATTTTGAAGAACTATTGCCATGCAGTAGGCTAATGATTGTTTATATCGCTAAAAATTTGTCATCTTCACGTCCTTAACTTGCAAAACAGAAATATGATCAAAATCACATACTTAGATGTCATCTTCACGTCCTTAACTTGCAAAACAGAAATATGATCAAAATCACATACTTAGATGTTAGATGTGTTCTATCTATCAGGCATAAGAAATCACGAGCCACCCATTAATAGTAATGGAACTCTGTGCAAAGTTTTCTTCCGTAATATGGGTTACCACCCCTTGATTACTTATATTACCCCAATCGTCTGACTACATTTTTCAACTAAAATGGAATATTACTATCGAAATACTGTATTCATAACATTCAAGTGTTCTAAACTTAATCAGAGAAACATAAAGTAGGATTTAGTAAGGAATTATTCTATATCTTTTTGATAAGTTTTTTTTTTGGTAAATAACTTTTTGATAAGTGTTAGACCCTTGTATATTGATTTATTAAATAAAATTTGAATAAAAAACCGCTTTTATCTTTATAAGGTAACTTTTTTATTTTTATAAGAGTTATAAATGCGCTATGGCTTAAAATATGTTATATAATTTTATCTGTTCTGTATTTTATTAGCCCCACTCAAAATTATAAATTATGTTTATGGTTGGGGTTTTTCTTATATTGCAAAAATAATATTATAAGTATTTAGAGATGAGAATGTTCTGTCTTTAAGTTTTATAATTTGTTGAAACAAATATTGGAAAGTTGAAGTGACTCTAAATTTGATACTTGAGGCATGTTGGCATCACTCAAAGAGCTAATGGACTCATTTGGGCTTAAGGCTTGTGAGCAGCGAGCCTATACGTTTCGTTTTGGAACTGAAGTATACTTGGAGCTCAATTTTCCACCAAACTAGGAAATTGAAGTACATTTGGACCTGTTGCACGTTTGCTTTTGAGGTTTTTTTATCAGGACAGGGAACTGAAGGACTTCCCCTGAACTGGAGACAAGAGACTACTGTTTTGAATATAGTCTTTATGTTATCTTAGGTATAGAGTTAGATATAGGGTGCTATTTTAAAATTTAAGATGTGTTTTTTTCTAATATATTACTTACGAGAGCGGTTAAATACAATCTTAAAAAAATATGAATGCTAATTGTATGAATGAAATTGGTAAATAAATATAGCAGTATATAATTGTCGGACAATAAGATCATGAATTATTGTTCTTGAAAAAGTGCAAATCATTACCATTTTGGTGTTTATATTAGTGTTTCTTTTTCATATTATTACTCTTTTTGCTAGTCTTGATGATGTTAAAATGTCATAATGACTGATGATGCTAAGTAATGGACACACAAATCTTTTACTTTTCCTCTTTTAGGATGGGAATGTGAACAAGAGATCTGCTCATATTGTTTCTTAAATAATAATTCAATGAAAGTAACTTCTGATCGATAATTGAAAAGCATGTGAAACTAGCATAGATCAAATAAGAAAGGTGATTATGTAATAAATATCGCTTTTGAATTGTAAAAATGTGTCGTGATAAAATGTGTTAGATTGCGCTTTCAAAACCGTATAAACAACTTTTAGATGATGATAAGAAAGGTGATTATGTAATAAATATCGCTTTTGAATTGTAAAAATGTGTCAAAGTGATAAAATGTGTTAGATTGCTCTTTCAAAACCGTATAAACAACTTTTAGATGATTAAGGATAATCAAGTGAAGGTGTAGTCCATAAAGTGCTTTAATATAACTTGTAACGGAGCAATTATATCAACAACAACAACAACAACGCCCTAGTATAAATTTCGCTGAACTACGGGATCTAGAGAGGTCTAGTGATACATAGTCTTACTCTAAGCTAGTAGGAAGACTGTTTCCAAATGACTCACATGAAGCAGAAAAAAAAAAGCAATAATGAAAAATACTAATTAAAATGATAATAAAAATAAATAAATAAATACAAATATATAAAATAAAATAAAATGGTTAAAAATGAATTTTTTAAAATAAATAAATACAAATGATGATGATGATGATGATGATGATATATAATAGAATAAAATAAAACAATAACTAGAAAGATAAATATATATTATATTAATAATCATAATAACATGGACAATCATAAACATAATAATAATAATAATAATAATAATATTATTATTATTATTATTATTAATAATAAAATGAAAATGAAAAATAATATTATTATTAGTGATAGTAGTAAAGATGGTGATGAGGATGAGGATGATAAGAATAGTAATATAACATGTCACTCATGTGCCACCCATGCCCGTAAGGTGTTGGAGGAAGAAAAAAAGAAACTGCATTTATTTCCTCAATATTAGTCTGGAGTTTTCCTTTGTTGGGTTTTCTCTTCTGCTTTATGCATGTACCTATGCGTTATGCATATCTCAACCCTAGAATGATCTAATCTCATCTCT
>JANZLC010000002.1:11090885-11106416 GCA_026413385.1 Erythroxylum gracilipes | reverse complement strand
CTGCTTTTCCTTCTGTCTACTTTTCTTCCGTCTGTTTTTCTATCGTCTGTTTTCCTATCGTCTGTTTTTCCTTCCCAGAACATCTCCACTTATAAAAATCATAACTTTTGACTCCGATATCCAATTTTTTCATACTATATACCGTTGGAAAGATAAAAGAGAGATCTACAACTTTCCAGAATATATTTATATCAATCCCAAATGTGCCCTTAAGGTCTTATGACGAACTTCTCATTCAAACACCAACATACTGCACCAAATTCTTAGTTTCAAGACAAAATTTGAGACTTTTAGAGACAGAATTGAAATTCAATGTCTTCATACAAAATGTATCCATATATCTCTAGTTTAATCCAAATCAAGAATCATCTCCTTTGGATGATTAGAGAAAACGTTGTAGCTAAAAGAATGAAGCATACTCAGTTAACATTTTTCCAGATCACTCTTTTTGCTCCATCCACTCTTCATTTTCAATACAATCACATTTAATACCAATTATACTCGGTAATTATTAATGAATGCATGTACTATTTTTTTTATTCAAAAACATTCCATTTTTTTATATGCATATATGCTAACATGATGCATGAATAAGAAAATGCATTGTCTTAATTTCCCTTTGAGCTCACATGCATCAAGACTTCAGGTCCTAACCCTTAATATGGGGATGAGATGTTACAACAGGCCCAGTTTGAAACACTTGCACATTTATGGTTGTCCAATATAGGCGAGGCCATATAAGCCTAATGAAAGAAATTGGATTCCATAAATTGTTAGTTGCTATTTTATTGGATACTCCAAAAGGTCTAGGGTTTACAAGTTTTATGATCCCACTGCAAAGTCAATTTTTGAGATAAAAAATGCTCAGTTCTTTGAGGATGTTGAGTTTGGGAGGAGAGATAAGGTGAGAGACATTGTCTTTGAAGAGGTATATGTTAATATTCCCCTAGTTGTTCTTGACAATGATATGGGTTTTATTCCTGATGTTGTCGAAATAATAAATCTAAAACAACAAGACAATGTTGAGGAACTCCTTGTTCAGATTACAGAAATTATTCTAAAAGAACAAACTCAGCAACCTCAAAAACTAATGTCATTAAGGAGATCCACTATAGAAAGGAGAAGTGCTATTCTAGATGATTACATAATATTTCTTCAAGAACATGAGGTTGACATTGGCATTGTGGAAGATGATCCAGTCAACTTCCATCATGCCATCCAAAGTTTTAACTCTCAAAAGTGGATTGATGCCATGAGTGGGGAGATAATGTTCGTGAAAGACAATGACGTCTGGGATCTTGTCTCATTGCCTAAAGGTGTGAAACCCATCGGTTACAAATGGATATTTAAAACCAAGAGGGATTCGAAGGGTAATGTAGAGAGATATAAGGCTCATCTAGCTGCAAAAGGCTTTACACAGAAAGAAGGCATTTATTATAAAGAGACTTTTTCTCTGGTTTCATCAAAAGACTCTTTTAAAACTATAATGACATTTGTGGAACATTTCAACCTTGAGTTGCATCAGATAGATATAAAGATTGCATTTCTCAACGATGCATTGACAAGACAATTTATATGGTGCAACCAGAAAATTTTGTGTCAGGAGACCCAAAGCAAATAGTTTGCAAATTGAAGAAATCCATTTATGGACTTAAGCAAGCTTCTCGTCAATGGTATTACAAATTTCATTAAGTTGCTCTTTCGTTTGGTTTTGAAATGAATGCAATTGATGATTATATATACCATAAGTTCAGTGGAAGCAAGTATATTTTTTTGGTTTTATACCAAGAGCTTTCTGACAAAGAAATTTGAAATGAAAGATTTAGGTGATACCTCTTTTATATTAGGGATACAAATACACCGAGATCGCTTTTAGGGTATACTTGGGTTATTACAAAAAAGCTATATAGAGAAAATTCTTAAGAGATTTGGCATGTAAAATTGAAAACCAGGTGACACCTCTGTTGCTAAGCGAGACAAGTTTAGTCTCAGCCAATGCCCCAAAAATGAGTTTGAAACTAAAGACATACAGAAGATTCCTTATGCTTCAGCAGTAAGTAGTCTAATGTATACTCACATATGTACACGTCCAGATATTGCGTATATTGTTAGAATGCTAGACAGATACTTAAACAATCCTGGAATGGATCATTAGAGAACAATCAAAAGAGTTATGCAATCCTTGCAAAGAACAAAAGATTACATGCTCACATACAAGAAGTTGAATCAGCTAGAGATCATTGGGTATTCTGATTCTGAGTTTGTTGGATGCCAAGATAGTCGAACATCCATATCGAGCTATATTTACCTACTAGCTGGAGGAGCTATTTCCTAGAAAAGTGTTAAGCTGACACTCATAGCTTCTTCCACTATGGCAGTAGAGTTTATAGCAAGTTATGAGGTATCCAATCATGGATTATGGCTGCGGAATTTTGTCACTAGGCTACGTATTGTAGATTGTATTGAAAGACCACTAAAGTTATTTTATGGCAATAAGTCAACAGTGCTATATTCCAACAACAGCAGAAGCTCAACAAAGTCAAAACATATAGACATGATATGTCATTTTAGTGAGAGTTTGTTATTTCGAATAATTTTTAGTTATAGACACTTTTTTGATTTATTTGAACTTTAACATTTGTTTGGTTGATCTCAATAAAGAATAAAGAATTTGAAATAGTTGGAAGTAGGCATGTCAAGATCACATTACATGTAATTTCCATTCTACACATCCATGCTTGATCTATGTTGTTCAATTATATTGGCATAAGAGAGTTTAGTTATGAGACGAGTATAATGAAAATCGCTTTAATCCTATGTTATTATAATTGATGAACGAGATTGATTAAAAATGTATTTGGTAGTGATAGCAAATTTTGAGCTTATAAGGTTATGTGATGATATATAATTAAAGGAGTTATATATATGACCCAAGTGGAGATTGTTGGATTTAATCCAACATGTGGGCACGTATATATATAAATTAATTGTACATTATGAGCTATCATAAGGTTAAGCCTGGTTAAAGTGATCTATTAAGGTTAAAGGCTTCGGGCTAGATGACATCTAATAAAGTATGGGCTTTAATGTGTAGAGACTCGATAGTCTGATTTTTATTTTATGATGGGCCAAAATAGAAATAAGATAAATTATATAAAGAATTAGGGTATGGTCTCCAAGTTAGATGTACGATTATTTTTCTAATATCCCATCAGTCAAAAAAGTGACAGTTCTTGAGAGAAAAACAAATGTATATGTTGACTTGGAAGACGAATAACTACAAGATTCAAGAATCACGTTATTCTTGTGGATTCAGGTATGCTTCTGCGATAGATCTAAGTATTCTTGATGATTTGATATGATTGTTCATATGATTGGTGATGGTTTTCACTAAAAGGAATTAAATTCTATCAAAGACTACGTATCAAATTGACTTAAAGTTTGGCTCTAGCATGCATTTAAATTTAAATAAGTTGTAGTGAAACATTCCAACATAAAAGTTTAAACTACATTGGATTTTATATTTTTCACAGTCAAGCTCATATGTACAACCAACAATCTGATGGTGTTGTCTTTCAAAATAGTTTCTTGCATAAAAACAAGCTATTATGTCATGTTAAATGATCTTATTTATGGAGGCCATGTCAGAAATGGATGCACGAGGGAGAGTTACGAGAGTTTTGTCTAAAGTGAAAATAGAGATAGAGGGTCTCAAACGACTCACGTTGTCAATTGGAGTGTATAATGGATAATGTGAGATTTACTTTTAAAACTATAAATATAACTCTTTTTTCAAGTTAAAATGGATTAACAAATAAAGTCACCATCAAGTGAACACAAATAGAAACTAAGCTTACAAAGCATAAAGCATAAAACATAAAGAAGCTAGCAAAGAGTGAATATTCAGCTTTAATTTCTAAGCCAAGTACAAAAGGATGATACCTTTGAAATGGGGTTTAGTCAAGATTCCACATTGTTGTTAAACTAGAGCTTAGTGAATTTGCTATCTCATTTACTAGAACAAGTTCTCCAATCCATTAAATTAGCCTTTGGCTTATAATGTGAATGTTTGCGTGCTTATTTTCTAAGATTCTATAATTTCTGTTTAATCAAACGCTATAAAAGCAACTAAGTGTTATGTTGAGTACAATTTTATCCCCTTTTGATGGTGATATAGCTTTTTGTGCCCATGATACTAAGTTTATCCATTTTGTTTCATTATAATGTGAGTTACAAAAGACCCAGTTAAAAACGAATGATTATAAGCCTCTAGATCTAAATTGCATAGTACAAATATATGATTGACTATAGTGTCGAATGTGATTCTACCCTTAGTTCTTATTCTCTCCTTTATTGTTAGCCATAAAAGAAATAAAGCTCGGGGTAATTTGAAGTGAACCATAGAAGTTTGTGAAATACCTTGGTAAGTTGCATATTATAGTTATGAGATATCTGGAATTAATATGATTCTAGTTGTTTTCTCTTACCACTCTTTCTATTTTTATCTGCTCCAAAAGGCTAGCCATTAATGCGGTTGAACTAGGAAGCTTGAATAAGGGGCCTTTTAGGTACCAATAGTCAAACCAAAGTCAAGCACTCTTCCCATTTCCAATGATGTGCTTGATGTAGGGGCGTATGATATCCCTCAGCTTCAAGGTTTGCTTCAAGGATTAAGAAATATGGTCTTTAATCTTTACTTTCCAAAATTTTCTCTTTTTTAAGAATTCTACGTACATTATTTAGACATAGAGCGATTTTTATTTATGAATAACTTCCATAACTTCTTCATAAGGAGCATATTGTTCATGATTCTAAAAGATTTTAAGCCTAGTCCTTTTTTTTTGTACACCTAGATCAATTCGTTTAATCTTAGCCTTTGAGGAATTATTATCATTCCTTATCCATAAATTTTTTTAGTAATATCTTGATAACTTCTATCAGTTTAAAAGGAGATAAAGATGAGAAGGATGGTATATATTTATACTACATAACATTGAGATAGTTAGCTACAATTTAGCTGCATAACTAAGATATTTGTTATTCTAATTCCCTAGTTTTCTATGGATAGCATCTAGTAAAGGTTAACAATCTAAAGAGTGATCGTGGTAGATGTGATATGGATTTCTAGATATCTTAGTGGTGGTTGTTGAAGCTTTAAAATTTAAAATGTGTTTTGACAATAAAACTTATGATAGTTTTTTTTTCTATAATATATATTGTTGTGGTTAAACAAAATCTTTTAAAAAATATGAACGCGAATTATATGAATAAAATTGGTAAAATAAATATAGCAGTATGTAATTGTTGGATAATAAGAAATTAAAGTCATTGGAATTATTTTTTATAAAAGAGTACTATCATCACTATTTTGGTGTTTTTATATTATTATAGTTTTTTTAAGTCTTGAAAATATTAAAATGACATAATGATTAATGATGTTGATTATACCTTAATGGAGACACAAATCTTTTACCTTTTTTCTTCTATGATAAATAAGATCATAAAAGTACTCAGTAAAGATAATAAAGATAGATAATTCTTCCTTTGATCCATGCTAAGTTGATGAGGTAGAATTCATGAAAAATTTATAGAACTACTTATAATAGAAATAAAATAAGAATTATTCAAAAGAAAAAACACTATAACTAAACTAAACTAATAATCTACAATAAAAGAAAAAATGTTAGAACGTTGAGTTTTCTTCCAATAAAAGCTTCTTTAAAAGTCTTTTGGCTAGACTTCCTACTCAAGCCTTTCATCTTGGATTAATAATTAGAGCCTTGCTTCTATTCTTCTTTAGAATCTAAGAATTTCACATTCTATTGGAATTGGGTTGTCCCATTCCCCTTCTTCCACTGGCAAGATACAAGGACCCTTTTTACTTAACTTGCTTACTGATAATTTCTCAAACTTTTTCTTATTAGAAAGGGGATCCTTTAAACATACAGTATTATGCATTATATGTAAAAGAAAAAGCAAATCTATCTTCATTTCCATCTATTCAAGTTTCCATCTATTCAAACTTGTTTAGTTATGGAATTAGTATTATTATGAGTCAAGATGTTTGTTGCTCTAGTATATGACTGACGTTTATTATGAGAGAGATCAACACCTATTTGTTTCGATTGAAATCATCTTCATAGTTAAGATCGTGATGGGCAGCAGTTAAAGATAAGATTAATATTGATTTGCTTTTGTTTGTCACTTTCTTACACACTTTTGTATGCTTATCTGGCCTTTGCACATCCTCCTCTTCAGCATCTTTACTATTAAGTTTTTGTCACTCTTAAGGGATATGATTAGCATTCGATCTCTTGTGTTCATCTACGTACAACTATGAAGTTCACCTTTACCTTTTTCACCATTCATCTCAACTATTTAGTTAACTTGATTCTTTAAATTATAAAAATTATACAATTAGATTGCACTATCTATTCAAGTAAGTCCATCTACAATTTATCTAATCTTTATAATCTTTCAATGAGGGAAGACATAAACTGCAAGATCATCTCTTCCATCTCATTATCATGTGACTGTGGCTACTATTGAAATTAGGTTGTTGTTAAAATCCAAATGGCACCTCTATCTGCTTACTTAAACTCCTTGCTTATCTTAAGATATATTTTGATGGTTACTATATCATGGATGATGTCAATCAAAGTAAGGATCTTTCTTATTATTTTCCCTATAAACAACCATTTAATCAACATCTTCATAGTAATAAAGGGCTTGTTATGTTCATGTATATATGGAAAGATGCCCTTACATGCCATAATGATAACATGTCCTCCGATAACCATTGCCATGATTCGTAAACATCTTCAGTTGGTTTAAAATATCAACAATTTATACCATCAAGTCTGAAATTGCATGATTTTACTATTAATCTTCAAGATGTCACATAGACAAGTACAAAATTATACGCAAATATAGGAAATTAAAATAAAATAAAATAAAAACTAGGATTAATAAAATGGAAATTTGAATAGCTCCCTTGCATGGTGCCAAAAACTTGGTTTACTAAATTTGTAAGCATACATAAGCAATTATAGGAAGTTTATGAAACTGGAGTAATATAGAGTATCAATTTCACATTAACTATATTACTATGTCTATTAATCCTAGATAAACAATAACACTAAAATAAATAAGATTTAAAAAATAATTAAATTTCTAAACTAACAAAGACGAGATAAAAGTAATCAGAAAACTAAAGGTAGGATTTTGGGGTTTACACCTGTAGAATTTCAATTATCATGGTTGAAATAACAATTAAACTAATGTATTTATGCCCTCTTGAGCACACATATATATTCAATAAGGTAACTACCACCTCCTAATCAATAATTAAACCTAATCAAATTCATTAAGTATATTTAATCTATTTGGTTACCATAATAGTTTAAGATACTTTCATTCTTTAGCGCTAAAGTATTATTTTCTTCTAGTGCACACTTCTCAATCTTTTATACAATCTTTAATATTGAAGCTATGATGATTAGGTTCAAATCTAAAATTAAGAACAAAGAGAATAAATTTAAGTAAATAATAATCAAATCATGGATAAAGTTTTAATTGCTAAACATAAACAAAACTAAACTAAAGCAAAACAGTCAAAATGTAAAGGAAAAAAAGAGAGAGAAAGAACTAGAAGAGTTGTCACATGTTCCTCCAAATCTTGATGTAAATCCATCCTTGATTTGGAGAAAAACTAAAACTAAAATCCTAGTGACAAAGGAGGTTGTCACATGCCTCTTAAAATCTTCTACAAAGAACCCTAATAAGAGCATTTATAAGCTAAGTTTATATAAAAGAGTTATAAGGTGATTAAACTTATAATTCCACATGTGTTTGGAGTGATTGTTACGGAATTGTGCCTATTACACTTTTAAACCACCCTGGTCTTGCTTTAAAACTTTTAAAGTATAAGTTATCACTAGATTGACACTAGTTTCAATTCATATTGGATGCCAATTTTGTTTTAGGTCTTTTACAAAATTATCACCCTTTAAGTGAGCTTTCAAATGCCATTGGAATCACCTCAATTAGGCAATTATGGTGAAACTTATTCTCAAATGTATGCTTCTCCTCAAAATCATCACTTAGAAGAATGAACCAAACATAGAAAAGCTGCATATAATTTTATATAAAACATATGATAAAAATACTAAATTACAATTAACATAGCCCTTACAAACATGTAAAAATGGACCTATCAAGTGCTTTATGGGGTGTTTTAAGTCATTTCTTGTGTTTTAAAATGATAAATCAGTGTTACTACACTTCCTTTTATTGAGCTCCTTAAATTCTTGTTTTATTACAATCAACTTTTTTACAAATTTATAAGGCTTAAAGCCTATCATTGTTATATCCAATCCTCTTTAACTATCTCATACCTAAAATTTCCCATTAGACAATTATTTAATCTAAATAGAAATTTTATAAAACCAATGTTGGTAAAAAGGTGAATAATAAGCTCTACTATTGTTGAAAATGATTAGCCATATAGTGCTAACTAGTGCTTTATCCAATTTTCTCCTAAGGAACCAATCATCAATTGTTTATTTCATTATATGTATTGTTCCTCATCAAAATGCAAGTCAAGTAGCCCTAATTGTATTAAGTAGTTTATTAGGTTTTTATTAAGATGTATCTTGAATTTGTTGTGCCCTTCAACTTTATTTTATGAAACCGTGCTATTGAAATCCATAACTATTAAACATGTATTTGATGCTTTTTCTTAAGGCAATAAGGCTCTTTGATAGCTGTCTCCTTTTATTCAAATAATCGAAGGCATAAATGAAAGTGATTCTCATTTGAATATTAGAGGGATTTAAGGTTAGTTGAAGTTGTTATGTGTAATTGCTGTGCTTAACCGAAATGGAATTATGTTATAAGCTACCATTATCCTTTCATTAAGGTGAGCTTGGAGGTTTCTTATGAGGCCACAATCCTTGTGCGGGAACCTAAATTCTTCCTTGATCTTAGGGACTTTTTATTCTAGTCTAAGGTTATCTTTCTTCATTAAATCTCATTATGTTAATGGAATATGAGAGTTCTCTCTTCATTTCAAACTTAATCCATAATCTCGCATACCCTATCCTTATAGGATTTAATAGATGGAGGACTTGTTTGCTTCTTTTAAAATTCTCCCGTTTTGGAAAAATAAAACTCCAAAACTGCTTCTTTTACATTGTCCTTAATAAGGGACTGTGCTTTCTGAAGTACCGATTTAGATCAAAAACCACCTCTTCTATGTCCTGAGGGGTGAATGGCCTGTATAAAGTTTCTTTATCCTCTTCATCAAATTGGTGGCTAATGAAAGACGATAATAATTGAACTGAGGATTGGCTAGAAGTAGTTGAGCCAATTGAAACCCTTGAGGTAGCTTAATTCTTCCTCTTTTAATTCATCCTGAGTAGTAACAACTTCTTTATTAGATTTCTTTACAGAGTAGATCTGATGACCATTATTACTAGCATTGACAGAATTATGAAAGAATTGTCTTTCTTTCTCCTTCCTTGGCCCGCCAAATTAAAACCCCTTTACCGTCTAAAGCAGAAAGGTAAACACGTTCATCACACGAGTACTCAAAGTTGCTATAGATTGAGCAGACAATTGGGAGAGAGGAGGATAAACAAAGAGTCCTGTACATTATCGTATCCATTATGTATGTTACAAAGATTAGGAAACAAAAAAAAGAAGGTAAAACGAGTTTTGTTCATGACAATTAAATATCTTTAAGAGGTATTCTCTGCTTCATATAGAATGGCGAGATCCTCTGCGAAGCATCCTACGGAAAGGCCTGCATGCTACAATGCTAAGATCAACTGCTGCAGCAAGTGCCATGAAGATAGCAGCATCCTCTATGCATGTCACATGTCTCATAGCCAACTGAACCAAGGGTTTGCTGTGCTTCCCTTCACCATATACTCTGCAACTCATAACAAAGCCACCAACAACCACACCTAGTCCAGAAAAATCTCCACTACTTTGAGGACTTGGTATTGGCGTTGCAGCTGTTCGCAGCTGCTTGTCGGTGTCTATGAAAAACACCCCACCCTTTTCAGCACTCATAAAGATCTCTGACATAAGAACCTCACCCCCCTCCTGGCCTTCTGACAGGAGGTGAAATCTACAGCAAACAGAGTCTCTAATTCCACGCTCACGCCAGGCCTCAAGCTTTCCCCATGGCTGCCAGCTCTCCGGCCTGCAAACATCAGGTCGAACTATCAACCAAGCTCCTGGGTTGGACTTGGCAACCCAATCACAACCTGATGATGGTACAAATGGAGTTGTTATGAAGGCTGCTGCCACAGCTGACCCAGAGAGATCATGTATCTTCACCTTCCATCCTTTCCGTTCTCTTCTCTCACTCTCCAGATCGACACCTTCAAGAGAAGCTGGCCAATAGGTACTTAACGGATCCACCAGGGATACCCTGTCACTCCAAAACCATATAAAAAAATTCATCAACAATGAACTGATTATTGGAAGAATGACAAAACAAACCTATTAGGCTATATCACCAGTGTACTTGCTACTCTCTATGTGTTTGCGTGCAATGCTTCAGGGAGAGTACGCGAAACTCTTATACTATTTTTTGGCTAACCTGTATGCAAGTGAATTGGACAAAGTTGTTTGCTTGAAAACAGCACTTTTAATAGCTGTACTGAAAGCCAGAATCTTAGGAAATCCTAGAAAGTCTTAAAAAAATCTCAAAGCTAGACAATTTTTTATGTATAACTCATGTCAAAGAGGCCACAAAATGCATGTCACCTGTCCCGACTAAACTTGCAACTGAATATGGGCTGCTTGATGGAGCCTTGAAGCTGAACTATTTGAGGACTCGATGTTGTCACATCTTCAAACTGGAAAACATATCTGGGATCAGGATCGAGTTTCACTCTCAAATGAAGTTCAGCTCCTGGTCTACCACTCGCCTGCTTGATTTTGCCGATACCTATCCACCCATTGAAAAGAATTACGGGCCTCCCTTCACCCCATTCAGGACTTACCTCCAACTTGAATGTCCCAATTTGATGCCTTTTGATGCCAACACCACAATGGTAGCCCTTTCTCCCTGTGAAGACAACAATCTCAAGATATGCATGATGAGTATAGAAACAGCCAGGCGCTAACAATGCTTTTAGATCAGACTCCTGAAGATAAAATATTGACGCAATGTTATGAATATCAGGTGTTGCTTCAGGAGAGGACACCAATGGAACTGAAGTTGTTTGCACAGGAAAGCCTCGAAGTCTTATTTCGCACAAGCATGGAGACGAAAATGTATGAATTCCAGATTTTGCAGAATTTGGAGCTGCGCCAGGAAACCTCAGCCCGAGGGAGCCTATTGACAGCCTGATGAAAGCTTGAGGATCCATTCTTGTCAAAAATGTTTCCCCATTGGATCAAAATGTCTATGCTTAGCAAGCTCAAGAATTCTGCCGCACAGTTGGCAAGTAACAATCAATTTGATATTCAGCACAAGAAAAATTGTACCCTGATTCATGAATTTATATGTAAGATCCAACCAGTTCACTAAGAACATTTTACAACCATTGGTATGGCAAGCAAGCAGTTATATCCAGCGAATATTGGGTCCCTCAACTTCCATAATTACTAAAAAACAAATTACATCAAGGACTGCAGCTACTTTGCTAATTGTGCAGAAAGAGAAGGCTGCTGAACCATATGCTCAATGAGGTTTGAGTTTATCCAGTATAATCCACCACAAAAGTCGAAAGGCACAAATTGGAAATTACAAATATTGCTTTAACATCAGAAAGGAGATCAACAAATATGACATGCCGAATTTAAACCAACCTAAATAACCTGAAATTCAAAGCACATTTAGATCATTTATAGATGACTAAAATTTGTTAGCGGCTTACATTTGCTTCTATTTCAAATAGAGATTGTGGGAATATCTGTATGAAAAGACATACAAGTCAGCTTCTAAAAGGAGAACTTATGCAATTCGTGGAAATAAATAAGAAAAAATGTCAAGAAAAGATATCCCTTGCAATTATCAATCTTTCGACTCTCATGAAAGACATATTTAAGTAAATGTGTAACCTAGCAAAACATATGCCACACAAAGGCATAAAGCTTGAAACCCAAACCATCAGTTTGGTTGCCTCCATGAACATCATCATGACATCAATAATTGATGTCATTTACAAAGTAAACTGAAAAGGCCTATACCAGACCTCAAACTAGCTTGTTTCCCATCCACCTCCATAAGTGTCTAAAACAAATGCAAACAGCATCTTAGAGACTAAGATCATTTGCTTTTTCCCAAATTACAGTACCACGCACTTAAACAGAGTACATTAGAGGATAACTTCAACGCACTGCTTAATATATGATGATTCCCATGCAATGTGTCTAATATAATGTTTATTTGGGCCTAGGACAATCACAAAGTTAGTTATCTTCCAAACTTGAACCAAGAATACTATACAACAGCAGTAAAGATTTGATCAATTTTTGCATCCTGGTTACTCACTATATTGCTTTTCTGGTTTCACATACTGACCATACGAATGAAATTGGCTTCCTATCATCTATCAATTTTATTTCCACGCCAAAGAATGTAGTAAAAAGTATAATTAAAACTAGCAATACAGAAAATAAGCAAAAATAATTCTGGTAAATCAATTCAATATCAGGTTGCAGGATTCCTTTATTCCCCGGATGAAATTTTCACAACTCAACTAATCATAATTCCCAAACTAAGATTCCTATGATGCATTTATCATCCCACCTAAAATTAACTAAATTTTCAGCCTTGCTATTTCTGATTCCAAAAATATCCTAAAGAAAAATGGTGTCAACGCAATTGCCGAAAGTTCAACTCAATCCTTCTCATTGCTCACCAACCAAACAAAAGAACAACTAGCTGTACGTTGTAATCAAAACAGGGAACACACCTCAAACTTAAGAAAAAAGAGTTGAAAGAGGGCAATCCAACAACCTATATGAAACAATGCCATAACGATTCCTCAATCATCAAACAACGAAAGAGCCAAGTCAAGTTCACCCAAATAACACGCACATACAAGCTCACACAACAGCCCAAAAAAGAAAAAGAAAAGAAAGAAAAAAACCCCACCTGAACATCTTACTTGAAACTGCTCCAATTCAGCAAGAAACCTGGGGAAAGAAAACACACAATTAGCTAGGGGGCAGCAAAACACCATTTGAGAACAACCCAAAAGAAACTAGATTGTTGTTTCAACAAAAAGGCAGCACCTCTCTCTATAACATAACAAGCTCTTTTCTTTTCGTTTTTCTGAGAGAATAAAACCCCACAAGAATGCGACTTTGCTATAACTGGAGCAACTAAGACGAGAATGGAACAAACAACAAGGCAATCTGGGATTTCACGTAGACTTTGCAGGGATCACGAGGAAACAAACCAATCTCTCTCTTTCCTATATTTATGCGACTACATAAATAAAGAAAAACAGAGAAGAGAGAAATGGCGAATAGTACTAAAGATATGAACTTTTTAATGTTTGTTTTGTTTCTACTGTGATTGGGTGCTGTTGTTTGGTTGCATTATTAATTTAGTGCAACGAAATGGGCGGAGAAAGTGAAGGGAAGAGCAATGGAATGGATTCCTCCGTCTGTTTTGTAAATATATATTTGCAATTATAGAGCCAAAAAAAAAGGGAGATTTTATTTTACTCAAATGTAGAGAGAGAAAGTAGTGAATACAGCTGGAGGCAACAGCGGCTGGTGGTTGGTCCATAGTTAAGACTTAAGAGAGAATCGCTTTCTTACACACACATGTTTCACTTCACTTCCTCTTGTCTTAAACTAAAACTAAACTAAAGACAGACGTAATACTTTGGTCATTAACTTTTTTAATCAGGATTAAATATAATATCATTTTATACAAAACTATTCATTTTCATCATAATTTTATTAAACTAATTAAGTCTCATTAACAATTTTTTAATAAAATTTCTTTTCAATAATACCCATTTTCCAAAAGTTATGATTTTTTTAAAAAATTTAATTGTATTTGGATTGATTTGCTTACTTAGCATTGGATAAAAAATAATCCAAAAGTTAGCTTTTCATAATTTAAAAGTCAAAATGAGGGAACATCTTTTTCGGTCCATAAGACTCTCCGTTTTATTACGTAAAAGTAAAGTTGTGTATTATTAAATTTTTTATATTTTTTTATTACGAAATTTTGGACTTACTGTGAGATCTTTGTAAGTATTTGCAAAGGAATGACTTTATCGGATATTTTAAAGTTTAAAAAAAACATGGAAAATATTTATACACATATATTTTACATATAGCAATGGATATATATATATAAGGCCAGCACTTTGTATTGACTTTTCTCCCCAATAATTACTCCGACAATCCGTTGATTAGGATTGACTTCATCACCGAGATGGGAACATATTTTTTAATTAAAAGGTATATTTTTTTATCTTTATAATTTTTTAATTAAAGGTAAAGTTTAATTACAATATTTTGTAAAACAAATACAATCATTAAATCCGACATTTCATCAATCTAAACTTAGGTGACACTTTTTTCTATTATGTATTACAAATATTACTATTAAATTGTTCTTTTAACCCATTTTAAGACATAAAAATATCTCGTGTCTAAATTTTAAACGAGTTAAAAGAGTGAATTTAAATGCAAGATTGACCGATTAAAAAAAAGTGAAGAACCCTAACAAAAGTTAATAGTTTTGCCCAATTTTTTTTTAAAATTGAATTGGAAATTAAACCGATAAAATAAAGAAGTTTACAGGTTAAAAGTTCAACCAATATTAAATCATTATAAAATTGACTAAAAATTAAATAATAGTAATTTTTAATATAATTGAAAATTTGTTTTTACTCATAGAAGAATTTGAATTTAATTAAAAATACTATTAAATAAGAATTTATTTATTTATTTATTTTATAAAAACTTATTAGTTAATAAAAATTGACTGATTAATTAATAAATTGATCACTTTTAACAATAAGAGTTATTAAAATAAATCAAACCAGAAAGTTAAAAACTGAATGAAAAAGTTAGTAATTCAAAATTTTTACGGTTAAATCGACCGAATCAGTTAAAATTTTTAATCATTAATTTTGTCCATTTGAAAATCTATTAGGATGATGATATTTATGACGTGAATGTTTGAACATTTTGACGTCAAATTTAAATTACAATAAAAGAATAAAAAACCAAAAATAACTTTGTACTTGTTTTCTTGTTTTAGAAAAAGTCAAACTAGCAGCTACAAGAGGACAAAAGCTAAAAGTGGAAAAGCAAATTTGTTTCTACTTTTATTTTTGATTTTTTTCGCATTAAATAAAAGTAGTTTTTAATTTTTAGTTATTATTTTTGGTTTTGATTTTCTATTTTTAAAAAATTATGAAAACTATAAAAAATAGTTTTTGTTTCTTGTTTATGTTTTTTTCATAATATGATTTACTATCATTTAAATATATATTATTTAATTATTAATAAATATTATTAATATTTTAATTCAAG
>JANZLC010000002.1:11064217-11086561 GCA_026413385.1 Erythroxylum gracilipes | reverse complement strand
ATGTTGAAAGGGATGTGCAGTATGTTAATCATAAGTTTCATTTACTCTCCCAATTTGTTCTACTTATCAAAGCAGAAAAGGTGTTGGAAGCAAAGGACAGGGTGTTGATTGGAAGACAGCTGAGCATGAATATGATGATGTCCCGTTCACAATCACAATAATAATTTGAGATGTAAATGACTAAATAGAAGGTAAATGTTGTAAATTTGTTTTCGTTTATGAGGACCATCTTATACTGTACTTGTACACTCATTCGTGTCTCTCTAAGAGAGAAAGTGACGGGGAAAAGATGGGAAAAGAAGCGCGATGAACGCGGTCAAGGTCAAAGAGAACTGCGTTGAAGTAACTCAGTGGAATTGAACATTCAACAAGAGAACGCAGCTAATTAACATCAACTTTATATATAATCATTGAATAGTAACTTAGACGGTAGTACAACAGAAAGAGGTTGACCCACCAGAAACAGACTCGAAGTTTTGCAAATTATTTACGATAAAGATAATGCATGGGCATTGGGATGTACCTTAGGATTCCAGCCGTCACCGCAGAGGAAGCTCGATTTGAGCGGGAGATTTGTCGGCAGCGGTTGAAGGAAATGGGAAAGAGGGCAGCTAGGTATATATATAACCAAACGTTGAAGGAAAAGGGAAAGGGAATGTTTGCTGTTGACGACGGGTGGGGCGGCGACATTGAGAATTTTTTTTTTCAGGTGGTGGTCTCCATGTGGACGAGTGCAGAGAGTAGGAGTTGAATACGGGAAGCGCGCGAGAATGAAAACGAAACTGATGAGTTTTAATTTTTTTCCCCAACACTTCCACGACGTTTACTTCATAACAACATCGACATAATTATTTTCCCACGTTTTAATAATTAAACGTCTCATCTAATTCTCCAATTCCGCGTCGTCTGATAATAACGTATATAAATATTCTCACTTTTCCTGACGTTTTTTAAACATCGAGAAAGGTCATACTTTTCTGCGACGTCTTCGACTCAAACGTCGCAGAATGTATACTTTTTTTGTAGTGTGGCTTTAATGAGTTATTTTAACTTTTAAAAAAAGATTGTCATAAAAATGATAATTTGATCGACACTTTCATATTCATAATAAATAAATAAAAATGTGAAATTTATTATTAAGAAAAATTAACTTAAATTCATAAAATCTTGAATTTCAGTCCCTTTAAACTTTACTGAACGTATAAATTTGTTCTAATAGTCCAGTGAGTAAGTTTTGTTATTAGCACCCAAAACAGAAGGCCACACATATATCTCATACTAAATATGGAATCCACTTTTTTCACATGTAGTTATCTTATATAACAACGAACACTATTAACACTCTATTTAAGAAACTCAGAAAGTACACCTATTAACTTCAATTAGAGTTACACACGTACATCGTTTCTTAAAATCAGCTAATTGAGCACGACATAAATATATATTATGTGCTAGTCACTTAGTAGGTTTAGTTCGTGTAATTGAGTTAAGTGGGAATAGAGTTATAGAATAGAATAATTGGAAGAGAAGACAAGTGGGGCACTGCAGTTAATTGGCTAGTAAGTTAGACTTGTACACCCCAACTAACCAAATTAATACAATTGTTAGAATCGCATCTTCGGTTGCTCCAAATTGTCCAAGTTGTCCTAACATACATTTCATGTACAAGCTTCTGTTTTCCTTGTAAAGGAGAGAAAGCAAGACAACAGCTGGTAGAGAGCTGTATATTCGTTCACTCATCATTTACTTTCTAGCTATAAAGAAGTGCTGCCAGTTTTTTTTATCTAGATATCAATAACCACCGTCCCATCAACTGTCGAAACTTTGATTGCATAATATTTATCTGTTTCATTTGATCGCTATTCTCTTATCCCTGATCATGGTTCTGCAGGAGCTTCTCTCATTTTTATACATGAAAAAATGAGTTTGATATAGTAGAAGATTTTTAAGTTCTAGCTAGGTTTCTCTTAGATAATTCGCTAAGTAGCCCTTTTAGTACCAAAAACTCCAAACTCAAATGATATATAATAAGACTTCATTCATCATTTGAACTTGGATTCGAAATTGAGATGAAGTCATGACTAGTTTTCTCATTTTATCACCCAGGTGTGACAATGTTTAGAAATATAATTTTCAATGTTATATAAATTAAAGTTTTATTACCTGCTTACTAAGGATGGTCAAGTAGTGCGAGGTAGAAATCTTACCCATATTGTTAGCAATAAGAATAAAATTAAGAGCTTAAATACTATGCCCTCAAAATTTTACCTGATTGCACACTTATATAACGGTTCGGGTTCCTCTGTTACAAAATATTCAAATGCAACTTGTAGAATTAATAGTTTGATCAAATTTTGTTTGAAGTGAGTCATATTTGAATCTAACGACTTATTTATTATGTGTTGTTTTTGCCATCAATGGTTCAAAGTGAAAACAATGTGGGTAGAATTGGTATAACTCGTCATGCACATCTGCATTAACACCAAGTATATGTAACTCTCTCCAGGAAAGACGATTCCTCCCGCCAGCTGACGACCTTCGACATGATACAGACACCTGAAGTGAGGTGTACAAACAAGTGCGAGGTCAGCAACCCAAATTCATTAAAATTAAGCTTTTGTTACCCGTTGGATCGATCTCAACCATCGGCAACGGGTACACATTATTCATATGCTATGATGTGACTTCAAATATTGATTTATTCATAACTGATGCAAAAGCACATGAAAAGTAACGTTCTATTTCTTATATAAAATTAAGCTTTTGTTATCCGTTGCATCGATCTCAATCATCAGCAACGGGTACACATTATTCATATGCTATGACGTGACTTGTTTGAAACATTGATTTATTCATAACTGATGAAAAACACATGAAAAATAACGTGTTATTTCTTAAACAACCATAGTTTCTCTCTCTCTCTCTCTCTCTCTCTCTCTCTCTCTATATATATATATATATATATATATATATAATTAAGCTTTTGTTATCCGTTGCATCGATCTCAACCATCGACAACAGGTACTCATTATTCATATGCTATGATGTGACTTGTCTGAATTATTGATTTATTCATAACTGATGAAAAACACATGTAAAATAACGTTTTATTTCTTAAACAACCATAGTTTTTCTATATATGTGTGTGTATATATATATATATATATACAGTCATTCAGTTATTTATGAATTTTGTAAAATAATTAATTAAAAGTAGTATTTATTTTTATAATTTTTGTTAATTATACTTGACTTTTTAATACTTAAAATAAAATCCTTAAAATAATTATGAGCAATTAAAATTCATAAGATCATATTTATGAGATTCAATTTGTATTTATTTATTATTACTAAATTGTTCTTAGTTGTAGTTTTATTAAGATAAGATATTGATAGAAAACTAAAACTAGCACATATTATATTTTTTTCATAAAAAGTAATTGATCTCATTACTTAAAGCATCGAAATACTTAAACAGACATGTGAGTGCTTATTAAAGAATAAGTTCACCTAATTAGCTAGATTATGATGATCCCAAAAAAAATATTGCTGATGTATTTGTAGATTTTCTCATTATGATAGTCTTATAATTGATCATTGAATTTTAAATTACGAAAGTATCTTATACAAAAATAATTATATTTTGATGCAATTTATGATCTATTCTATTTAGGGTAGCTTAGTTGGTAATATTTAGATATATTATGAAATATATGGAGATAGATGAGTAAGTCAATTAAAAATTTGTTACTCTAAAGTAACTATAGAGAATATTCTATTGTTTTACCTTAGTAGTGATTTAAAAAAATTTCTAATCGAAAAGGTTATTTTCAAATATCAATTATAAATTAATTACTAATTAGCAAATAGATCAAGATTGGATTTCAATAGAGTATATACTAATTTCGTACTCTATGTCCAATTGAAATATTAGATGATAAAAGAATTAAATTATACAACATCAAGTATAGGTAGGTTAAATAAAACCACATTGATATTTCTAATATTTGGATGTTCAAGACATGTTGTTAGATACCAATCTTGATCTATTATTGCAAATTATTTAATTAAAGAATTAAAGATAAATTAAAAATGAGTTTTAATTGATCTAATTCTAATTATAAATTAGAATTATAACATATAATCATTGTAATATATTGAGAACCTAGTGAGTTATATACAAAGAGTAATTAAAAAGAGTAATTTAATTTAAAATAAATTGGACTTAATTGTAAAATTTGATAAACTTTAATAATCAAATATAAAATATTTTATTTTATTAAAATTAAATTGTAATTATAATTAGTATTGGACCCCGCTTATTTCCAGAGTCCAACGCTTTCTTTGATACCAACTCTATTGGACCCCATTTCTAGAATCCAACTCTTGCTAAACTTATCATCTGTTGGACCCCACTTGCTTCCGGAGCCCAACATCTGAACTCATAAAACGTAAGTGCATTTCAATCTAGGGTTATTTCAATGAACCCTCATAAGCCATCAGCAGTTCATCTTCATTCTCATGACATCCCAAAATTACCTCACAATTTGTTCAATGGCATACCCACACAAATAAGTCACCATAATCAAACTCATTTCTTATAACTTCAGAGCATAATTTGGGAAACCTCAAATCGAATTTCAATTTGACTTCTTCTGAACATTTGTTTCCCATTGTCTTAAGTATCTAAAGACATCAAAATCATTCAAGTTGGTTCAAAAATCTGAAAGTTATAGCCCAAATATTTTTGGACTGTTATTAAACTAAAATAGTACACCATACTCAGCTTCCCTACCAAAAATGAAAGTCTTAGTGACTGAATTAAAATTAAATCTCTTCAGACGATTTGTAGCTCTACGTATCTAGTTTATTTAGAAATAAGAATCATCTCATTTGGAGTTCTACAAATCAAGATATCCTCAAAATACTGAAGCATGTTTAGTAAAATGTCCAGTTCATGCTCATCCAATTGATACCCTCACTTTGATTCGATTTATCATTTTCGAATCAATACCAAAAGCTATAAAATTTTTATGGAGAGATATAGGATTGTGTTAGGAATCTAATTCTTTAAAAATCAGGTTATTTGGAGGTCGGACGAGAAAGTTATGGTCAAAAGAGTGAGAGGTGTTCAAGTTTGGAAACACCAGCGTGACTTTGCCCAAAAATTAGCAAAGTCGCAATCATGCTTCTTCTTCCTTTGTTTTTCTTCCTCGGACCTATTTTAGAAAAAGAGGCATATTTTTTACTACAAATATCATATTAAGGTTATTTTTAGACTGTTTTAAAGAAGACTTCTAGATCTATAACTTTCATGAAGACTCCAAAAAGATATTTTACCTCTACACCCAAATTTCAAATCAATATAGTTGTCCCGAATGTCCCTCTTAAACAACATCAAAAACTGCCAATACTTATATCTTTCAACTCCGATATCCAAAAAATTCATACTATATACCATTAGAAAGCTAAAAGAAAGATCTACAACTTTGAAGAAGACAACTGTGCCCAATTCAGCCTAGATGAATAGTTTTTTTTGTTGAAGTCAAAAATTCAATTTGACCCTTATGAGAAACTTGAAATTTGCAATGTGCAACTTGGAAAGTCAGGAGCATAATCATTCAACTACCAAATTTACTTCATTAAACTCTTTAATCTCTACTCATTTGGTTCATCACCTACATCAAATTCTCATCATCCACCAAATCCGATTTTCCATTTCCATAACCTCTCATTTATAAGCAACAACAATTTATGTTCATAGTTCATCAACTCAAGTGGATAAATTCTTCAAGTATATCTACTTTCTACTCACATCATCCTTACATAAATTCACATTTCAACTTAACAATCATCCATACACAAATCCATATTTCATTAACATAATAAAATAAGAGTTTACAAAGCTTTAATGGCATTCCAAACCACATTACATCATCAATATCAAAAATCTAAAATACAAAAGATACAAAACCCCATAATTCTTGACATGTGTCTAAAGGATTATTTTTTAATCCATCTAACTCAAAATACAAAATATGCATAATCGAACAAATGCCTTAACTCTCTTTCACTTGATCTCTTTCTAATCACCTGGAGATGGGAATGAAAAGGGGTGAGCTTGAAAGCTCTTAGGTAACAGATTTATAATTGAGAAAACCATTTTCAAAACTCATTACTATTGTACGTTTTCATAACTATAGTAATTTCACAGTAAAAATCATCAAACACTTGTTTCTCAAAACTCTCAATTTATTAAACAATTTATGAGAAATTATAAATCATGTATGCATCAAACTTATCAATATATCATGAGCACATAAGGACATCAAAATGGTTTGGGAGGTCCATAAATAGAACGAGCTAGCAAATTTCCCAAAAATGGTCTTATGTAGTCGTGAACAGAATGAGCTAACACAATCCCACATGGTGGTTTTGTGTAGTCGTAAACATGAGGGAGTCTATGAAGGAGCTCTATGCCACTAGCGGGTAGACGGGAAAAGCCTTTAGTTAAAGTACACTTGACATACATAATGGACCAAACCAAAGCCACATAACATGTATTTCATAACTTGTAAACTTGTTGCCCAAAATGACACATTTTTGAAACTTGATTTTTTAAACATAGTATCTTCTCAAAAATCATTTGTACAATCTTTTCATAATTCATCAACACAATATGCTCATACCAAACACATATCACATTCTCAAAGCATTCAAAGAGTCATAAAGTGTTGAAATCATTTATTTCCATAATTTAAAAGAAAACATTAATGGCCTATTACTTAATTATAAAACCGTAACCCACCTTAATTTTCATGCTTGAAACTTTGCTCAAAAATGCCTCTACTCTTACTGCTCTTGCCTCCTTTGATTCACTTTTATCAAAGACAAAATTTCCATTAAATAGGGATTCAAATTGGAGAACCCACAAGACATATTCACTAAAATTGATCCTAGAATTCTTAAACCCATACATTTCTTGAGCTTTATGAACCAAAACCCTTTCAAAATTTCAAAAGATTAAAATCAAACTTACCTTGAATCTTCACCAAATAATGAGATTGTTGGCTCTAATGGAAGCTCTAATCCTCCTCTTCCTTTTTTCCTTTTTGAACCACTTTAAATTTTCTCTTGAACACTAGGAAATGAAGAACCCTAAGTCTACTTCCTTCCTTTCTTGTAAAAACCGAAACACTTAACTCTCTTTTCTCATTTTTGGTGTTATCTTCTTCTTTCTATCTCCAATTCACGTTTTCACTCCTCTCCAAAACAAGACAACATTTTCCTCTTCCTATAATACCCTTAATGAGTGTGCAAAGTCCCTTTTGCCCTTCCTTATATGCTTATATCCTTATACTCTTAAGTGACCTTCCAAAAATACCCTTGAACATCCTTATTCCTTAGTACTTTAATTCCATTAACCCATGTCATATAATCTTACTAACATTAACATAATAATAACTCCAAAAAAAATTAAATCCATCAAAACCTCATAATTCATTTAAATCATGCTTAACTAGAGAAAAAAAATATGGGAGCCAACATCACTTGCATGTTTCTTTGTAGCCTCAATACCAACTAGAATTTTACTTTTTTCTTAGGACTTGGATATTATCCCTTTAACACCTAAACCACGTGAATAGCTTGACTTTCTTTATAGGACAAGAATGAAATGCTCAACAAGTGGTAGAGGTGCAGATGAAATCTTTTCTTTGTTTTTGTCTCCTCTTCTTGAAGCTTATTCTACATATTTAGATAGAATTAGAAATTTTAGTAAAGTAATTTTAAAAAAATTTTAAAAATATGATTTGACTATAACTTCCATACCATTATTTCTTCTCCATTTGGAACGGACCAAGTTCCATTTGGCTTTTGTCACGATACTTTTCAAACTTTAACAACATCGGGTCACTCATCAAAATCTTTATCTTTCTCAAAAGAAAAAAAAAACAAAAGACAAAGACAAAGAAAATTAATGATTAATTGGAACTTGATTTTTAAAGAAAAATATAATTTTAGTTTTAAGTAAATAAAATTTTACTTTACCATCCCATATGCAATTTGCACAATCGACTTTGTACTAGATATTGATTTCATCTCTTGATTTTTCTTATTACTTATTTTTCTTCTGCTTAGCTCTGATACAAATAGACACCTAACACTTTGTTTTAAGTTCAAAAAAATTAATATTAGAGAAAGGTTTAAACTTAATGATACCTTTCTTGATGCACAATCGTAACAACTTTTTATGTAGTCTGTTAAATATTTGAAAAATGTGTCCTTTTAATAGTTTGTATAAGATCTTTCTCCGAAAAAACATATTTTTTCAAGGCGGAGAGAAATTATTATTTTAAAAAACATATTTATATGGATGAGATCGTCTGAAACAAAATTGACACAAGATTATGAACACCAAAGACTTGATTCCAAATTTATGTAGTCTTTGCAGCCACTTAGTGAATTACAAACATACGTTAGGGGTAAATGAGATGTATGTAAATTTGTTGCCAAAGTCATCATATGTCCTTGTTTAAGAAATTATTAATTGCATGTACATGTTAAACCAAGCCCCTACGTCTTAATGGGATTTTTATTAGATGTTGTTATTATTGTTGTGTACATGTTAAGTATTACACGTAATGTGTTGAATTCTGAGTTTCTTAGAACTTATTTAGTTTCGTTTTCGATTTTGATTTTTCTGTTTTGATTTCCAAATTCAATAAAAATTTATTTAGTTTAGGTTTTATGTTAATTTTTGTTTTATAGCTTATGAAAATTATAAAATTTAGTTTTAAAACTTTTTTTTCATTTTTGTTTGATAATTGACTAAATATATATCATTTAATTATTTAATGTTGATTATTAATAATTTTTATTAGTAATTAATTAAAATTTTCGAATTTAAAATAAAAAGCATTTAAAAAATAAACATATTTCAAAATATGCTTAATAAATACATTTAAATTTATATTTTAAAATGTTTTTAATGAAATATTTAAAAATTATCAAATATTTATTTTTAAATAATAAAATTATTTTTGAAAATTACTAATTTAGAAATAAAAATTTACAAAATTTTACTTAGTTATTTTATCTTTAAAATTATAATAATTAAATGAGAATAGTATTATCTTTAACTTTATTTAGTATTTAATTATTATTAAATTATATTAAAAATTTTAATTTAAAAATTAGAAAACGAAGCTAAAACTAAAAATAAAAATTACCTTAGAAAATAAAAACTAAACCAATTTTAATTATGTTACGCGTGAACGGATTATTTAATTACAAGTTGATGGCAATTTTGTGACTCAACATGGAATAGGGAAACCAATTAAATCCATGTGTTAATTAGAAATGGCAATAAGTCGAGCTAAGATCGGACTTTCTATAGTTTGAATCCAACGTTTTTAAAAAAAAAAATTCTAAGTTCATGGTTGAGAGGTTTGGCTCGAATTCGAGAAGTTTTGGTTCGGGCTAAACAATTTGGAATAAGTTTAGGTCTAATTAGCTAGATTTAAATGGATTGGATTAAGCTTAATTAGGTCAAATAAGGTTCAAAAGTCCAATAAATTTAAAAAATATTAAATAATTCAAAATTCATTTAAGTTGGGTCCATAATGAAAACTGAACTTGTTTTTTTGAAATATATGAAATATTCTAAAGTCGGATCAAACCTGTTAACTTCACCAAACTAAATTGGGATCACACTGTTTTACCATCCTTAGTGATAAGGTGTTAGGACCCTTTTACATCTAATAAAGTCTTAGTTGCAATTTGGTTTTAAAATTTAAAGGTGCAGACCAATCCTGCTTATTCTTCAGGTGGAAAATGCATAAATCGAGGAAGAAAAGAAGAAATAACGTGTGAGAGCAGACGCGGTCAATTCGTTGCCTTGCAACCTATGCTGAAGGCAACTGCCTAACCTCAATGTTTGACTTGGAATCTGAATAATTGACTAAAGCAGCCTCCAATCTGAATTAGGCCACCGAAATCCAAACCCCCTTTTCCTGACCACGTTTCTTTCCACGCCTGAAAAGTCCAGTCCGCATCGCTTTGTTTTAATGGATGCAGGGAATAACAGGCTATTGAACTACTATGCTCTCCAGGTTGATTCGATTTTGCGACTGTCACCATTTCAGAACTTGGTTTCCCTCTTATTACACACTCTGACACAGGCTCAGCTTGCTCCACCAGTTTATATTTTATATAATAAAATGAAATTGATATAAATAAACTTTTAACGAGTTTGGACTTTTCAATTTTACCAACTTTTTCCTCCCATGTTTTCTATGCTAGCTGTTCTTCCTGCGGAAATCCTGAACTTTGTATTTGGTTCAACTAACCTGGCTGACCCTAGCCACGATCTTTGCATTATGCAAGTCAGAAACAGCAGGTTAGTCAATTATAGACATCTCATTTGCTGGTAGACCCTCGAAACTTCCTCGTTCCTACCCACCCCTTTAAACCGAATTCCTCCACATAACGTAAGTACCTATTCTTTGACCTTTCCATAATTAGTTTGACGTTATTTGCATCACAATCTCAACATGTCTGATACGCCAGACAAGTCAAACTTTTCGAAACGCAGCACCTTGGTTCATAATTCTGTCGAAAGAACATATTAAGTCTGCTGTACAAACATGTCGTTACATAGACCACAAACATACATCTTCTTAATTAATCTAAGGTCACCATCCAAACGCCAGCAGATTCCGCTTTTCAGATTTAAAATTAACGACAAAATATGTGGGTTAGGATATGTTGCTCTTGTCGTGTTTCCTACTCTACGTACGTCATCTGCAATTTTTGATCAACTGTAAAAGGAAAGATTCCCTCTTTACCATGTTAGATCCAAAGGCGAGAAAAAATTCAACCGATGTTCGTATACGTTCTGAGGTTTGGCAAAAGAGAGTACATGAATTCTATCACTTCCACCTATGAAGTTAATGAACTGGACGGCATATATGTAACCTCTACATTTTCTAAATACAAAGATATCAATTTACCTGCGGTTTCGAAATTAAACTTACTGTCTCTCTAAATCTTCCAAATCCTCTTGTTGAATCTCAGTTTGGATTCTCCTTGACGATCTTTCACGACTAAGCATCCTTCTAAATGAGCTTAAACGTGAATTTGGACCACTAACCTTAGGAGATGGTTGAATTCCACCGTCCGATGTCCCCTCCATACAAAGCCCCACGTGTTCTAACGACAGAGCCGCCGGTGCACCGCCGACGACCCCTTCACGGGGCTCTGGCTGAATACGTGGCTCGGCCTCCGTTCGACAAATGGGACATGTAGAGCGAGAGCTCAGCCATCTGTCTATGCATTCTGCATGGAAAGTGTGCTTGCAGTTAGGCAAAAACCTAGCCATTTCTTGATCTTCAAGCATGCTCAAACAAACTGCACATTCAATGGATGTTCCATTATCTTCTTGGCCCTTCTTGTTGTGGTGGATGAAAACAGGCAATGAAGCAATAACCATTGGATCCAAGCCCGTTCTGGGTTGCTCACTGGAGGAGACATGGCCATCGGTTCGTCCTAAGCTACGGATTAGCATACGGCGACGGTCTTGACGTCTAAAAACACACCTCGCATACAAGTGAAGTGCTATGACAACTACAATAACAAATGATAAAGAGACTATAGCGGTAAGCATGATCTTGCTGTTTATATCATAAGGGTTTCTGTTGCGAGGAAGAATTCGCGGGCCGTCCCCGACGCCGTCCAAAAAACCGCCTATAGTGGGAGGCAAGGGGTGGTAGGTGATCGAAGGGAGTGGAGGCTGTGCCATTGCTAGATAGTTACTAGCTGTCGATTTTGTGTTAGAGAAGTGACTATGTCTGTTGACTGTTATTGCTCTTGGGTTGCGCATATATGTGTCCATATGCGTGTGAAAGCAAACTCACGAAATGCGTGGGCGATTTGGTCGAGTTGGAAGGGAAATAGTTTCAAGAGGTTTGACTGTTGAACGTTGACTTTCATGTTCTCATTCCTTGAATTTCATTTTTCCCTTTTCAATAGTTTCATATTTATTTATTAAGCTTTTAATTTCTTATCCACCAACATTAAGTGTATTTTAATTTTTTTAGAAAAACAAAAGTTTAGGTACCAAGTATGGATTTTATTTATACTTTCATTCTAAATATTAAAACACTTATAATTAGAACATATTTGTAATTATTTTTAATACAAAATCTATTCAACAAATTACTTAACTAAAATATAGGCTAAAAATTCATGATACAGCTATTTTGAAGTTTATCAATAAAATATTTTAAGAGCTTATAAGTCATAACGAGAAGGGTCTTTCTCGATTCACATGGTATAACAATATCACGTATTTTAAAATTATGTTATTCTCGTGTACCCTCTAATAAAAGGATGCTAGAATGGTATATGTTTAATTATATTTCTAAAATAATAAAATTAATTATAGAGTTATATCTGGAGATTGGTAAAAATCAAAAGAACAAATTATTAAATAAACTATTAACTAAATATTTTTACGAAAAATAAATAATTTGTAGACATCAACCTACGTGAAGTGGCCACTTCACAACCTGCCAGGATCCTCTATTCATTTTCTCTATTCTTACTCTATCCTATTGAATTTTAGTTATTTATTTATGTAAAACTTACATAAATAAATGACTGAGATTCAATAGAACACATAAATAGATGAGTGGGATTTAATAGAACATGAACAGAAAAAATGGAATGGAAACCGTTTGGGGTTTTCCAATGAAGAAGAGTCACTGGCTTCAATGAAACGGTTAATGACTTGATGTAAATATGGTCTGGTTCAGGGTCAATACGTCAGACTTCTGTGCTTAACTCTAGTGGAACACAATAAAAGTTTGAACTTCAACCTCACCAAGGCAAAAAGACCAAATGGCTCCATCTCTAGGGAAACAAGCGCTGTAGCAGGAACCTGATCATATTACGTTAATAAGGAAATAACGACTTCTGTGCATCATACTTGCACGATTTCCCATTTTCAGATTCTTAGAAGAATGACAATCACGAAAGCAATTTTCTATTTGTTTCTCCGGAAAGCAGTCTTCCGAGGGAACCTGTGACGTGCGGGGAATGCTCATTCTAGTTATTTTTAACACGATTTGATTTGGTGTGAACTTGGTATATGTATTCTTACACTTTTCAGGATTTCTTTCATAGTCCAATCGGAAATGAGTCGATGAGGATTTTCATGGTGTTTACATGTTACGGTGGGAAGGGGGCATGGGAAGTTTTGTAAAGTCTTTTTCTTGTTGGGAAAGTTTGTATGGTTGAGATTTCATATTCTATTATTCTCTTTATCCCTATGTAAATACTAAATAGTACCCTTATAAAGACTTTGAGTCAATTATTATATCCTCAAATGATATTGCAAAGATATGAGATGCCTTGTCAAATTGAATAGATGTAAGGAGAATACAAAAGGTTATATTGTGATTGGCTAATGTTGCATTCTTTTAAGTATCTTTAGTTTATTTTTAAACACTACAATACTTTTCAAAATTTTTAAAATTTATCTTATTATATCAATAATTCAAATGTTATTACGATTAATAAATAATTATAATATGGATAAAATTTTAAATTAATTATTATTAAATTAAAAATTATTAATAATAAGAATTATTAAGATTCTAACTCATCAATACAAGTAATTGAATTATCCATTAATAATTAGATTATAACTAGTCAAATTTGCAATGGGCCTATGGCCCATCCTAAAACCAAATTCTTTTCCGATTACTTAAATGATGGCTTCCTTCTGGGGTAAATAATGGGTCAAGATTTTTATTGGCTCTAATATCATTTCAAATTTGCAATTGACATACGGCCCATATGAAGAAAAAAGTTAGATCACACACAAGCCTAAGCGATATTTCATCCTAAAATTAATTGATAATAGATGGAGTAGTCCACTAAACATATATGTTAGTCTTCTTTTTCCTCTTTCTTCGATGTGAGACACTTACATGTTGATATTCTTAAGATAATTATTAATTTACTAAATATACTAATAAATTTATATAGTGAAATTATTTTTTTGTAACTAAATTATTATTATTATTTTGCATTATTGTTATTTTTATATTAATCCTATATCACTAATCATTACATTTTATTTTTTTAGAAATACTAAATAGCATTATCCTCTCGAGCTTTTTTATCTTTGTAATTGTTATTTTTACTATAATTTATTGTTCTTTTGTATTAATTCTATATCAATAATCATTACACTTTTATTCTTATTTTTACATAAATACTAACATTACATAAATATCTCTTGATGAGCGTGCACTTGATCCTTATCTAGTTTGATGTGCATTCAAATCATTGTTGCCTTGACGGTTCTAGAAGTTTCAATAATTTTTCCTCTTTTATTTTAATTTAATAATAAAATAGTATTGACAAAATTTTACTTATATTTCAATTAATTTTCATTAAAAAAAAGTCAATTTCTTCGATAAGATTTCAGTGGATCACCTTCTTCCTTAGCGAAGCCGCAGTTTCAAGATGAATGCCTCGCGTGGGCACATTGGGCTGTGGAAAAGTGTACATTTTTCAACAAAACGCAGAGGTTGGGTCCGGTAGCATTCTCATATAACGGCCCATAGGATTAACTTTAAAATCATATGGTGTGGTATGCTAATTATTAAAAAATTTAACTAGTTCATAAAAATTTTGAATTTTTCAATTTTTTTGTTTTTAAATTTTTGGTTTGATTTAATTTAATAATTTTTATTGTTAAAAACTGATCAGTTTATTAATCAATTTTGATAAATTAATAAGTTTTTTAGGTAAAACAAATCAATTAATTTTCATTTAAATTTCTAATTCTTCGATAAAAAATGACAATTTTTTCAATCATGTTTTAAATTCTTTAATTTTATTCAATATTTAACCAGTCTAATACAAGTGAATCTTTTTAACCCTTAAGTCTCTTATCTTACTGGTTTAAATTCAAGTTCAAATTTTAAAACATTTGATACACTAGTAGACACCTTTAATGTCAATGTTATCATTGGAATTTAAAAAATAAATAGGTCATTGTGTTTTTTAAAATTATATATTTCTACTCTAAAATGAGTTTTTATGATTTGATTTTTTTTCTAATATAAAAGTCAAATTAACTTTCTTACATCTACCACTAAAACATATTATTAAATTGAGATCTATTCTTCAATGATTTAAATTATTAATGTCTCATAAAATTTGAAATTTAATTATTGTTATGAAAGCTGAATAATTACATTGCATTTTAAAATAACAATTAAGGATTTAGTTGACCATCTCAACATGTTTTGTTAGTATATGTATTTGACTTTAAGATAATCGAAATAAAGAAAGATAATTCATATACAAACAATTAAAATTAAACATTGTTGAGTACTATTTTACCAATTTTATTTGGCATATGCTTATTATTAGACATGCTTAAGATATTAGGGCAAGGATCCGACAACTAAAGACATTATGTTTTTTCAACAAACGCAATGTCGCAACGAATTCCCATGTCAAGTAACTGAACACGCATTTGTAGTACTAAGCATGGCAAAGAATCACAAAACAGTATAGCATTAGCATCTTGTACTTCGCTCGTGATTAGCAGATCACACATCAACTCGAAATTGCATGCTAATTATACTTTCTCTTTAAATGAGTAGGTTAGAAATTCTTGCTAGGTGTACAAGAACATGAAAGCCAAACTATTCAAGAAGAATATGAAGAGGATGATACATAATCTCTTACTGAGTTACAAGTTACTTGTTTTAACCAAGTGCATGTAGTAATAATAGAGATTATATCTAAGTGAGCAAAAGAAGAAGGAAAAAAGAGAAAAGAAGACCAAACGCTTAGTGAAGAAAAATAAAAGAACCCACACGGAACAAACAAAGAAAAATTCGATATAGAAACAACTGGAGGTTCTAAAACTTGTTCTAAGGAACAAAGACGATGAAAAGAGCGATCCCAGCAGATGAGTCCTTTGATGCAGTACCACATCATTGACTTCACTTCTACTTCTTGCTTGCTTGTTCATTCAGCATTCACGGAGTTGGTTCTATTATGTCCTTCAGAAAGAAAATAAAGATATGAAGACAAATCCTGCAACTCAAATATTGGATGAAATGAATTATTCTACATTATAGGCCTCATATAACTGAATGGCATAATTTTTTTGAAAATAAGAAAACGGTGTTTTCAGTAAGCTATTATTTGTGAAATTTCGGTAATGGAAGCGTATCTGTCAATTCAGGAAGTATAACTAAGAAAATGTAATAATTAAACTTGGGGGGGATTGAGTTTCAAGTACCTAGTAGATGGGATATGTTTCAGTTCCTGATGATCAATCAATGCTGAGAATTGGGAGAAGAAGAAGGTTTATCTGAAATGACACTTCCTTCTTCTTCACCATGGATTCTTGCTGGAATACTAAAGCCTGACAGTCCCGGGTGAGATGCAAATCTGCTGCCAAAAATCAAGGACTGATGAATCTCCTGAGTTCTGTGGTGATTAGTAGATGACATTGGAAGATCGCCCCAAGCGCGAATTGATTGTGCGAAACTGGACTGAAGGGGTCCCCTCTGAGAAAATGCTGACCCTTGGCCCAACAATGCTTGCGGTGTTGGGAATGGGTGCGGGTTAAATGCAAAACCTTCTGCAGTTCTATTGTCTGAAGTAGTTGTTTCACTGCTCCAACCCACCATTCTCTGAAAATTCGCCTCAAATCCCACTGGAGACAAGCCTTCTAAAATGTGGTGATGATCATTTGAATGTGTACGATGGCTTGTGTCAGCTGCCTGTGACTGCCCATGAATCAAACCTTGATCTTGGAAAGAGTGAAGCGATAGGCCAAGATCTTGAATGTGATTTGTGGTCCTGGAAATGATATCAGGATGATAACTTTGAAAGTTCATCGACGAATTCGTGGAGCTCGTTGGGAAGAATGATTTCATGGTATCATCAGGAATTGTGTGAGGCTCCATTGACGGTGCAATGAAAGATGAGTCATTGCCTGGATTGCTAGCTAAATGCCTGTGCAGCTGGAAACCATAACCGGATGATTCTGACTGCTGCTCAGCCATTGCCATTTCACTAGAGCCAGCATTAAGGTCTTCCTCTAAGTTTGCATCCGTGTTGTCACTTGGATGCCATGGAGGCAACTCAGCAAGCTTGTCAATTGCAGACTTAGCCTTCTTGATGAGCCAATCCACAGCCTTGCTAGGCCTGTCGTAGCCTAATCTGTCTTGAACGTCGTAGAATTGTATGGCCGTGTGTGCTGACAAGCGAACCCTGCGGTCCCGTGGACCTTTAGCTGTGAAAACCTTGCTATGACGGTCTTTGCGTCCTGTGGACCGCACAATGTGACCACCTTCCACTTGGATAATCTCTCCTCCACCGCTCTTCATTCCCATTCTCTTTCTATACTTGCCAAACTCTACCGTTGCTTCTAAAGAGTGATGGTTGATGAGACTTACGGTTTGAGATTGGTTTTGCAGAAGCCGATCATGAGGATTTCCATGACGACTTTCTGTGCTCAAGTCCCGTTCTTCACTTATTTCCGGTGTTGATGAGTCAGTTATCCCGTAGATAGGGTTGAGAGAAGGAATCTGATTTCTTTGGAAATCCAGGTTCCTAATCCTAACTTTCAGATTCTGGTCTTATTGGTGTCTAAATCTTCTACTAATACCGAAAGCTTTTGGTACTTAATAACTTCTGCCAAAAACTTTGCTGGATAATAATTCTGGAACAGTTGTTGACGCCAAAAGTTGCAGTCATTTCACCACTCCCCAGATTCCAGACCCCAATAAAGCCTACTGCTGAATCCAAAACACAGAAGAAAAAGTGAAAAAACTCGATCTCAAAAATTCCCACCTCGTTAATCTGAAAGCTTTATCAGTCGAGGCATGATTGGAGAAGCGATAAAACAGTGGAGTGGGTCTCTATGATGAGAGTAGAAGTACATAACGCTGAAAAGAAGAGGGGAAAAAATGGAAGTGAAAAACAGGGAAAGATTGAAGAAGAAGGAAGGTAAAAGGTGGAGGTTTTGGCAGTTAGAGTCTGAGATAGGTGGTTTCGATGCCTCTGGTAATGGTGGCAGAGTTTGGTCAGAAAGGCGAGGCAATTAAAGATATTTTGTCATCTCAGTCTCAGCCCTCCAAAACACTTATGTAACAGTAAGAACTCAACTCTTATCTAGTTAAGACAATCTAGTGCTGCCTTATTTTATCCTTTTTCTTTTTCTCTTTTACTAATGAAGCTTACTTAATGGTCCCTCCCTCTCTCAAATTAAGTAGGGTTTGGTCATGTAGGGGTTAATGTTTTAATTGGTGTTAGGAGTTGGAATGATGGATGATAAAGAAGTGACTCAAATTCTCCTACCCATTGCTTTTGAAGCTATGACAATGATATCCAACAGCTTTTCCCTATTTTCTTTTTTCTCTATGTACTTTATGGTTCCACTACTTAGATAACCAAATAGGATATAGAAAGGACACACTGCCCACCCACCCCATGTGTACACCTCCCACTTAAATTCTTCTCAACACTTTTGAAAGACATCAAAAGAAGGATATGCCAAGTTTTGCTTAATTATAATAAGTGGCTTTTTTCAGGCAGAAGGAAACAATCCTGTCCAGTGTTCCCAAACTTCCCTACGCTAATTCTACAATTGTAAGATATTACTTCATTTGAGTCTCATTCCAACTGGCTACTTACTTGCTTTTTTGGTAATTGGCTCACTTATCCCCCACCACAAGGTAGATTAGCTAGATTGGGGGACCTGAATCTGATTTATAAATTTAGCAGCGTGAAAGTGTGATATATAGGTAGGGTGGACTACTGAAAAAGTGTATTACCTAGCTTAGCTTTTACACCCTCCTCTATTGAGGAAGCCTCGTGTCAAGTCCAAACTGGAGATGATTAATTTCTTCTTTTGTTGCTTGGGAAGGATACATCATACACGGAATCCTGTAACTAGACTTGCATGCAACCATCATTTCAAAACAAATATATATACATATGTAAGATAACTGAGACACAGTACTTGGTTGGAAGTGACCAAATTGAGAGTGATATTGAAGTTTTCGTTTGAGGTTTTGGGGATCATGTGACGCATCAATCATGGCTTTAATAAGTCACATGCCTGTCGGTCAATCACTCTTTTACTGTAATGAGTACTGTGACCCAATCATTATCATATACTCTGTTCCCCCGTTCCATTCATAACAAACCTTACCATGCAATCATCATACTTTAAAAAGATCATATGGTCTGTTACTCAATGGGGCCTTCTTTTTGTCTTGAAATTGCTTATGATTAGTTTAGAATAACTGATTCATTTCTATTATAAACTAATGGATATTCAATATAATAGATAAGAACCAAAACAGCCTTAAAAAAGTAAAACATCTTCCTTAAATTTCAATTACCAGTGCAAGTTTGGGGTGTTTATTTCTATTTTAATTTTTAATTTTTAATTTTTAATTTTTGTTTTAAAATTTAGTTTTTTGGTAAATTAGAAAACTTTTTACAAATAATAAGAGGTTATGTACAAAGCTTGAGATTCCAACATAAGAATCTCTATTGTTTGTTTGAGTTTTTAGTTTTAGTTTCTTCTAGTTTTCAAAAATTTTGAAAATAATAAAAAGTGGTTTTTGTTTTTTTTTTATAATCTGATTTACTATCAATTAGATATATATTATTTAATTATTTAATAAAATTATGAATAATTTAATTGTCAATAAAATTATGAACAATTTTATTTTGTTTTATTTGCATAATTAAATTATATATAATAAAATTTAAAATATATAAATATTCAAATAAAATTTGATTTAATAATTAAAATATATTTCAAATAAATATTAACTTATAAATAAATATTAATTTTTAAAATATTAAATTTATTAATATAACATAATTTTATTAATAATTTGTTAATAAATATTATATAAGAGATTAAATAAATTTATTTAATTAAAAATAATTTATCTTTAAGTTTGATCTAATATGTAATTATTATCGGTGATAAAAATATAACTATAATAACATTAACATCCAAACAGGTTTCTGTTTTTATTTGAAAGAAAAACAGAAACAAATAACTGAAAATAAAAACTGAAAACTACAATAAAAAACAGAAGTTGAACTAAACGGACACTTTTTTCTATTATGTATTACACTATTTGTAATATTTGTAATACATAAAAACTTATGTGACACTTTTTTCTATTACGTATTACAAATATTACTATTAAATTGTCCTTTTAACCCATTTTAAAACATAAAAACATCCCTTGTTTAAATTTTAAACGAGTTAAAAGAGTGAATTTAATTGCAAGATTGACAAAAAAAGTGAAGAACCTTAATAGAATTGAATAGTTGTCCAATTTTTAAAAAATCGTGCTAAAGGTTAAACCGATAAGATAAGAGGTTTACAGTTTAAAAAATTCGATATTACATCATCGCAAAATTAGCTAAAAATTAAATAAAAGAATTTTTTAAAATATATTTGAAAAAGATTGTTCTTCCTCGTAGAATTTGAATTTAATAAAAATATATTAAATAAAATTTAATTTATTAATTTTAGTTTATAAAAATTTATTAATTAATAAAAATTAACTAATTAATTAATAAATTCATCACTAAAAATTAGTAATCTAAAATTTTTATGATTAAATCGACCAAATCAGTTAAATTTTTTAATCATTAATTTTTTCCATTTGAAAATCTATTAGGATGATGATATTGAACATTTTGACGTCAAATTTAAATTACAATAAAAGAATAAAAAACCAAAAATAACTTGTCTTCTTGTTTTAGAAAAAGTCGGCGTAGCAGTTCCACAGTGGACAAAAGTTAAAAGTGGAAAAATAAATATTAATTCAGCACGTTTTTTCCTATTTTTATTTTTAAATTTAATAAAATAATTTGTTTGTTTGAGGTTTAATTTTACTTTTAGTTACTTTCGGTTTTCTAAAAATGTGAAAACCAAAAAAGATGGTTTTGTTTCCTATTTATGTTTTTTCATGATCTAATTTACTATTATTTAAATATACGTATATTATTTAATTATTAATAAAATTATAAATAATTTAAGTCAAGATTATGTATTTCATAAAGTAAAATTTATTATTAATAAAAATTATGAATAATTTAATTTAATTTCATTATTATAATTAAATTATATGTAATTAAATTTTAATAATTATTAATAAATATAATTATATTTAAAATATATAAATAATCAAATAAAATTTGATTTAATAATCAAAATATATTTCAAATAAATTAATTTATAAATTATTAATTTTATTAAAATAACATAATTTAATTAATAATTTGTTAGTAAATATTATATAAGATATTATTTATTTATTTAAAAATAATTTATCTTTAAGTTTTATCTAATATGCAATTATTATCAGTAATAAAAATATAACTATATTAACATGAACAACTAAAATATTTTTATTTAAAAATATAATTTTAAAATTAAAAAATAACTAAAAAATAAGAAAAATAGAAGAAGAATTAAAAGTCACCTCAATCTTTATCCCGAAACTAAGCCTTAATTTATGTATTATGGAACCATAAACCGAAGACAAGTCTTATCACTCAAAAACCGTGCTATAGTCGCCTCTACGTCCTCTACCTAATCTAAGCCAACGTCTCCTCCTTTTCATTTTGCTTTCCGCTTTATTTTTTCAATCTTACTCTTATATCCGTCTTTTCTTACAAAGTAGAGAACCTTCAACACAATCAGGGATTCAGGATAAGTTGAACAAATTGTTTAGACATTTCTCATTCTGGCTTGACGTTTTAGTCTTCAAACAAATTACAAAAACAGCCACTTGGAAACAAGGTAGTAACAAGAATGCCATGATGCACATATATGTAATGCAAATAGCTGCCATGTTCATCATAATTACAAGATACTTGGTTTAGTAACAAATAGTAAATGATTAAGACCGATATTCTTACTCTACTCTCTTGTACACCATGAACATTAATAAAAGAAAGATGTTCATTATGAACAACCCTGGCCAAAACCAGAATCTGATAAATATCAGCTCAGTAACATACCGGTAGGATTTGGTGCTGACGGTCTAGGATGAGGGGTTGTACCGGCAACATTTACAGTTGCTGCTCCCCCAGCTCCCCCAGTTGCAGTTGCATTAATCCCATGCCCTAACAATAGATCAAAACGAATCCAAATGGACTGTAAATTCACCAAATGCAGTCGTGAGTGGCATATGAATTCCAAGCCTTATGAGGTCAACAGATTGTATGGAGAATTGTATAATCTTCTTATTAGAAGGA